>CM077794.1:31770506-31994756 GCA_039737535.1 Lagodon rhomboides
TTGCTGACCCTTGGTTGACTTCCATTGTGATTACTTATCTATCTACACACCATTCGGTAATGTCTCTGACGTCAGTGTAGTGGGTTGGCCATAGTCTTTGTGCAAGTTCCGTGAAGTGCACCTGTGTCCGACTTGAGGTGGTGGGAACTTGACGTGTTTATGACGAGTTCCGGCGGATCCTCTCAAGTCTCATGCATGCATATGCGCAAATGCATGCGATCACGAACGCAGCCAGTAACTTTCACCTGTTTAATTAGTATTCCATTTTCCAACGGGGACGCGGTGAGCTTCGCATGCACCTGCTACCTCATATCACATGACCCGGATGTGAAGAGAGGACGCTGGCGTCAATATCGCCGCTTCTCAATCCGTAGCAAAGTTGCTTTTTTCTGTTGGAAAAAAGGAAGCCGAGTTGTCCGTACAAGCTCTGGGGCTGTGCTACTAACTTTGAAGGCTGCACACCTGAACAACTGGCTCCGTGGACTCACCTTTCTCCGCTGATCAGCTGTTAGCCCCGCCGATCAGCTGTTAGCCTAGCAACGCTAACTTTCAAACCGACGTACTCAATACTCCGTGGGCTGTCCATCATTGCTCCGTTGGTCCTCTCTCCACCACAACCTCAGGGTTGTTCACCGCCTGTCTCCTTCATCGCTCTCCTCTGCTGCTGTCGTCTCCCCCGGCTCGCGGTGATGTTGGATGGTCGCTGCTCCGCCGTTGCTAGCGGGGTCTTCAGGTGTTGGCTATATGGACGGTGCTATTCCCTGCGGTGCTGACTGCAGTGCTGCTGTTCCCTCCGTGCTGACTAACAGGCGCTCCATTTATTCTTTGTTTTGTTTGTTCCACTTTGTTAAGTGTCCTTGGGTACCCTGAAAGGCGCTATATAAATTAAATGTATTATTATTATTGTTATTATTATTATTATTATTATTATTATTATCTTGGAACGAATGTTTGGTAGGAACCAAAGTTACGCGGGTTGTTCCCTGTGACAGATCTGACCGAAGGACGACAGCAGAACGAGACATCCCCATTGGCTATCGGCAGAGCCCGTCTACGGAGAGCCTTGGCACTTCCTATACGCCCCATTGTACCGATCTTGGTTGCAGTTCCATTAGACATCCACTGGGGGTGATCGCAGGCGAGTGCAGATTGAATGGGGGTCTATGGAGCTAGACGGCTAAATTATCTCTTTTCACTTGCTTGTCGTTGAAACATCGCAGATTTTATTGTAGATTCCGAGAGATCAATATAGATTATAGGTCAAAAGTCGAATGAATGAGTACTTATGTCCTTTCGATTTCTTACAGGTTGGGTAGTTGTTGGCCTGAACACGCTAGCATTCTGCTAATGAATGCTGATTGGTCAGTGACGGACTTGTGACTGATTACGACCAGCGACCCCGCTTGACGGCATCTGAAGCTAAAGCAGAGCCCGTCTACGGACTAACTAACTAACTAAAACTCTCTGTAACTCGTGTATCAACTGATAGAGCCTTACCTCTAACAACAGCAGGTGTTTTCGTTGCAGATGCCACGAGAAGAAAGGAAGCCATGATGCGAAAGTGCCGAAGTGATTCAGACACTGCCGTAAAGCAGCACCTCTGACAGTATGAAATGTGACGTCATCGCATTTTTTGAACGGCTTTTTAGGATTGATAAGTGACCTTAAAAAATGCAATATTCAGCTGAGTGTATTATCTTAGCCCCCCCTTTTGAATGCAATTTTCAAATTACTTGACAAAAAATTACATCGTGAGAAAAGTGTATTCTGAGGGTAAAACCCCATAGCCTCTCATTCATTCTGCACTCGCCTGCGAGCGCCCCGTGTGGACAGAGACTATTACCGCAACCACTCCAGAAAACCGGAACTAAACAGCGAGTGCCAATTCTCTTCCTATTAGACATTCTCTGCTATCGGATGGATTTTCCACCTTTCCCTCCTAGACGCGTCATAGCTCATTACATAAAGTTGGAGGATTTTTAACTTTTTAAATCCACCTAAGTCTCCTATTCCACCCGACTCCACCAATTCCTCTTTTCCCTCGTTTCCCTCTTTGTCCGCCTGGCTCCCAATACAAAGTGAATGACTTCCGGGAGGATTTTCCACTTTGTCAGAGCTGACTTTGTCCACTTTTGGTGTGAACGCACAGTGATTGGTTGTTAGCTAGCTGTTCAGTGACCATTCTGATTGGCGGTGTGCCAGCGAATCAGCGCGGCGTGTGGGAGGGGTGGCGGAAGTGGCGATTTTTTTTTTTCTTTCTCTTTATTTCATATCATGCATACAATCAATAACAATCAAGTATATCAGACAAAATCACCCCTTCCCCCCACCCCTGCCACAAACACACCAAAACAATAAATTAAACCAAGGAAAAACAAAACAAAAGACGAAACAAAACAAAATAAGGCGACACAAACCAGGATATAGTTATTTGATCGTTACAGGCATTTCAATTATAATTGCCAGATATAGGCTGCAAATCTCTATCTTTATCTGGAGTAGATATTGAAGCTCTCTAGAATTTGTTTTGTTCGGGTAGCTTTCTTATTTTCAAAGTTTTTGATTGTATCAGCATATTGCTGCAGTTCCAAAAAAAACACATTACCATTCGGCTTTGAATTAGTCCATTTTTTCTTGTGGATATGAAATTTTCCAAGCATCAGTATTAGCTGTACAAAAAGTCTGTACGATTGTCCACATCCCCATCAAAGTAGATGAAAACGTCTTTTTCCTGTAGGAAAATTACTCGTCCTGTTATTGTCCTTATATAATGCTGTACGTCAGTCCAGAATGTTTTTGAAAATACACATTGAAAAAACAGATGATGAATTGTTTCCTCTTCATTTCCACAGAATTTACACAACAGATCATTGTCAATATTAAATCTTGCCAATTTCTTTTGTGTTGGATAGATCTTATGTAATATCCTATATGAAACCTCTTTAATTTTATTGTTTAAGCAGAACTTCTCACCAACCATCCATGCTTCTTGCCAAATAATATCTCCATAACATGAGTTCCAAAATGAACCTAAAATAAACCTTTTAGCTATTTGTTGTGTTATTGGGTTAAAGTTTAAGCTACAGTGATCCTTTTCATTTTTGTGAATAACCACGCCTAAGTAAGTGACAGTGTTCTTAACAGGAATACCATTCAGGTCTGACAGATCACTTTCTTTGATTGGCAGTAGAACAGATTTATTTAAGTTCATTCTCAGACCGGATACTGTTGAAAATTCATTGATACAGTTAATTGCTTTATTTACTTCATGTCTATCTCTTAAAAAAATTGCTGTGTCATCTGCTAATTGAGCCAGTTTAAATTCTTTGTCTAGAGCGTTTATACCTTTAAATGTGTTCTTTTTTATCTGTACAGCCATGACCTGTGTGAAAGTGGCGATGGTAAACAAACCACATAAACAGAGACGGCACAGAGTTACAAACAACACTTTGCCGTTCGTTATTTTGGGGATAAACCAACGTATTTTTGAAAGCCATGGCTGTGTAGACCGAGGACTTTGAGGAGCAGCTGATTGCCCTGGTGGAAGAAACACCGTTATACGACACCATGCAAGTAATGCCGATCTAACACTGTGTGTGCTTTGTTTTTGTTTTTTGTTTTTTTTGTTTTTTTTTTGTGTGTGTGCTTTGATTTGATAAGCTACGGTCCGCACTCCGTTCCGTCATTTCCTGTTTTTATGTTTTGGGTGACTGGCACGAGACTAGCGCCGCCCGATGTTTAGGAGACTTATTGCATTTCACGCAGGCGCAGAACGTACACGCTACTGTGTAGCCGGGGCGGTGTGTTTCAATGCAACTTAATAATAATTTATTAATGACCACACAGCCAGGTTGGTGGAATCTGGTTTCAGTACAGCTCCTTGGTGCAGGTTCCAACATTACATTTGAAACATAAAACATATAACATAAATACATACAGACAGAGACATTTCATAATACTAAATGGGTCATGCATAATACTCACCAATTAGAGTTCAGGATATTGATTGCAGTGGGAATAAAACTGTTTTTGAAGCGGGTTGTGTGTGAGACAATTGTCCTGTAACGCCTCCCAGAGGGCAGTAGTTGGAAGGCATAGTGTGCGGGGTGAGTGGGATCAGAGATGATCTTGCGGGCTCTGCGTAGTGACCGTTTATGGTAGAGTAGTAACTTTTCTATCGAACGGATCCGATTACAAAGTAATATGTAAACATGATATACTTGCCACTACTTTATACAATACTGTTTTCCTTACTGAACCCAACATGATACTGATTGTTTTATATCCAGAATAGCAGGAAGCATTTTTTAAATATAAACCAACTAACCTACTAACATCAACAAGGTTACTCTCCTGGTTCATATTTTGATCTAATTGAATTACTCTAAAAATAGCCCCTGTCTCTCCTTGAACTTAGTCCATATCAGACATTTGTTTGGGCACACCTGCTTGATATGTCACACTGTACGGTTTGTTGGGCAATGCACTCCCAAATGTGTTTTCCTCGGAAAAAACCCAAATTCATGTTCCCCATCCTCCCCTCCCACTTACTGATGCAACATACTTAAAAGTATCAGTGATATCAGTGATGCAGAGGCACCGAAGGGGGTCACAGTTGTCCGAGACAAACAAGTACTCTGATGTTTCCACTTCTAACAGTTGCCAACTTTAAAAGAACATTAGAAAAGCCAAAAACTCCTGTCTTTTTCTAACAAATATTGATTGACTGGTGGTGCAGATGAGTGTATTTTTCCATATTTGTAGAAATTGTCTTATTTTTAGCTATATTCCAAGTTCATTGAAATAAAGAACTGACAGTGACAAGTAAATCAAGATTTCACTTATTCTGGCTTTTAACTCCATGTTGTGCTGTCTTGTGTGACGTAAACCACACAGTGAGCAGTGTGAATGGCTGTGACTCAGCAGGGTGATCAACATTTGCTAAAAACGTCACACATATTTCATCAAAGTTCCCATTGATTAAGAAACTTTGAAGTGAACTTCTCTTGAACTACAGTTATTATACTTTCCAGACATAGACCTACGCACACTTTGGTGTTTACAAGTGGAGAATTAACCTCAGCAAGCTGGAAAGTTCACATCGTTCCTCCATGATTTTTTTTTTTTTTTTTAGCTTCACTCTTACTTCCCTGTACATATAAAAAAGAACACAGAGAAGCTTTGTGTGCTGTGCAAAGCAAAGAAGAAGAGCTCTGGTAGTACTCACTGTTGGGGTCATTCTTCTCACGGATTCCATCCACTCCCCCGTCAGACTTAATCCTTAAGAAGAAGCCCCCGTTTTTACAGTACAGCCTTTTGGGCTCCTTGAAGCTCCCGGGAGGAAAGCCGCCACTGCCGCTGTCTTCAGGTGTAGAGGGAAGTGTTGTGATTTCTCCTGTGGCCATCTCCTCCTCTTTCCCCACTTCCCGGCGACTGCTTCGTCTCCTTGAGCAGTGCAGGAGCCCCACTGTGGCCTCCCACCTCCCACTAACTGTTGCCTGTTCCCTCCTCCCCTCCTCCACAGAGCTTCACACAAACTGTTAACAAATTCTGCTTAACCTCAGAGGGTCAGTTAGTTGTTACAACCCCCTCTCAGGGCAGCAAATGCCCTCTGAGTCCTGAGAATTAGAGCCACAGGGACTCCTAAATGCTACCTAACAGCAGACATCCAAATCTACCATTTGTAGCTGCTTGTCTTGCTTGTAGAGCTGGCAGCTGCCTTTCCAGTGTACTTCGAGCACACTGGTAAAGGGGGATGCATTTGTGTTCCCCCTCTCTTCCACTCTTCTTCCAATGAAGTGTTTAAATCAGGGCAGCTGGCTTAGATCTGTGTGGAAGGCTTTCCCCTTTGGGCCTCAGTTCGCATGCGCCCTCGGAGCACCAGCACACACATGCTCACGCCCACTAATGCTCAAGGATTTAACCAACCAACCCAGCAGAAGTCAAGAAAGGAGAGGAGGGCAAGGAGGGGGACGTGCAACTTGGGCTGTGCAACTGAGATCCTTTCAGGCGCCAAGAGCAGCAGCAAGCACGTGAACGGAACCAGTGCTTTCATTCATCCAGTCTGCTCCAGAGCAGAGATGTAAAAAGAAAGCCAGAACAGGCAGCTTTTAATGAATCACTCTGTGCTATTCATAGGTAAAACATAACAATGTGAAGCCGATGAAAGAGCCTACCTCATGAATGAATAATTTTAATTGCTATTCTCAACTTCCTCAAAGCGGAGGATCAGTGATGGGTGTTATTCGTGCAAGATTCCTTTCTCTTTTGATTTTAGGGCCAACAATGTGATCCATTTGTCAAAAGAGGCACTCACTGGTCTCGGCTTCTGGGTAAAGGTTACCACACCTAAAACTCATGCTGGATCAGTAGGAAGTCCTGATCGTGGCCCCCAACAAACTGGCCAGTCAAACATCTAACCAGGCCATTCGAGTGAGTAAGGCCGGAGACGTGATCAGTTGTCAGATTGTAAGAAACTCCAACCGCAGGAATAGCTCAGACAGTTTTGGACACCCTTAGGATGTGTTTCCTGGGACTGTACCAATGGAGAACTCTCCAAAAATACAGACGGTGTATCAGATAGTTATGCAGAGTGGGTTTGCTGAGCACACTTATTTTTGGGGGACAAAATGCTGTTTTTCATCACAAAGGAAGTACATCAGCATACCATTATTGAGGCCCATTTACACCTGTGCAGCACAATTAATCAAGATCTCTTTATGAGAGGACACCAAACCAAAAAGAATTGATACATCTTGCCTCAAACAACTGACCTTTTCCATCACACATCTAGTCTTTGGGTGTTCACAGTATATTTCTGTCTTCTTTGGAACATCTTTTGTAACAGCAAAACTTTTAGCAGAGCAATTCATGTCACCAAATTATATGTTGAGAACTCCCCTTTTCGCAAGGTTTCAATTTCCAAGAGACAAAACAGCAAATGGACTAAAAATGGAGCATGTGAATGTTAGTCAATGCCTTTTCAATTAGAGGTTGACTGATATTATCTCATCACATTCAACACAAGCATGCACGAAAATTATAATTAGTGCTATGGGCCCTAAGTGATTTCAGTGTCCCAGGGTTGAAATGCTCTTTTTAACCCTCAGAATGTAAATTCTGAAAGAAATGCATATGACTTGGGCTATTTTTGAACTCTCATTTTGAATAATCAAATAATTTATTACTTACTTACTTGATGCCAATTATGCATAACATCCATTCAATACGCTTACTCCAAGCCTGTAGTCAGAAGCTTATGATATGATAAAATATCAAGGACAGTGGAAGGAAAGAAGCTTACCTGTTGTGAAATAAGGGTCTTTTTTACTTTAATGAAGACCATATACAGTAAGATATGTTTGACGCAGTGCAGCACTATTAATGTCTTACAGAGAATTCAGAAACAGCATCTAGAACAAAGGATTAAACAAAATTGCCAGGAATAGTGATCACTGACTTGAGATTGGCACACATGAATCGACAAAAACGATAACAATGAAGGCAACTGACATCATTACAAAATCATGATTTCTCCGTCTGTCCATGTCTAATTTATGTGAAATTCACTGTCAGTCTTTTTAAATGAAATGTTTTTCAATGTGTACTTCATTGTATCTTGCTGTACTTCGTTTACTGTCTTTTTATCAGATTGTTTTAATCTCTTATTTTCATTAAAGCCCCTCTCTGGATGAGTGCTGCAAATTAGCATCTGCTATAAACACTGTGATACTTCTTTCGGACAGTTGTTTCAGCTTGAATGTGTGTGTTGTATCTGTCCTGATAAAATAAACCACAGCAGCAATTAACAATCATTTCAACTAATCGACTAATTCTTTTGGTATGTAAAATGTAAAAAACATTTTTTAAATGTTGATCAATGTTTTCCAAAGCCCAAGATGACATCCACAAATGTCAGGCTTTGTCCACAACCCAAAGATATTAACTTATTAAGATATTAAGATATTAAGTCATAGAGGAGTAAAGAAACCAGAAAACATTCTCTTTTAAGAGGCTAGAATCAAAGAATTTAATGTTATTTTTCTTTAGAATTACTTAGTTAACATTGCAGCTCTAAAATAAACACTAAATATAATGATAATTTTGTGGGAATTTTGAGAAAAAATAACAATGATTTGTAGGTGGGCTATCAATGACATAGATGTACAGTTAATGCATAAAATGTGTAGCTACATCAGTATAAGTTGCCCTTACAAACCGGCCTAAATGAAGGCATAGACCATCATTATATACTATACAGTATATACTATTATTAGTATGTTACTTATTAGTTCACAGTTTATAGCTACACATGGTAGCCATAATGAGACCAGTAGTACCAGCATACTTTACTTTTTTTATCTGCAACCTAAATAGCAAAATCGTATGTGACACTGTCTGAGGAGAATAAAACAACATTTGGTATCAATATATGTATCTATGTCTCCATACTGATGGCTCCATTTTAAAAGCATTAACAATTGCAGTTTGGCTTCCTAAAAAATTCTAAAACTTGTAAAATGTTGATGTACTAGTTATTGAGCTCTTACTTCCAAAATAGTGACACTGCCCATAAATTAGTGACACTGCCCATAAATTACAACATATATAGCAGTTTTTAACAGTTTAACTGTTTTCATATGTGTGGTTTTTAGGGTGTTATTGCAAATCAGCATTTTCTCGCAATGGCCTTCCCTATTTAAATAAAGGTGATGTTAATTAAACAAACAGTGCTATCAGCTAACAATTATACATTAAAACTTTACCCAGATAGATTTCACATTTTCTAAGGTGATTTATAAATATGTGCATGCATCAGTCTCAGTTTTCTCTGTGCTGATGAAGCATGGGGCAGACAGTAGTGTGGACTCTCATATTTCACCAATTTTGCCATTCCAATTTCCTACTCAATACTGTGTTTGTTATGTTATGTCATACCCCACCCTCTCTTGGCCACACCACCACTGAGTGATGCCTGAGTCAAGGTTGTTCTAGCTCCACCATAAAGGCCTTTTGTAACATTTTTATTTTTAGAATGCGACAAGAAGAGCTCTCTCTGATCTCAGAGGAAATGGAAGGTCTCAAGTGTTGTTGCATCTGTCACCTCTGAAATACAATGCGCACAATAGGAAAATGTCTACAGATAACCATGAGTGTGCTTTACTTTCAGGTGAACCATAATTGTTTTCGGGGTTGTTTTTAATTTTTCCAAGTAGTAGTCACTTCAGTTGTTCAGACTGGAATGAAGGTTTAAATTTAGTGTGTGGTGGCTTGGTTATATTCCTGTGACCTTCCAGTGACCATGTAGGCAGCTAACAAAAGGTTTCTACTATCCAAACTAAAAAATCCTCAAGAACTTATTACCGTTAGGTCACTTTTAAAAGGACAGAGCCTAATGAGACTTAATCAAAAACATCTACTCTGTCTGGAGCTGTTCCTTCTCCGTCAACCATTCCCATTATGACAGAGCAGGTCATAAAACCACAACAGTTGGCAAGGAAGCAGCGTCTGCGAACAGTGCTGGCCAGGCTGTAGACACGTAATGAAGCATAGGCAAATATTGTAACGGAAGTGTACCAAGGCTAAAAACATTCTGTACTGGTACGACAGAATTGCTCCCATGCTCCAGGAGAGTGAAAAATGTAATTGTGGTTTAGATATGTACTGTTTGTTTTCCCTGGCTTAACTGAGCACGAAGACAAGGTGTATACAAGGCACCAGTAGTGTCCGCTACATCAGGCTTGGTTAATAATTAAAATAAACTGAATTTTAGGGTATTTCCTATGACAGTATGACTAAGACGACAAGTAATTACATAATAATCATTTTCTACTGACTGTACTTCAAGTATGTTCTTTGAGAGACTGTGCTCATTTGTCAAGCCTTTTCCACTTGGGGGGTTGGAGCTGCAAAGGTTAATGTTGTTTCTTTTCTTTTCTTTTTTTTTTCCTAGTTCTTTATCTCATTTATTATGTTCAAAATAGAAATATTTTTGAGTCTTGTCTTTGCCCCCAATTTTTTTGCAATGTCAGAATTTGGGCGATATTTTGTGCATCAGCTTGACTGAAAGAGTCAGATAGACTACAATGTCATATAATTATTTGTCTCCCCCAGGTGGTAGCAAATAACATTGCTTCACTAAAATTAATTTTATTAATATTGTCCTTTGACTATTTATTAATTACAAGAAGAAAGAATATACAAACACTTTATACCAGTAAAAGAAAACATAGCTTTATGTTTTAAAACATTTTTGCATTCTAAATATTCAGAAAGTTCAGAAAGATGCTGCATGAGTCATAACAGCATCAGATTTCCCTGTGCACCATCAGTTTTTTGGTCAATGTCTGTGATGATCTCAGCGTCAGCCTGTAACACCAGAAAAACCAGATCTAAGGCTTTCCGCCATGCTTCTTGCTTTACACTCAGATTGTCATAGATCTTTACTGCTGGTGCTTCACTGGACTTCATGCTGAGAGAAACTGCACTTCCATCTTGGTCACCGTCCAAGAAAAGCTGTGAGAACTTTGCAGCAAAGCCTACACTTTCCTTATAGTCCCGCAGTTGTTGGCTCACAGCGGTCCTGGCTCTGACTTTTGAAATTCTTCCTGTGTTAACCAGCACAGTGGATATGTAATCTATTAAGCCATCTGCCATGAGTTGCAACACTACACCGCTGCAAGGATTAGCTGTGGTTCCTGCTTTGGTTTGCTGGGCAGAGTCCACATTCCTTTCTCTGTAATGCCTGACATTGTGCTCTGCTTGCTCTTGAAGGTGATGAATACAAAGCATTTCTGTTACTCCAGCACCAGGCAGGATGGCTTTATCTCTCAGCGTGTGGTGTAAACGATAAGCACATGCCCAAAACTGGTCCTCCAGTGCCTGCAATTTGCCATGTACACAGCTTGTGAGGATCACCGTGACCAAGTCGCTGTTCCCACCAGTGGAAATATTCACAGTTGTTGAGGGCCTCCTCTCATGGCTACCGAGGTCCCTCCATATCGCAACCGTCACCTCAATTCCAACACAGTGCTTACTCAACTGTGTGGCATATGTCACTGGAACAGCTCCTGTTGCATCAGCGAATGCCTTCAGGACTGAAGCCATCACTTTTTCCACCACAAGTATGCGATATCTACAACAACGCAGAATCAATTTCTCGCTAGCAAGCCCACTGATTAGTATCAGATTCACTTCCAGCTTCAACAGAAGTGTCACAACCTTTTCCACCCACTCTTCTTCTTTGCTTGAACTTGACAAATCTGACAGGGCACTCACACGCTGTAGCCCTGTTAGCCAATTAAAGCCAAGATGGCGGTAGCTATCTGATAAATCTCCATTAATTAATGCAACCTTCAAGTACTGTTCTTTTAAATGTTGTGCAACTGAAGCCTGTTCAGCAGATAAAGGAACAATGAAGCCTGGTATAACACAGGAATGCTCCTCTGATAAACCAAGTAGCACACAAGTTGCCACTTTATTGACATCAAATGTGGAACAGTTGACATGCTGATTATTCTTTGTCTGTATTCGGCTGGCTTCAACTACTAAATTCATTGCATCGACACAACCATGACTCAATCCCTCGGCAATGTGTGCAATGTCAGGATGCTTAGGCTGATGAGGTTGCAGTATTGTGGAGACATTTTCAGACTTTGCCTCATAAAAATGTCTGCTGAGCTTTATTTTCCTTTGTACACTGCCATTTAGAGTCTTGTGACCATTTGTTTTTGCCCCTTGCAGGTTGCACGATGTCTGTGAAGCCTCCCCATTGGGTTTTTTAGACATTTGAAGTCCTAAACGAGCAGATGTCGCAGTGCAGCTCTCGGATTGCTCCACACCAAGACCCTCTGTTGAGACGCTGCTTTTCCTGCAAACATCCAAGCATATATCCATCCCCTCAGACATAGCCAGGATGATCTGTGCTACTGAAATTCCTCTCTGAAGGCACTCCAGAGCAGCGTGGCTCCAAGCTCCAGCGAGAAACAGCAGGCATCCCGACCCTGTATGATAGACCTTCTGGTGGGCTTGAATAGTCTCGTGAACCAGCTGACCCACCGCGCAGGTCAGCTCCAGGCTCTCAAAAATGCGAAAGCACGAGCACACAAAAGTTGAATCCCCACTCGTGTCGCCTTGGATAAACTTGTACTTTTTATTGGGGCCCAAAGAGGAATGTGTGATTCCTGCCAGCGCTGAGAGTTTCTGCAGTCCAACATGTTGTCGATGGTTTATAATTGTACTTCCTGGCATTTCTTGAGGTGCCTGAATTTTAAAACAACAAGGAAAAAATATGTTTGTTCACGTCTTACCAGGTAAAAACCCAACAAAATGTCACTTTTAGTTAGTAAAGCTGCAAAGATAACATGGTTTGTGTTAGATCACAGTAACAACCAGCAGTACAGTTACTCTAGTTGGGTGCGGAGGAAGCTCAGGTCCTTTGGAGCGCAGGGGGCACTCCTCAAGACTTTCTATGACTCTGTGTTGGCATCAGCCATTTTCTATGGAGTAGTCTGCTAGAGCAGCAGCATCTCGGCAGCAGATAGGAAGAGACTTGAAAAACTTATCAAGAAGGTCAGCTCCATCCTGGAATGCCCTCTTGACCCAGTGTAGGTGGTGGGAGAGAGCAGGATGATGGATAAGCTGCCATCGCTGCTGGTGAAGAAGTCCCATCCCCTGCAGGACTGGGCAGCTCCTTCAGCGATAGGCTGATACACCCCAAGTGTGTGAAGGAGAGGTAACGCAGGTCCTTCCTTCCTGCTGCTGTCAGACTCTACAATAAAAACTCTATATATAATCCATTTCTCATTTTGGTTTGCACTAACTGGGCAATTTTCATACCCATATATATTATTTATTAATAACAATACACTACCCACACTGCTTATTATTACACTGTTCATATTTGAACATATTATGTATGTATGAGTATATTTCTAGTTCTTACCTTTTTATCATATTGTTTTTTTTTTCTATTGTTATTGTTATTGTTATACTGAACTGTCCTTTGGCTGCTGTGACACACAAATGTCCCCATTTGCGAGACTAATAAAGGAATTCTGATTCTGATACTTTCACTGTACTGTACTAATGTTACTTTATACTTCTACTTTATCACATTTCAGATTGTAATATTGTACTCCAATGTCTGATTCTTGTAACAAGACTGTAACTACAGACTCTGATATAAAATACAAACTATTATCCAGTTTAGAAATTATGGTGCAGTGTTGTATGTTATATGACAACAGTAATAAAAGTTAGGTAATTAAAAGCAGCCCAGCCATAACCATCTGGAATTTAAGCTGCATGAACACTAAGGCTTTACTACAGCAATATAATATACATATAAAACAATCTGACAGAGTCTATTCGGTATTTGTACAAATTCCACAGGACTTTGCTGCAGCCTACTTTAACTTTAACAGACGGTATGAATGCTTACTCCACCGCTGCTAAATAGTTTGAGCAACAGCATATATACACATCTGCACTAACAGTAATTAAATCAAAACTGTATTCCACACAAACACCACAACATCAAAATGAGCAAGTGACACTGACAGATACAGCTCACCAGACTTGCAATTGGCCTGTACACCGAGTAGAAGCTTATAAGCTAAGCTAACAAGCTAAATTCTGATGAAAATTACTTAGCTTGTAAATTCAGTCCGTCTATATCACAGCTAAAGTGAACTACAAACGCAGGGAACAAAATAAAAGATGCGTCTGCGAAACAAACTTTATTAAAGAGTATAATATTACCTTAGTTTAGTAATGTATGATAGTTGTAACGGTTCCCATAGCCCAGCTGCCCCAGCTCGAACGATTCAGGACTGCGCAAGCGCTTTGTTTCCAGGTTGCTGGGAAACGAGAAACGATCTCAACCACTGACGGACTTCACTATATCCCGCCCACCTCTTTTGTCAATTGGCTAAGACGCTTGCGTCACGATGCTTCCACTGTTTCTATTGGCTCATGTCCATGTCATTTGAATACAACCGTTGTTGCCTGTTTGTTGACATCCGACAACCAAACACACCATTTCCTAGCTGAAGCGATCATTTAAATGGTAAAGTTTCACATAAATGTCGAGTATGAAGTATTTACTCTGATGGAAGTTGCAGGATCTACCCTGAAAATGTTGCGCACAGCTCGATAAAGCTGTTTTTAGCCTGAAAACTTGTTTCTGCTCGGTCTCGTGGAGGAGCATGGAAGCTAAACTTAGCTAGCTAGCATGATAGTAAAAGTTGAATAAAACGTAAAAACATGCTTCTAACCTGCTAACTGAGTATCTTGTATGAAGTGCCAACCAAATATTAATGCGTTTTTCAGGCTTCAAATTACCGCAAACCAGCTTCTTCGGCTAGCCAAAGGAAAAAGGCAGGTCCCAAAATCGAATTGACTGAGGAGCAAAAGCAAGAAATAAAGGAGGCTTTTGATCTCTTTGACACAGATGGAACAGGAACAATAGACGTGAAAGAGCTCAAGGTTAGCTCGTGGTTTGGTATACCTTGGATCAGATATTAAGTGTATTTATACTCACAAACACCCTGATAACAGGGTCAGTCTGAGATTTGTTCTGTATCTATTCCACAGGTTGCCATGAGAGCTCTTGGGTTTGAACCAAAGAAAGAGGAAATCAAGAAAATGATTGCAGACATTGATGAGGGCTCTGGAACAATTGACTTCAGTGACTTTCTCAGTATGATGACACTAAAAATGGTGAGTGTATTACAGCTGTTAGACAAAACCTGGAAAGTTAGTAGAAATTGAAAATGTCATTTCTAAGAAAGACTTTGTCTAAGTGCTGTATAGTAGGCAACTGGACTTGTTTCAGTTTCTTGAAGACGTTTCACCTCTCATCCAAGAGGCTTCCTCTGTTCTAACTAACTGGAAGGGGAGCTGGCAAGCTTTTACACTCTGTGTGGGTGTGACCTTACAGAATCTTTAAGGACATGTGTGTGCTCTGAGTTCCAGAGTCGTTGGGGCCACTTGTGGGTCGTTGATCCAACCGACCTTCATGTGGGTTGTTAAGGCTAGGTGAGCCCAGGTGTGAGTGATTGTTAAGCTGTCTGGGGAGGGAACTCAGTACAGCATTGTAGGTTGTAGATAAGTAAAGTTTGAGGCCACCTCCTCTGTTCAAAGACAGTTGTTCCAGTTTGACTTTACTCCTCTTTCAAAACATCTGTCTTCTCTGGCCAAAATGTTTACATTGTTGTCCTCAAAAGAATGATTTTTCTCCTCAGATGTAAGTGGACAGCAGAGTCTTGACCTGAGGAGTTGGTCCTCTTTGTTGTGCCATTTGTTTATGGAGAGATTGTTTTATCTCCCCAGTGTACAAATCTGTGCATTCCTGGCTGCACTGAACAGCATAAACTACATTACTCTGTTTATACCTGGTTGTTTTGTCCATCCTAAGGACAAGCGATGTTTAAAAGCCTACCAGGTCCCCTCCAGTCGGTTAGAACTGAGAAAGCCTCTTGGATGAGAGGTGAAACGTCTTCAAGAAACGGAAACAAGTCCAGTTGCATACGATATAGCACTTAGATTAACCATGACCTTGATGACTGAGAACCTTCATCAAAATAGGAAGACTATGTTTAACAGTTTGTAAAGATACAAAATGTTGTCTTTTGTCTCATCACTTTTGATTGCAGATTGATCTTAAAGGGAGAGTCACCCCATAATCAAATACACATATTTTTCGTAATTTACCTCAAGTGCTATTTATCCGAGTAGATTGTTGAATATAATGGAACTACGCTGCAAAAAACTCAACAGAAATCATGACTCAGTCAATCCACAGACCTTATAGTTTCATGACAGAACTATTTTCTTTGTACTTAACTACAATTTTAATTTTGGGATGAACTGTCCCTTGAAACAACACTATCCCAAAAACAAACTTCCACTTAATCTTTACAGTGAAATCTAGTGTTTGAACATAGACAAATACCATACATGCAAATCATTCTCCCTATTTTTGGACCAGTGAATCGTAGAAAATGCATTGTGTTTAAGGTGCAAGATATAGATTGAAAAAGTTTGAACTGAAGTTGTAATGCATGATTGTCATGTTGCAATTATTGATAGGGTGAAAAGGACACCAAAGAAGAAATAATGAAAGCCTTTCGGCTGTTCGATGATGACTGCACGGGAAAAATCTCATTTAAAAATCTCAAGAGAGTTGCTAAGGAGCTGGGTGAAAACCTCACCGACGAAGAATTACAGGTAACGTTATCTGTACTGACATGCACTGTTTGTGCCTGTGGATGTTTTGCTGGTTTATAATTCTGTCTTTTTTGTTTGAGAAAAGATGGGTGTTCAGGTTAATTTGAAAATGAAAATCAAGTTTATGCTTATGACCTCCTTCAAACATTCTGTTCAAAGTTCCTGTTACACAATTCTTGATGCAGACTCTCGATGCTCATATTGTGTCTGTTAGTATCTCCGTAGTCCTCCCTCCCCCTCGACAGCCTCAAGTTTAACCAATGATGCATTATTAACCTGTGGCAAATGTTTAACCTCTTTTTGTTTTAAAATCATACTGGAAAGAGGGTTGATTTTCAGGTTTTCTATTTACCATGACATAGAATATGTGTTGATTCTTTTATGTTAAATGCACTTTTTATATGGAATATGGTGCATTAGGTTTAGAAAAACAACTTTTTTTGTCCACTGGCTGTGATAGATTGTTTCCAGAATGTATTTTAAACCGATTGCAAGGAACTTTTAACTGGTTAAAAGACAGTCTCAATTTGATACTGATGCCTCTATATGACCTACATAAACAGGGCCATCAGCGAGAAGATTGGCTCAAATTTTGCACTTGAATGCAGTGTCAAAAAAGCTTACTTTGTTTTGATCAACAAACAATTAAAGTTCCCTGCAGTTGTTTACAGACAGAAACACCCCAAAAAATGTTGATCATTGAGAGAAGTGAAGAAGCCACAGATAACTTGCCTGAATGTTCGACCCTGTGACAGCATCCCGCCTGACCCTTGTTTCTCTTCTGTCATCTCCCAGTTCCCCTTTTGTTGTTGTGTTCTTACATGTGATATAAAAATACATTGTGGCTTTAGGGTTGTTATTTCTGAGGAACTTTGGCACTGAGATTCCCCCGTACGACACATATTATCAGTCCTAGTGAGGGTTTTTCCATTGCTGTCACATGCAATGTATGAAGCATTTCACATATAGTGCATTTAGCAGACGCTTTTGTCCAAAGCAACTTACAGTAATTAATACACTGATGGCTGTGACTGCCATGCAAGATGTCGACCAGTACATCAGGAGCAGTTTGGGGTTCAGTATTTTGCCCAAAGACACTTCGGCATGCAGACCAGGGGAATCGAACCAGCGACGTTCTGATAACAAGACGCTGGCTCTACCCCTGAGCCACAGCTGCCCACTTGACTGCATAGCTTTCAGTTCAGTTTGAACATACTTACATTAGACTTGGTTTCTCATCCTTTCAGGAAATGATTGACGAGGCAGACCGAGATGGAGATGGTGAGGTCAATGAACAGGAGTTCTTGAGGATAATGAAGAAGACCAATCTTTACTGAGCCTGTCGAATGTTATAGTCTTGATCTTGGACCTTTTTTTTAGATTCACCTTTTTTTCTGTCAGAACAGTTTATACAGTAGCTTTTCGGGATTATGTTTCGGGTGTAAATACATATTTTAAAATGCTTTATCTTTGCACTGATTTTTCTACAATTCAAGACAAATAAATATATTTCATCATACTTCATATGTCTGTTTTTTACTTTTATATACATCTTAGTTTCTCTTTAGTGTTTCCTTTGTGTCAGTATTGTAATACAATTTTAAGTGCTTAAGTTTCCATGTGCAAGAAATGATCTCCCTCGTAATGTTTGCTAGTGTTGTGAAAATCTCAGTCAAGTTTATTTCAGTTTGTTGCAGTATATTCTGCACAGAGATGCATGTCAATAATGTTCAGATGTCAGGGACCAGACAGTGAAAGTCAGATGACTAAGTTGATGTTGACTAACAAGAATTGTTACTGTAGATAGAAATGACAAATGTGAACTTGGGATGAGTAACACAGTTAAAGTCACTCTCATTTCATGTTTTGAGTTACTGAACCAAGTCATCGTCTGAAATAGATACAGTATAACCCTGTCTTACCTACATGTTCTGATCATCTTATAGGAAAGATGCTCCTGCTGATTAATGTAATATACAGCGGATGTCTGGTTCTGGCCAAAACGAAATACCTTGTTAAAATAAACAGGATATTGCAGTGACGTGTTTTTCCGAGCCGTCAGACGGCTGTCTATTATTTTGAGGATGCTTGCCACTGATTGTGAAAGTTGTGATAACCTGTTCCAGACGGCGAAGGAACATCAGGCGGAAAATATGAAAAGTCTTGTCCCGAGATGAGAGATCCATTTTTTTTTTTGTTATATTCCACATATAAATTGTTCAGTGATGATAAAAGAGAAACATGAGCACACTTTAAGAATCTTAGATTTCCAAAATCTCAACATGTGACTCTTATATTAATTCATATTTCTCTAAATGTATAATAATAACTTTAGTCACTTTATTTTATATGGCACCTTTACAAAGAGTGTACAAAGTGCTTTGACAGATGAAGCAAAAGCAGGAAGCTCAATAAGACAATGAAACAGAATAAACACTCAACAGCCAAGCCAAACACAAGGAAGCCCAGACTAAGGAAAAGTTTAAGGTCATATTGATTACATTTTAATGTAGACAAATATTATTTTTAAATAATACATCTAAAGAGCTTGTTATCTCTTTTCCCTAAAACATTATTATGATTGTGAATAATTTTTAAAATCTCCAAAAGGTCCAAAGTATTTTATGTCTAAGAATTCCTTAATTACTCAAATGGACAATGTTTTTTTCACAGCAATGGCAGATCATGGATCCTCCCCCGGAAGTTGGATGCAAATACTAGCAGCTGTATAGAGTAGTAGCAATACAGACCGTTAAGTGCTGATGTTCTTTTAAAAGTTAAGATAAGATAAGAAAAAAATCAAGTTGCTTTGTATTCACTCTTAAATCGCCCGCTATGAACGTCTGGGAACTATCGTGAAGTCTCTGTGGATCACGGGACGACCAAGCATTTGGAACTTGTGTTATTGTAAATCATCTCTAGTCGGGCTCTGAGTTCAAGATTTTATTGAGATTTGTCAGCCAATAGTAGAATGCCGTTGGTATCACGTGGTATATATGTTTCGTCCACGTCCAACAGTTTTGGTAGTTGCCAGTTCATGGAAAATCACATAAATGTCTGAGTTCTACAGTATGCGCCCAGCATACTGTACTGCCCTAATGTTAGGAAGCAAGCATCGGCAACATTAACATTAGCTAGCATTAGCAACATTAACGATTGCTAGCTAACATTAGCTACATCAGCAATGTTAGCTAGTGCACAAACTGGCAACCATTTGAGGGGGCACATGATTCCAACCACAGCAATGTTCTAACGTGAATACAATGGAAGGGGCAGGATGGAATGTCACACACGTTAGGGCTGAATGTTATTAAAAACACCTTTTAAACAAGAAGGCGAAACATCACAAAAGGTCAATATGAAAAATGCAAATACAAAGAATAAAAGCAATATATGGACAATAAGACAGTATCACATAGGCTAATTTACGAACATAAAAAGAGATAGAACTGAGAAGAATAAAAGGAATTTTAAAAGAAGAAGACTTTACATAAAAGCAAGTCTATAAAAATCTGTTGAGCAAAAACTTGGAATTGCTACAGATGAGCCAAATCAAAAGGCCAGATATTTCATAGGTTCATTTTATGGTACCCCCTATGACTCAAATCTATCCACCTTCTCAGAGTTCAAAGGACACCACACACCCCAGGTGAGAGCTGAGTTAAAACTCACTGCGAGTGGACACAGACAACTACAAATTGTCAGTTTACTAAACTCTGTCCTTTTAAAGCTTTTTGGTTCATGGTTAACCATCAGATTCTAACCTCTTAATTCAATGGAATAAGGACTATTTTCAAGTTACATGCCAGCTGTTTTAAATTTAGGATGTTTTCATGGGTTTCAGAAGCTGTGCAGTACAAAAAAACGTATCTGAGGGGCTCTTAAATGTTTATATACAGTAGAAAGACTGTTTAGATAGACTTATCAGTTTAACATTTAACTAAATAGAGTCATTTTGAATGAGTAGGTGTTGTTCAAACGGTTGATGTTTGATTTTTAGAACAAAACTTTCCAACTGGAGATGGATGTTTTTATACAGTGGCAGTTTCATGGCCTTTAACATGTTCACAGGCCCCTCAGCTGAGTGTTATTCCCCTACTGATGTGGTTTAACAGCATTCATATCACGCAGCCTGTTCAGTACTCCCACTGCTCCGCTACCGTTCTTCTTTTCCCATAAAATGAACAATTTCCAAAACAACAAAGCACTGCAAGTCTAGTTGCTGCTGGTAAAAGATGATTATATTATTAACCCTTAAATGTCAAGAATGTGTCACCGTGATGTTGGCAACCTATTTTCACAAGCCCCCTTTTAGCAAGACAAGCTGAAGACTGATAACGGTCATTACGTCTAGAAGAACAAAAGAGCGGCTGCATCAGTGGTATGTTGGTTTTTTAACCTCAGTCATATTTGTGAGATAGCTATTATACATAATTTCTGTATTGTTTTTTCTTTTGACAGAAATGTTCGAATTTTAACATTTAGAATTTTTCTAACTTAATGTTTAATAGTGTGATAAGGAAGCTAGTGTTGACTGAAATTCATTTGGAAATCTGTGTTGTATGTAATCAATATATACTACATTCTAATCAGTGTTTTACTTACACTTATACATTTTATGCAGTGATTTGTTATTTTAATTTGCCAGATATGACAATCAGCCGCAGGTTAGCATGATTTGTGAGCATCTCCTTTTTATTCCTATACAATGTTGAGGAAACATGATGCTTAAAGCCATAATTACTTTAAAGTTGCTTCCTTGTGTATAAATGATGCCAAAAGCAGTGGATGATGCTACATATCTTTTCTTATTCTAATCCTCACCCCTTCTATTCAGATTTGTATTTGCACACCTGACTCTTTCACATGTCACATTTAAATGCTCAAACTGGTTTTCGGAGGTGAAATCTGTTTCCATTCCTCAACCAATCACCTTCAGACATTTGAGTAGATCATGTGTGCACGACTTTGAAGGCGAAAAAAGGTCGGTCGACAAGGAGCATTTAAGAACTGCATTGGCAAACAGTATGGTGTTGCATCACCACTGTGCCTGACATAAAGAACATCCTTCTCAGGTTTTGGTGCTACAAGCCGAATTACATATTACAATGTAAGGAAAGCAGTAAAAACACCAAGTACAAAGGCTTATAGTCTCAACCATGTGTATTTTGTATCTTATAGTTCCTGTAACTCAGTCGATGCTGTATAGGTAATGAAAAGAGGACTGGTTCTGTAGACTCAACAGTGCAATACATTTGGACATAGAAGTTAATCTCCCAAAATAATTTGCAAAATGATTAGCCCATCTTTGTGTTGTAACAGTTACATAGGATAAGATTTTCTGGTTTAGCTTTGATGAGAATAGTCATGTTGAGCTGGCTTTTTTCACCATTTGATTCTGTTCATTTGGACTGATTATAAGTATAAAATTTAAATAACTTGGTCTTGGTCCTCTTTGAAGAATCCACAGTGTGGTTCGACAGGACAGAAATCAGTCCGCAACTCCAGCTGCAGCTGATAGTTATTGTCATTACACGCAATTCTGTAGAATATTTTTGGATTACATCTATAAATAATAAAATGCCTATTACACAGGACAGAAGTTCATTTAAAGATTACTTAGTCAGATGTCAAATCCAAAAGAAAGACGAATAAAAATTAAACAAGTGTAAAATTTAGTGTTTTAGAACAATTTTTAGGAAGAAGGATTTTGATCTCCGATTACCCAAATGTCTGTAGACGCTCATTTTTAGGCATTTCTTTGGCGGTAAACTGCAGCAAAGGATGCAGACAAGTTTGCCTTTGTTTATATTATATAATTTACATCAGCAGATTCCAGGTGACCCATTCAAGACGACAAACAGTGCGTCAGTTTAACTGTAGCTTTTTACATTCGTTCAAAATGTTTGCACCAGCTCAACAAAGTAAACCTTTACACACTTGTTTAGATAAAGGTGTGATAGGTGTGATCACGCATTCAGATGAGAAATTAAATACAGACATTATTTTTCCGAGTGGTTTTATCGGATCATTTTGAGTCACAGAATAATAATCGCATCATTTCAACCCTTTTTGTGTCCTGATGATATTTAATTAAAGATTTACATATCATTTGGAAAAAATAAGTCATAGCAGGGAAAACAAAGAAAAAAAATACTTTTGACCATTGACAGTCATGCTTGTTGGAATCCGAACATCACCAGACCTGCTCTATTTTTGCCGTTGAGATATCCAAAACAACCTCCAACCAACAGTTAGAAACGAGCTGATATCACAGTATATTGAACTCTACTGTACTGTACCAGCCAAGGGCTATGTTCATCAGCTTTGGCTGTATATATATATATATATATATATATATATATATATATATATATATATATATATATATATATATATATATATATATATATATATATATACAGATCCTTGAATTCAGTTAAAAATTAATCAATCATTATAAACAAGCTGTGTCATGATTGCTGCAGTGCCGGTGAAGAGGACCAAAAGAGGCGATCCCCCACCCACACCCTCTTTGTACTCTTCCTGTACACTTACGGTAATATAAAGCACGCTCACTTTTCTCAATCACTGATACTCACCTTCAATTGCCTTTTTTCCAGGCCTGCAAATGGTTCTAAAATAACAGATTTCACATTAACGCATATTAAATAGAATTTTCTAACAAGTAAACAAAGTTCTGCAATATACCAGTGTATGTGTGCGTGTAAGTTGCATGCAAACTTTCAACCCACTCGCCCCGGAAATGCACACTCTTCACACAGCAGAGACCGCAGTGTAGGAAATCATACTACTCAAGTGGGAGTAGGAAGTAAACGACATAATTTATAAATCTCAACAAGTCTACATGATGTGTGTCACAATTTGAAATGCTTATGGTTACTGTAGTACAGAGCTTTTACCTCCTGATTTCACTGGAGTCTCAACAGTTAGACAAAGAAAGGACCAATGATTAATATTTCTTTTCAATCACACACATTGTAGACTACCACAGTTAGACAGTTTCTCAGCAACAGTGCACTTCGCAGTTTTTTAGACATTCATTTCATTTGGAGTAACAGCAGTGCAATATAATAAAACAGACAATATATGCAAAATACAATACAATACAATAAAAACAGTAAATACAGATCAATACATAACTTCATAACAAAAAGACAGAAATTAGAAAACTACACCCACGTACAAACTGGATGCCATCTTCTGAAACAGGCAGTCCACACATAAAACTGTTCGTAAGATAAGATATCATATTATAGCAGAGCAGGTAGGCACACTGACATTTACAAACATTTGGTGAGCATCGTGGAAGTTTAAGAAGCGGTCCGATGACATAGTATAATATATAGTATATAGTTCTCAGAAGTATATAGTTGTGTAAAAAAAAAAAAAAAAGCTTAAATAACGCTATATTCAACTGAGCATAATTTACAAGCATGCATATTAGCTTGCGCATACAGATTGGCATACTATCCGTGGACATATTTATCATCTGATAAATCACGGACAATATGATGGCTGAGATCTTTAATCTCATTACTTTAAAACCAGATTAGAAGAATTTAGAAAATAATCATTTTCTGTCTTCTTTAAGATTAACGATCATCCTAAATACAATTATTAGCTGTTGTAGGCCAGCACTTTATGGACAGATTCACTTACATACATAATCTGATTGATCAAAATATTGTCAATCGTACACCCTGTATGTACCTCTGTTTTCAGATTATCCATGTACACATTAAAAAGAAAAGACAAAATGCTGCCCCGTTGCTGACATAAAATGGTTCCAATACACAATCTTCCACTTTTACCCAGGAGACATAATGTAGGAGAATTTCAGACCCTGTATAACTTTGAGCCATTAGAACTATAGTCCAACTACTCCCAAAACATTTAACAGATTTAAAAAGGACACAATATGCTCACATTTCTAACTGGAAAGGCATCCTTATATAAATAAACAAATTAATTAAAAACTAATTTCAGTCTTAAAGGTTATTGCGATGAATTAGCTTGAAGCTATAATCTGGTACAGTGCATCAAATGGTGACATTTTTATGTTTGAGCTGTACACTGTCCCTTTTGAACATATTCAAGAAAGAAAAGTGCTTACAATTTTCTTTTTTTTTCCTCTCGCACATGTTGACCTCCATTTATCAACATTGTCTCATCTGCATCCTTGCATCAAGTCACACTTTTTGCACTGCGTTTAACACTATGGCTGACCACAAACAGCCACTCTCACTTAGTGATATGTCTGACTGAGACCTTTAGTCATCACCAAAACATGCATCTGTACAGCAGTGTTTCACTAAATTTCATGGAAAATGCTTGAGCTCTGAATTGCAGATGAGGCATATGTGAAGATTAAATTTCTCCACCATCAGTGGACTTTTTTGATTATCTGAGGAGCCGGTCCTAAGAGCTACATTTGGCTAAAAGTAAAACAACTAAAAGACAGGTTTAAGACCTTTGTCACAACTGCATGAGAACAACTGGTTCCACTTTCTAATAACCCAACATTTTCTAAAGTGTAAGTTGTAACTCATGGCTTAATTATTGTTTAATTTGACCAAAATAAATAGTTAATTGGTCACAGTAATATGGCATGTTTCTTCTCCCTCAACATGTAAGTTTTGTCATTTTAGCCAACTCCTCAATTCATCAAAAGTTATAAATGTTAATAAGTTGTTGAGTGTATTTTAGTCCAGATGTTCTACACTTCTGTAAGCTCATTTTTTTTAAACTTTTGGATCAAAGGTACAAGTTAAAGTAAATTATACTTATATTTACATGTGTGTGTATATTAGTAAAAAAAAAATAAAAAATTTAATTGCCGTTAACAGAAATTTACTTAAAAATGCACTTACATCATGCAAGTAACTCGTCACTAAAGTTATGAAAACAAATCCAGTAATGCAGAGTATAAAGTATAATATCTGACTCCAAAATATAAGGAATGGAAGTATAAATTAGGAGAGAATGGAAATACAGTACTTGAGTAAATGTACTTAGTTGCATTTCTTCACTGAGGGTACCTTACTAGAAAACCGTAGAGAAAAACTCACTTAAATTTCCGTACATTTAATTTTCACTGCACTATTTAAATCATTATCTTTTGAATATTTCCTCAACTTTATTTTTGTGTCTAAGATTGCATGGATTTTCCTTTTGAGACATTGTGCTCATTTTGACAAAGCTGCTTAGTAAGAGTTTTACAGACACACAGACACACGCATGCACATGCGTGCGTGCACACACACACACACACACCACAGGTGGCTTGTGAGGGGTTCCTTGATGGCAGCCAGGGGAGGAAAATTCTTCTGAATTTTAATCCTACCTGAGGACACAATTTCCCTTCTGTGTGTGCATCACAAAAGCGACTCCTAATAAGACGGGAGCTTGAGGGTGATGCAGCTCTCAGACCAATCGAAGCCCCCACCCACCTTTTCCCTTACGCTGACAAAGAGAGAGAACAGACGAGAGGGGTTTTCTCTCTTAGTCTCACTCTCACTTCCTCCCCTCTGGCGAAAAGATCGATGTAAGATTGTGTGTTGAGAGAACGTGTGAACTTGCACTGATGGGGCAGACCGAATGCACAGTGTGTCAGCTATAGTTCTGTATATGGACCGCTGACAAACACATGAAGCCTCCTGAATTTCCAAAATGTGTAATACAAATGCACATTGGAGTTGATGACCATTACTGAAGAAATATTCAGTGATATTTCCACACAAATTTCAATTTTATATATTTCTGTGACCTGAAGACACCGTAGTGATTACAAAAGCTTCTTCCTGCTTTATATCTGCTCTTCTGAAAACCTTGAGGCACATGTAAGAGAAGTGACATTTAACTTGGAGGACTTTAAAAAACAAGCTCTAAACTTAAACACATGTTGATTTTGTTTCATGTTCTACATTTTTTTCTGTTTCTCCCAGTTTGGAGTAGCCACTCACATTGCATTAGGCACACACCTGCCTGCCATAAGTGTTCAACTGTCACTAAAAAAATGGATGTATGTATCTATGTTCCCAAGGCCCTAAGTTTCAAAGGTCCTATGTTCCCAGGGTCCTTCATTTCCTGGGTCCATGTTCCCATGGTTCTACAGTCCCATGGTACTACATTCCTGAATGTCCTGAATTCCTGTGGCCCTATGTTCCCTGAGTCCCAAGTTTGCCATGGCCCTACTTTCCTCAGGTTTTAAGTTCATGAAGTTCAGCATACTTGGTCCCTAGAATTCTATGTTCCCAGGGTTCTATATTTCCAGGGTCCAATGTTCCCAGGGTGCTAAGTTCCAGTGGTCCTTTGTTCCTAGGGTCCAAAGTCCGCCAAATTGTAATTTCTTGTGGCCCTATGTTTCCTGGGTCCTAGGTTCCCGAACTTTTGCTTATCTTTGCAAATGAACAGAGACAGACCTTTGTTAGTTGATAAGTAACAGTGAGATAACGGACTGAAGCGTCAGTCTAAATGCCATTTTAAAAGATATTACGTAAGATTCCTAAATATAAATCTAAATGTAAATATGTCTCTGCTGTTTGAGGGACTTCCTCCTTCACAGCCAAAATATCAGATCTCCTTACTGTTCCTTGGTTAAGCATTAATACTTAAAAAGGGTTTCCTGTTGTTGCAATAGGCTCTGTGTGTTTGTGTAGGTGGCCATGATGCAGTGAATGCATTCAGGTTGTCAATACCACACCTACGAACACTACCTATGACACGGTATTGCTGCGGCTCCACTGATTCAAAATGAAAATGGGAAGTGCCGTCTTCCTGTAGTTTCCTGTCGGGTGCACTCACACAAGTTTACATTCACACAGCCGTATCTATAGGCCCCACGCACGCGCGGCTTGACGACACTCTCGGATCACGTAGTGGTGACTGCCAGTGGAAAAGAAAATTTCATTACTCACACACGCCAGTTTCTGCACCTTTCCAACGATCTACAAGTGGTTTTCCTGTGTCCTCAGGGATATGTATAAAAAGGTACGCAACACAACTGTCTGCATTTCCAGTAAATCTCTCGAAAAGCTTCTTTTGGTGATCTGGTACCTGCTGCTGATACTGACAATATGAAGCTGGTTGTGTTTTGCCTGTTTGCAGTCTACTGCTGTACTTTGGCCAACACAGCGACAAGGGAGACTGACAGAACATTGCAGAGGAAGAAATTACAAGAAGTCCTCAAACAGCTGAATGATGTGAAAGTGAGCCTGCAGGTGGGTTTCTCTTAATTTAATTTTTCATAATTTTGCCCATGTTTGGTCACATTTATCATTACTAATCACAGTGTTGTTGGTTTTTGTCTTGCAGCAAAGTGAGGAGATGCTAAACACTCCACCAAGGAATATCGAGGTAAGCCAAACTAACTTCAAAATAATATTGACAGTATGGTCACTGCCACATTAGATTTGTGTGGTTGCTTACTCATTGTTGTTGTTCTCCCACCTACTATAGTAACTAATTATCATGTGTCGGCTACTGTAGGAGTACATCAAATGATGTGTGAAGTCACAAAATGCATATCCGAAGAGCCTATAACAAATCAGCTGTAAAGGTTGAGAACTAAAGCTTAAAAATTGACATTTTTTAAAATAGATTTTGTTTTGTTTAAATGTCAAGTCTTCTGCTAATTAATATCAAAAACATAAACAATAAAATAATTGTATACTGTATAGTGGAGTCAACAGGCAGATCTACATAAGTAGTGCAAAGCTAACAAAGTGCGTAAAATTTCAATTTAAATAATTTATGCCCATCAAAACCTAGCCCATTATCCTATTATAACAATGATATTTAGCTTAATTATCTACCGTACAGTAGAAAAAAAAAACATTTTTTTAAATGTAAAGCAATGATCTTGCAACCGAAAATAAAATCTTTCATAACAATCTGATTATGTGCACTAGACTTCAAAAAAATGCCATTACTTGTAAATCCACATCAGCTCTCTTTCTTGTCAGGCTTATGCTCTTGAGTGAGTCAAGTCAAGAGCTTGCTCAGTGTATTTTCTCACTGCTTCCGTTGCACTCTCACATGAAATGTGATGAGTAATCAAGCAAGAGAGCAGACAAAACCATGACACTTCCTCACACCACCTCAAAAACTCAAAATGCTCCTTAGCATGGTAGAAAACATTTGAGTCAATCTCTTGTTTAAAAACAGGCAAATTACATCTTATGTTGACCCACAAATGACAAGGATTCCTGAATGAATGAATGAATGAACTTTTTATTCTGAATAAAAATCTCCACAGAGCAAAATCTGCACAGTGACAGTGACAGTCTAATGTAAAAGAAACATCTGATAATTTAAAAATTATTAACAGTGAGGAAGTATAAAGTCAGCCGTTCTTATTGTTCAAATCTCACCCTGAGGGAATAAAACCTACAAACTCTCCAAGCAGTCATGCTGTGATCTAAAACTAGGATTTGACCCAAACTCATTGGGTTCATGAACATCACACACAGAAGAGTGTACGAGTCTCTAAACAGAAACTGTTTGACTTGGAAAAAACATGTCATGTCATCAGCACTTTCATTAAGGTTTCTGGAGGGAAACAATTTAAACAAAAATGTCCAAATCACTTTCAGGAAAAGGAACTTTAAAATAATGGAAACTTTATTTGCTTAAGTTTCAGTTTTAAGTAACAGTGTAATGCATTTGTCTGATTGGAAAATCAACAGCAGTGATGAAGTCGTGACATGAAACTAGAAAAAAACAGCTTTCTTGGAAATGTTTTGCTGGCAGTGGATTTTTTTCCCCCTCTACTTGACACATGTACAATTACATCATAAAAAAAATATATAATCTCAAAACTAATCAGTGTAACAGTTGGTGTTGATGGTGAACTACATTAATTGTTGACAAAATTTAACTTTTAAGCTCTATCCTCGTGCCATTGCCATTTTCCAGTTTTCTGTAAAAGAACAAACAAGTAAATCAAGCAAGAGTAGCACTGACGTAACTTTAAAATGTTGTGGTAACATTTTTGAATTTTTAATCAGATAATCCATACTAAATATCAAGCACTTTTTATGCTTTTGTTTCTTAAAAAAAATATATAAACCAAATATGAGAAGGAGCATTGATATATGTCGATGTTGTATTGATGTTTTATTCACAAACATTTCAATTTGTAACAGGACTGCTGCTGTCTGTCAGCACTGAAATGCTATCGGGACAATCTGGAGGTCCGTTTCAATGTAAGAGAAGGAAGACAAAAAAAACTCATCAGGAGCCTTAAGCATCCCCTCACTGTAAGTAAATGGGTGGGAGCGGGAATGTTTAATCAAACAATATATCTCAAAGCATATCTGTGCAGTACTGTACATTTCTAAAAACAAACCAATTTATTTTATCCATTTCAGGAAAGAGGTCTGAACCTTTGCAATTCACCAAATGTCAACGTAAGAGATAATTTTATCAATATTAACTCATAATTTTCTGTTGTTATTTCTTATTTAGACTGATATTTCAGTCATATTTGTGACATGTATTGCACTCAAAGCACAGGGCCATTATCTAATTAATTTCTATTGTGTTTTGTTGTTTCCCTTTAGTCCACCTGCCAAGACTGTGTCTCGCATCCGACGCAAAATGCCACAGAGTTTTATAACAGACTCGAATCTCTTATTCAAATGGTAAGAGTATTTTTTTTTTCTTTTGGTCTATCATTATAGCATATGGAAAAGGTGGCTGAAAATCTGTAGCAAAATAGGTCATTAACGTAAAGATGGAAAAAATGATGTGAGAATTTATTTAAAATTTGTCCCCATTTTTAGGCCATATCCAGACTGACCATGACCTGAGAAGAGGTGAAGATCTACTTGTGACCGAGGATTGAATGTAGAGAAGACACTACACTGAAAAGATGCTAAACTTGTTACAGCCTTCTGAATATTTAACGATACATATTTAATATTTATTTAGATAGTGGTGGTGAATCCACTCAAGCTATGTAGAAGGTATTCTCAGGAAAGCTGCTTTGCTGCCACCCAGTGGACTTGGCAGTTTTGATTTTCTTTCCGCCTCTTTTTCACTGAAAGTGAAAGTTAATTTATTTGTTGTAGTTCTCAAAGAATGTTAAGTATATAATGACATTTATACTGTGTATGACATGCCTTATTGATTATTATTATTGATATAATTGTATCATTGGAAAATAATAAATTAATTACAGCACCAAGGTTTTGGTTTGCTTGGTTTATTTGTAGGACAACATAAAAGCTTCCAGCAGAGCTGGATACACCATCACTTAAAGTTCATCTGCCTCCTGAATCATAGTTGGATTTTCATCAGAACCACTAGGAGAAATCAAGGTCCCTCTTTGGGACAGGGGGACTCTGAAAACGTTCACCCAGATTCATGTGATCGGTTAGCCCGAGTGGCACAGTATTGGTTAGTTTTATTTCCGAAGCTAGGAAAGATTAGGCAAAATATTACTGAATAATACACACATACAATGTAAGATCACTTTATTTGATGCATGTATAAAGGCATACAGGTTATTATATTTATTCATGTTTTCCCATAATTTGTATATTTGGTCTCACATCTATGTACATCGAAACTGATAGTCTGCTTTGTAACCCCGTTTGGGCTAAGCATCTACTGATGCAAAATATAGGCCCACTACGTTGATTGGTTTAAATGTCAATATATTTTAGTACCATTTAGTTGTACATATATTCATAGACGGATTACCGCATGGCCAAAGTGGGTGTGTGCCCAGGGCCCCAGAGCCAATAGGGGCCCTTGGCCTTCAGAGTTGTTGTTTTGTTTTTTTGGTACAATTTTAAAAAAAAATATTGGAATAAATGTGGTTTTGCAAATGTAATATATTAATAAAATCATTTGAATGTTTTAGAAATTATAAGATTAAATCAGTAATGTGTGATGACACAATGACGTACGTACATACGATGGGAGTCAAATGTACAGTGCGTTTTCAAAATGGAGAAGCGGGCGCTCAGTGGATCAGCTAAACGAAGCAAAGGAAAGAAAAAGACGCCAAAGATGCCGCTTTGGTGCAGCAGATTCCATCCATCTCAGCATTTTTCACCAGAAAAGTGAGGCAAGATGATGGTACTCATAGCAGCGGTGCCAGTACTACAACTCAGCCTTATCCCGCCGACTTGGACAGCAGTCTTGGAAATGAATTGATTCACTTCAGATCTTTCATCAGATCAGACGGACAGAATGTGCCTCTGAAAAAAATGTGTCTTTTTCATCGAAAAGTCTTAAAACAATACTTGACAGAAGAAAAATTGTGATTGGTCCATTTCTTGTTCCGTTATATTAACCCACTGTGTGCCAAGACAAGCGAGCCCAAGTTTATAATAGCCTAATCTACAAATTATTAATATTATTTCAGTGAATAAAAACAAATAAATAAGTTAATAATATATAATATAATACATTTATTTGGAGTAATAATAATAATAATACATTTTATTTGTAAAGCACTTTTCATTGTTAAAAGTAATCTCAAGGAGCTACAGAGTACAACAAGATTCAAAACAGGTTTAAAAGCCAAAGCACAACAATACATTTAGGAAAAGCCTTTTTTTTAAAAGATAGGTTTTTAGGCCTTTCTTAAAAGAGTCTGGTGTTTGAGGAGCCCTCAGGTGGTCTGGGAGGGAATTCCAGAGGTGAGGAGCGGCTGAGCAGAAGGCCCGATCACCCATAGTATGAAGCTCAGTCTTTGGGGGCTGTAAGGTGGCTTTGTTTCCTGAGCGGAGGTTACGTGAGGAGGTTTGTGGTGTGAGGAGGTCTTTGAGGTAGGGTGGGGCATTTCCATGGATGCACTGATGGGTTAGTAGAGCGATTTTGTAGTCGATCCTGGATGAAACAGGAAGCCAGTGGCGTGAGTGAAGGACGGGTGTGATATGGTCATATTTACGCACCCTCATCAGGACCCTAGCGGCACTGTTCTGGATGTGTTGCAGTTTTTGTAGGCTCTTGCTAGGAGTCCCGATAAGGAGTGCTTTACAGTAGTCGAGCCTTGAGGAGATAAAGGCGTGGACCAGTTGTTCTGCATCTGACAGGCCGAGTGTGGGGCGGAGTTTGGCGATGTTCTGGAGGTGGTAGAAGGAGGTCTTGCAGAGATGATTAATGTGGGTGTCAAAAGTGAGATGAGTGTCAAATTTTACACCCAGGTTGGTGACTGTAGATGACAGAGGTATGTTTTGACCAGAGGTGATGTGTGTTATGGGAGATGACCAGACCAGGGGCCTCATTTATAAACGTTGCTTACGCACAAAAGAAGGCGTACGCCACTCTCTACGCAAACCGTGGGATTTATAAAAAGAGAACTTGACGGGAAAATGTGCGGCCCTCCACGCCAACTCTGACCCATGCGTACGCACATAACTGGGGCAAGGAGAAAACTGCGCCACTGATGGCAGAAGAAAGAAACGGGAGAAACTGTGTGAAATTGATACTGATCGTGTAAAATAGTAATATTACCTCTCATATATAAACAGTTTATTTACAAGAAATGGATAAAAAAAAATATGTATATTTCTACAACCCGACCCAGACCCCTAACACCAGGCATTTGAGCCAAATGCTGCTGCCGTGCGCCAGCATTTGGATGTGATGCGTCGCTTATGAAAATACAGGTATGGAAACAAATTCAACACAAGGAAACAATCATTTATTAATAAATTCCTTCATGGTGGTGTTTAGCTCAGAAAGGACATTTTTGATCTCCCGCAGTTCTCTGGCAACGTTGTTTATTGCAGTGATGGTGTCTCTCTGCATCTGCAGGACTGCATCTGTGAGGACACGGCCTCTGGAGGGCTGGGATGCACAAGGTGCTGTGGAGACGCTGGGCTCAGCTGCAGCAGCACTGACCTCACTTGGACCTGCAGCAACTACAAGACATTTTTTTGAATAAAGTCACTTGTTTTGTGAATGGAGTCTCAATTGTTTCTGTACATAAATGTGCGAACACAACTTGAATGCATTTGGTTTACACTCATTTCAAATATGGGAATACAAATTACATACCGGGGTCTGCTTCTTGTGGGCCGGCATCGGTGTCCCCCTCCACCTCCGTCACCACTCCACTCAGGAGGGATCCCCGCCAGTTTTTCATCCAGCGGGGTGAGCTCCGGTTGTCCCATTCCCCCGCCCGTGGCACAGACGCTCTGCCTGTGTGACGCCAAGCGCTTTTTTGCATCCACTTTTATGTCTGACCACTTTTTCTTTTTTACTTCGGCCACACTCCGGCAACAGCATTTACGTTGTCTGCTACATGCTGCCACTCTAAAGCCTTTTTGGCACTGGTGACCCCAACACTCAGTCCACCAAATAATGTAGCCTTCCTCTTCTCCACCTCCCCGACAAGAACTTCCACCTCACACTGAGTGAAATTGCGCTTCTTCGCCTTTCTCTCTGCTTTCGGCGTGCTTTCCGTCATGAATCAATATTAATTAGGGGCGTTTCTCTGAATATTTATAGGCAAATATGGGCGTGGTATGACCCACACACAGGTGCGCCACATTTAGAGTGGATTGTGATTTATAAAGGGAAATCAGTGTAGGACGTGGGTGTGCACTGTTTTATAAATCAGGATATTTTTGTGCGTAAGCACTTTCTGTGTTTTGTGCGTACACCACCTTTTGACGTCAATCCTACGCACAGTTTTATAAATGAGACCCCTGGTGTGGTGTGCCAACTATGCAAAATGCAAAAATGCAAGACCAGACCAAGACCAACTAAGATAGCTTCTGTTTTAGAGCTATTAAGTTGGAGAAAGTTTTTTGCCATCCACGTCTTTATCGTGGATAAAGCCTTGAGGAGATAAAGGCGTGGACCAGTTGTTCTGCATTCAATGCAGGTGCTCAGTGTTGATGAAGATGAAGATGACGATGACGATGACACTAGCCGTTTTTATACTGGGCAGTAAGCCACCAATTTGCCGTTCTTTTGGTGGCTCGCTCCGCGGATTTAGACAGGAGGCGGCAAATTGGTGGTCTGTTTTGTTCCACCAATTTTGCGCCTCGAAGGGTACACTTATTTGCGCCTCCATTGCAGTGTCAATCCGAGGCGGCAATGTGGTGGCATATCCTGAGATGGGCGGAGGTTTCGATGACGTGCACTGCTGCGCACCCACAGCCTGGAAGTTTTAAAGCCAGGAAACAGCTGATCACAGCAGTCAGTTTGTCACTTCATCCATGAAGTTGAGCAACTGGAAAGCTTCTGAGATCCGGGAGATGGTAGCGTCTCCTCGGTCTCTGTAGCTGTCTTGGTTGTCCGCTTGTTGTTGTAGCGGCAAGCTAATAGCGGTCGCTACTTTCAAATTAAAAGCCCCCCACTAAGAACCCAGTTCTAAACTCCGATGGGGTGCAATGTAAAACTCTTATTTTGAAGACAAATTCGACCTGCTTCTCTTCATGCCCAACTTCGTGCTTCACGTCATGTCACATGTTTACGCCTACCCCAGAGGCAGAAATGTGGTTGCTTATTTGAAAAGGTGGAATATTACGCCTCCGTTTTAGATAGAAAAGGTGGCACATTGCAGCCTTTACCTTGCTGCAAATGTGCCACCTTTTCTATCTAAAAGGGGCTAATGATGGACCAGTTTTTATATACACTTGTGTGTCATCAGCATAGCAGTGGAATGATATTCCATGCTGGTTAATGATGCAGCCAAGGGGTAGAGTGTAGGGGGTGAACAGGGTGGGGCCAAGAACCGACCCTTGAGGGACACCACAGGTGACCGTCTGTGTCTCTGACTTTGCCCCTCCCAAGGAGACATATTATGTTCTCCCAGACAGGTACGACTGGAACCAGCTCAGGGCGGAGTCAGAGAGTCCGATGGTGTGGTGGAGGCGCTGAAGGAGGATGTTGTGGTCGACTGTGTCGAAAGCTGCAGACAGATCCAGGAGGATGAGGAGTGATGGTGAGCCAGTGTCACCCGCCATCAGCAGGTCGTTGGTGACTCTGACCAAAGCTGTTTCAGTGCTGTGGGCTGAACGGAAACCGAACTAGAATTTTTCGAAGAGGGAGTTTGAGTTGAGATGGTCCTGAAGATAGGCAGCAACTACTTTTTCCAGCACTTTTGACAGGAATGGGAGGTTGGAGATGGATCTGTAGTTGAAGAGGATTTCTGGGTCTAATGTGGGTTTCTTAAGAAGGGGTCTGATGACAGCGAATTTCAGAGCAGGTGGAACATAACCAGTCTGGAGTGAGTGATTGATGACTTCAGTAATCAGGGGACGTAGAGTGCAGATGTTTGATTTGACCAGGGCTGTAAGGAAAAGGGTCCAGGGCACAGGTGGAAGGTTTCATCCTGCGGACAATGTCCTCAACTTCCTGCTCAGAGATGTCAGGGAAGTAGCAGAGAGGCTGGAAAGTCCAAGGCTGTGGGTCGGCAGTAGGGACAGACAGAGCATGGGAGCTGGAGAGAAGAGAGCGGATGGTATCGACCTTTGTCCTGAAGAAGGTGATGAAGCTGTTGCACTGCTCTTCTGTGATATCGGTGTGTGAAAGGGTCTGTGGCTTGAGGAGATGATTTATGGTGGAGAAAAGCTGTTTTGAGTTTCCAGGACTTTTGTTTATGATGTTTGAGTAGAACTGTGACTGTGTTTTTCTCAGTGACTTTGAATAGGCCTTTTGGTGTTCTTGATAGGCCTCTTTGTGAACAGTAAGTCCAGATTTTGCAGCGCGCCGCTCAAGTACACGCCCAGCCACTTTCATGGTCCGTAGCTCTGGGGTGAACCAGGGGGCTGTGCGTGTGAAGGTGACTGTTCGACTGTTCAGGTCAACTGATTCATCTGCTGATGTGAATTTTGCAGAGGGGATGTGATGGAGGTCCAAAGTCATGGTGTCTGGGTTAATGCTTTTCAGGTTTTTGAAATGAATTTGGCATTTTGGTTTGGTGTGGTGAGACAGTTTTAACTCCAGTGAAATGGTTTTGTGATCTGACACTCCCATATCATACACCGACAGATTTGTGATGGAGGCAGAGTCAGTAATGACCAGGTCCAGTGTGTGCCCTCTGTTGTGTGTGGGAACATCAACATGCTGTGTGAGGTTAAGACAGTTCAGTAATTGTAAAAATTCAGCTGCAGGGTGACAGGAGGGGGTGTCTACATGAATGTTCAAATCTCTGAGTATGATGGTATGTGCAGATGTGGTACATAGTGTGGTGAGAAGTTCACTGATCTCGGGGATGAAAGCTGGGTTTAGTTTGGGTGGTCGATAGATGAGAAGAACAGTCACGGGAAAAGGGGGTTTGGATTTGAATGCAAGGCATTCAAAAGTGGATGGTTCAGGCAGAGAAAGGGGGGACAAGTTCAGGTCACTGCTGTAAATGACAGCTAGGCCGCCACCCCGACCAGTGTGTCGGGCTCTCTCCAAATAACTGTATCCAGGTGGACAGGCTTCATTTAATACAAAATAGGCCTCTGGCTGATGCCAGGTCTAAGTAAGGCACATTCGATTAATGTTCTTATCCAGGATGTGGTTGTGTATAAGGCAGGATTTATTTGTGAGAGATTGTGTATTAAACAGCTCTATTTTGAGGGTTGATGGGGTGGTGGACTGTAGATGCCGAAGTAGACTGAAGTCCACTCCACGTTTTCTGTCCGGTTTTAGGTGTAGAGTTGTCGTGGTGTTACCATTGGTTGCGTTTTTGATGGCATGCATTTGCGCCTATGCATGCACGAGACTTGAGAGGATCCGCCGGAACTCGTCATAAACACGTCAAGTTCCCACCACCTCAAGTCGGACACAAGTGCACTTGACGGACTTTGCACAAAGAATATGGCCAACCCACTACACTAACGCCAGAGACATTACCAAATGGTGTGTCGATGGATAAGTAATCACAATGGAAGTCAACTTTTCAGCAACCAAGGGATTTTGTTTGCCAACTGTAGTTTCATTGAAAACAGTCTGAAGCCCCTTTCCCTCATAACAAATTGGGTGACGAAGTGAAAGTTCACAAAGTCGTGTAATTTTATTAAGCATAGTTTGGGAGAGGGCACGCCTCTTTGGAAGGAGTTATTTCATTTCTCACGAGGGAAATTCCACGTGGTAATTCTAACCAACTAGGGCAACGTTGAGGGGAGTGTCTTATGTCCGCACTTATTTGAGACCATCTGCACAGAAAAGCAAACGGAGGGAGGTACCCTGGAGATTCCGCGAGTTTTTAAAGCCATGTGACATGTCGCAAAGGGAAGTTATCACCAGCATTTCTGATGTTTTTAATCCCAGAATGCACGGTTATGCAGGCAAATGCATGCACATGCTTGATTGGAAACGCGCCTATTGATAGATCCAGGTGCGGCGGCGCTCTGATGACGCAGCAGTAGTGCGACAGTGCGCTCAGCAGACCTTTTTTTTTTTTTTTATTAATCAACACAAGAAGGTTATACAGAGTGTAAACTGAAAGAGTGAAATAATCGTAAAACATAACACAAAGAAGCAAACATCAGCTTATTCTAATTACAATGTAGAAACAGACACAAAGAGTCATCTAACGTATTACAAACAAAGTAAGCAGAAGAGGGCGAAATTAAATAATACATGTACATTCTATATTAAATCAGGGAATTTAAGATACTTGATGAATAAATCTGAAACTTTGATGGCTTTGTTATTTAATGATGTTGTTATTGTATTAAAGTATTGTTTGAGTTCATTTTCAAAGTGTTTCCCGTTTGGTTTTTTCTTTGTCCATTTTGTTTTGTGAATATGAAACTTGCCCAGCATGATGATAGTCTGTAATAGAAGGGAAAGGCCGTGAGGTATGGAGGGGTTTTCAAAGAAAAAGAGGATGTGGCTTTCCTGGAGGCTGATCCTGAGTCCGGTTTTGTTATGGATTAAGTTTTGTATATGAGTCCAGAGGTTTTTACTATAGGAGCACTGTTAAAAGAGGTGGATGATGATTTCTGGTTCTGTTTGGCAAAAATCACAGTTGTAGTCTATGTTTAATTTAAATCTTTCCAGGGTTTTTTTTGCCGGATATACATTGTGACAGATTTTGTATGATATTTCTTTGACTTTGTTGTGAATGAACAGCTTCTCGCCAACCAGCCACGCCCCTCTCCAGTTTATTTCCCCGTACAGTGAGTTCCAGTAAGAGTTGGCTGCCGGTCGATTTGAAGGTTGAATGAGATTCCTGATAACTTTATTTGAGCAGATTTTAGTTGTTATATCTATGTTACAGATGAATAGTTTGGTATCATTTTTCTGTATAAGAGGATGGAACTGGGAACCTTTCAGGAGCTGCCGAACTGGTACTGTGTTGGAAACTGTAGTGTATTCTGTTTGTGAGATTGTGAGATGGTATTTGTTAATAAATTGGTTGTAAGATAAGATTTGTCCATGTTCGTCAATTAGCTGATTAACCCATAATATCCCCTGATCAAACCAAGATTTGTAGAATATTGTTTTGTTTCTGTGCTGTATGTGTTGGTTGTTCCAGATGTAGCAGCTGGTTGGCGAGAAGCCACGTTTGTAGATCAGCCCCCAGGAAAGCAACGCCTGTTTATGGAAGTTTGATAACTTGATTGGTATTTTGTCAATTTTAAAATTACACTTGAGAAAAAAATGGATTCCTCCTAATTTATTGAATAGATAATTTGGGATTGCATTCCATATATTAACTTTTTCTTTGACAAGGCAACATAACCAATTAATTTTGAACATATTATTCATAGTTTCAAAACTTAAAACTTCCAACCCTCCATTTCCCCTCTGGTTACAGAGAACCTCTTTTTTTTTAAATAATGGGCTTTGTTTCTCCAAATGAAATTAAAAAGCATTTTATCCAGTTCTTTACATATGTTTACAGGTAAATCCATTGATAAAGACATGTATACAGACCTTGATATACCTTCAGCTTTGGCTAATAACACTCTACCATAAATGGACAGATCTCGCATTAACCACATATTAAATCGTTTCTTTACTTGATTGATGATGGAGCTGAAGTACAGATCAGATTGATTGGACTGGTTTTGTATTGTTACCCCAAGATAAGTAACTGTGTTTTGGACAGGATTTCCACAGACTTCTGGGAAGCCGCAGATTTTAAGTGGCAACAGTACAGATTTTCCTACATTCATAGTTAGGCCAGATACATCAGAAAATTCTCTAATACAGTTTACTACTTTACTTACTTCTGTTTGCGTTTTAATAAAAATGGCTGTGTCGTCTGCCAGTTGTGATATTTTAAATTCTCTGTCAAAAGCACAGATACCGTGAAAGTTTGTCTGTTTAATGTGTGTAGCCAACATCTGTGCTACAAGGAGGAACAGATATGGACTTGGAGGACAGCCTTGTTTTATTCCTCTGTCAATAGTGAATCTGGGAGAAGTTCCATGATGTAATTTTACTGAACTGTTGCATCCCTTGTACAAAGTTCCAATGGTATTGACAAATCGTTCTCCAAATCCAAAAGTATTGAGTGTTTTTACTATGAACTGGTGGTTTACTGTATCAAAAGCTTTGTAAAAGTCAACAAACAAAACAAGACTGTCCTCGTTTATGTATTCATTGTAATCTATTAAGTCCAATATTAATCTTACATTATTAATTATGCTTCTACCTGCCATAAACCCAGATTGTTCCTCGTCAATAATTTCTCCCAGTCCCACCTTTAGTCTCTGCGCAAAGATGGAGGCAAATATCTTTGCATCATTGTTTAGTAAGATTACTGGCCTCCAGTTTTCTATATTCATTTTGTCTTTATTTGGTTTGGGTATTAATTTTATAAGTCCTTGCTGCATAGAAGGAGGGAGTTTGCCTTTGGTGATTGATTCTTCAAATATAGATACAAGAAACGGCATGAGGGTATCCTTGAAACTTTTGTACAATTCACCAGTAATGCCGTTGTTTCCGGGAGATTTATTGTCTTTCAGTGAATCTATAGCTTTAAGTATTTCAAAATTAAAGATTTTTTGATCACACAAGTCCTTAAATTTGTTATCAATTTTTTTGGTATATTGACTTATATTTTGACAATATGCATCCATTTGATCTTCGTCCAGAGTTTGTCTTGAGTACAGTTTTTGATAAAAGTTAGCCACGTAGTTAGAGATTATAGAATCATCTTCACAGGTTGTACCATTAATTTTAAGTTTACTGACAGAGGATATTTCAGCATTTCTTTCTTCAAGGTTAAAGAAATACTTAGAGCATTTCTCTCCTTGCTCTAGCCATTTTCTTCTAGATCTAATGAAAGCACCTCTAGCTTTTTCTTCATACAACGCAGACTGCAGTGAAGCAAGTTCACTGGCCTCGTCCTCAGACAGGTTTTCTTTTTCTGTTAAGTTCATAATTTTTGTAACAATTTGGAGTTCTTTTTCTCTTGATGTTTTAGAATTTTTTTTCCTCAATGCTATAGCCACTCTTCTGATTTCATATTTTAATAGCTCCCAGGATTCTCCATACCGGTTGGTGGTCACTGCTTGTCTCCAGTACTTCTCAATCAGCTTTTTTATTTGGTTCTGAAAGTCATGATTTTGAATTAGTGTTTTATTTAATTTCCAGTAGTCTGTGTTAATTTTTGGTCTTTTTGACAGGTTTATCCTAATTGAAATTGCTTTGTGGTCTGTGAAAATAGTGGGTTCAATGTCTTTTCTCTCTACGTTATCGATTGTGCTGGCTGAGACCAGCCAGAAGTCAATACGAGACTGTAAGGATTTGTCTTTATTACTCCATGTATATATTTTATTTGGATGTTTATGTCTCCATATATCAATTAAGTTTAATCTATTGCATACATTGTCTAGCTCATTCATTGCTCCTTTATTTTTTGTAGGGAATCTATCAATTTCATCATTCACAACTGTATTAAAATCCCCACCCCAGATAATCTTTGCTGAAGGAAATGTTGACAGCCATCCATTAATTGCATCTTCTATGGTCAAGAATAGGTTAACATTTTCTCTTTTATTATTGGTTGCATAAATGTTTACCAAGATGAATTGTGCATGATCTGTGTTTAATAACAACATAGTCCATCGTCCCTTATCATCTGAGAGGTATTTAATAATTTGGCCTTTGAAGTTTCCCTTGAGAATAGCGACCCCTGCTGACTTGTTTGTACCAAATGAAAACCAGATATATTTCCCCCATTGATTTTTCCAAAATAAACTATCTGACTTTTCAGCATGCGTTTCTTGGATGAAGTAAAAATCTGCTGGTTTCCCCTGACAGAACAAAAACACCCCTTTCCTTTTTAAATCACTTCTAATCCCCCTCGAATTTATGGACAAAACAGAAATAGACATACAAGCAAACAGAACTGACAGACAAACAAAGAATTAAACGGACTCTCGATCCTCTCTTAGGTCGAGAAAAAAGTAAAGCTGCACCCTCTCGGTGTTGGTCCATATGGCTAAATCAAACTGTTCCTCTGTATAATTAATATCTGCTCAGTATTTTAGTAAAAGGACAAGAAAAAAAAAACTTAAGTGTATAAGGCATTACGTTTGCATGTTTTTCATAGTTTTGGCACATTTATGGCACATTTTAGATCTTACGTCACGCAGTCACTCTTCGTCCGTCGATGTAGGCGAATGGCCCCTGAAGCAGGCTCTCTTGCCCTCCTTGCGGGCCTGCTCCACCTGAGGCCACAGCTTGTTTCTGGCATCCTTCACCTGTTGCGTAAGGTCTTCAAAGACCCTGATCTTGCGCTCCTTGAGCACCGTCGCTGTCCTGGCGTCCCTCCAGACGCGGTCCCGGTGGGCTCTGGACATGAAGAGCATGATGTTGATGATGATGTTGCGGTTGGACCTCAGCTCCCCGGACCGGGGGCCCAGCCGGTGTGCGACATCCACCGTCACCTCCAGCTGCTCCTTGATTCCCGGGGAGACCTGTCCAAACAGGTCGGTGATAATCTTCCTGGTGTCCTCTCCGGTTGTCTCGGGGATCCCAGCCACCCACAGGTTCCAGCGCCTCCTGTAGCCTACGCCTCCAGCTCGTCGCACTTCTCCCATAACTCCGCTTTCTCTTTTTGCAGTGCAGTGACTGTCTTCTCCAAGGTTTGAACTTTTGTTGTTACTTCTTCCAGCTGCTTCCCCATGCCATCTAATGTGTCTTTAACCTCTTTCACAGTGTTTTCCACAGAATGTGTGCGTTTAAGCGTTTCCATCTGCAGCCGTTTAATTCTTTCAATTGCTGCAAAGATGAGGGCGTTGGAAATGTGCTGGTCATCATCCTCCGCACTGGCTAAAGTTTTTGATTTTTTAGATGGTCTGTTGGGTTGACTGGCAATGCCTGAAGCGTCTCTAGTGGAAACTTGCTTGAGCTCCTCGTCCATTTTCTCCAGTTGCTCATCCATAGCTTTTCTCGCATAAGAGTGCATATCTTGAATTTCACTCATACTTGCCCAAAAGCAGCAAATAATGTCCAAATGAGGTTTGTGTCGCCGAAGTGCAGCGTTCAGGCTCACCCACACAGGTCCGTTCGTTTAGCCCAATCAGCACAGCGGCTCTATTTCATAGTCTTAAACCTCTTTGAATATTTTTAGGTCTTTTAGTCCTTCTCAGTAAGTCTTTGTAGCTTATTAAAGCCCTTTCGAGGTAAGGGAAATGTCAGTTTACCGAGTTAGGTGCATTGCACGGTTTCCTCAAACCACCGGCATCTCGTGCCCTGACGCTGCTCGAAGAAGGCTCAGCAGACCAGAGTGATGGGATGGAGTGGCCAGACTGGGAATAAACAAACTTTCTGCGGCAGCTTCTATGGACGTAGTGGGGTCTGCGTAGACGTTCAAGTTGTTTAATGGCTGGGACACAGGCTGGAGTGCTGTAATTTTGTAGATTGAGCAGTTGCGGGATGGAGTATTTTAACGTCATGCCGATGAGGTGCCGGGTCAGGAGTTGATAGCCGTTTTCCACGGACTGGCAGACCAGAGGTGGGAAAGAGTCAGACACAGTGGGATAATCCACAGCATGGCAGGTGATCCGAGCGAGACAGTTGAGAGGCTGTCCGGGCGGTATCCAGCGGCCCGCAAATTGTCCGGCCGGCTAGCAAGTGGCTGCTCGCTAAGCCGGGTGATGCTACGCGGGCACTGGATTGTTTGCGCAGGAAGGAGCCGGTATTGGTGCTGGTAACGATGGACAGTGACCAAGGCGGCAGGATCCACCAGGCAGCGGCAGAAAGTCGAGAGGAACGGCTCGAGTCCAAGCCGGTGTGCCAGGTACACAGGTAGCCAGAAACAACAGGTACCCAACAACACAGGTAAAGAAGCATTTGTACAATCCAGCAAAAAGTGGGAAAAAGCTACAAAGTATATCGAGTAGGCCTACACAATATAAATATGTAGCAAAGTATGTTGCTAGAATTTGGCTCAGAGGGAGAAGACAGACAACAGACAGTGCCAGCGTCCTCTCGCCTCCTTTTGTGGATTTGCCCACAGTCAGTCCAAATCTGTCACAAAAGTTATTTAAATATTTTGTCTTAGGCCTTCACTGAATACCTAGAAGGCCCAGAGGGTTCCCCTCTGCTAAAATAGATGTTTCTGTCAGTAGTTTGGGACTCTCACTGCTTTGCAGTAGGAACAGAGGAGAAAATCTCTGGTGCATGCAGACTGTGTGACTCAATACAACTCTCGAAACAATCAGAGAAATGTTTATATTTTCTGGAAATCAGAAGATTAAGTTGCAACGACCATATAGCCTCTTATATATTTTTTTTCACCCCAAATCCAATACCACCACCACCTGTGAGTCTACAGTTGTGGAGATAAATTAGATCTGCATGCGGGACTACAATGGAGACAGTGAGCTGTAACCAAGTAACTGTCATGTTGTTCTTTTCAAAAATATGGGAATGATAGTCAAAAATATCATTAAAATGCATAGTTTTATATAAAACAGTAGGGATGGGCGATATAGACTAAAAAATGTATCCCGATAATTTCTGGTATTTATCACGGTGACGATAAAAATGACGATAAATAAACACCAATTCAGCCTAATCTTTTTGACTATAAATCTATCACCAAAAATAACAAAGGCTACTAAACTACATCAATTAAGTTCAAGCAGTACACCTGTACTGCAAAAATGTAGTGAGTGACACCAAACAAACAAGTCTGAAATGTGAGAACAGAATCTAATATTTATTAAAAATGTATTAAAACTTTTTGGCACACAGGCAGTAAAAAAAGGAGTGCAAACAGCAAAAATAACTAAGCTTATAAAAATCACAAAGTACCGGAGGCTTTGGATGAAGTTGGCGCTGCGTCTGCATCCTTGTATCCTTCTTCTGGTTTGTGCTTGTGTTTGAGGTGGTGGAACAAATTAGTGGTGTTACTGTCCTTTGTACGCACTATTTGTTAAGTTTGTCACTTTTTATTTGAAATTCGAAAATTCGTTCGAACGTGGGGGAAAAGTTCTTATTCGAATGTAATGACCTGTTCGAAATCAAAATGTACAGTCTAGAAGGCCAACAGACCGTTTGAAGTAGTTTGCCTTGTGATCCACCAGAGGGCGCTCTAAAACTTCACTATCAGCTTGACCTATTGCACGCCCTGTTGACCCTTGACCTATCAATTTAGCTAATGTTAGCTTATGTTGTTTGCTACGAAAATGGAGGACACTAGCGAGTAGGGCTGGGCGATTTTTTCGGTTTAAATGATTAATTTGCATTTTTATTTTCCTACGGTTTGTGAAATGGCTGAACCGAAAAATTGCGATTTAACCTGTCCACGCCCACCGTACCGTTCACGGGACGGCAGGGAGCCTACTACCGTAGCATCGCGTTCATTAAATCTTCAAAAATAAACCCTTGAATATACAGCTTCATGTCATACACTGGAAGAAAGCTTAGGTCGCCACGATTCATTGAAGACCGCTCGCGAATAATAGGTTGCTCACAGCGATAATAGTATAAGGGACTAGCTCGGCTAGCTACTGAGCTAACCTAGGTTTACCGAATAGCATTACGTACCTTCCACCCCGTCCCGTTACCGACAACGACCATCTTTTGATACAGGACCTTTTCGTACAGCTTGCCAAGTATCCATGCTTGTGTAGGACGAAATCCATTTTCTTCTAACCAAAATACTTTCGTCAATATGTCCATATATGTAAGTCCACTATGAACCTTGCTGGAAAAAATGTAAACAAACTCCTCTGCGTTTCATCATCTCCTCATCTCGCACTTCTGTATATCCGGACATCTCACGCGTGATCCGTGACCGTGATGGTGTTGTGATTCGATTGACACCACTCATGAGCCAATTTATGCCTAAAATGTGGGACAAAATAGGCTTGTAAGCCAATGATGCCAAATTATGGAAACCTCACGTTGACCGGGGCGGGACGGCTTTGATCAAAAGCAACATGAGCCAATGGCAATTTCCAGTGAAATGAACTAGATATCCTTTTAGCCAATAGTCTGAGGTTTCCAAAGGTGTGTCATATTACGCTTTCACGTGTATACTTTGTAAACATTATCCACGCGTAACTTGCATGCGTAATGTGTGCGCCCCAGACACTGAATTACGCATTACGCATTACGCACTACGCACTATAAAGCGACGGCGAACTCGGTCATTTGACGTAGAGTAGGAGATAGAGAGATAGCGACAGAGAGAGACAGAGAGAGATAGTAAGACAGTGAAATATTGATAGAGAGATAGACAGATAGATAGATTCTGCTCCTCCTGGTGCATCACACAGGCCGCGCCACTTCACTGTGGATGGTTCTGCAGGCAGGCGGCGGTGTGTGCACTGCAGCATGAAGACCACGGTGCAGTGCACATCATGCGGTGTGGCGCTCTGCTTCACCGTCTCCAGGGACTGCTACAATGAGTGGCACACTGTAAATCATTTGTAAATTCCACTCCCACCTCACTGGTGGCTGCGTCCACGCTCCGCTCTCATCTCTCTGCACTGGTGGCTGCGTCCACACTCTACTCTCCCCTTTACATATTTGCCAATGCACTTTTTTATCAATATATCACAGGCGGAATAAAAAATTAATGATGATTACTGTGATTATGCTTATTTTATTATTTTCTAGATTGACTGACATCCAAACCAACATAGTAGCAAGGAGCTCCAAGGTGTCAGCTTTCACTAGATACCAATATTTTGTTTGTAGGCAAAGGGGTTGTGAAGTTATAGGTGTTTGATTCTGGTTATACAGCTTTGGTAACCAAGTGTCCATTTGGAGTCTCCAAAAACGACCTAGGAAAAACGCATGGACATATCTGTTGAAATATAATTCTATAAATTTCATGGTTTGGTCTTTTGACTACAATTTTGGACTGCAGGTAGCCAAGACCTGTGTCTGTGACCTAGTAGTGTTCAAGTCAGGCCTAGGGGTCCCTGGATGTGTGCACCCAAGTCACTGCATAGGCAAACTTATGGGTGGGGAAACAACCCCATCATTCCAACCTCTGAAGCACAAAGTCAGTAAGTCACAGAATCAGACAGACACTTGGACAATATTACTGAGAGTGTTACCTTTCCAATGATACCAGACACATGTCTGAGTCTCAAACTATGTGGGATCTATGCTGCTTACAACTTGGGCATGTCGTTTTGGCTAAATCAATACAAGTAGGGGTTGTGCGGGAAGAGGCTACAAACAGTTCTAGACTCCGCAGATTTGTTTTGCTTTAACCCATTTGTACCGGATGCTGTGCGGCGCTACATTCCATTTACCGCTGGTTGCTGCGTAACGCAGCTTTGAAGCTCCTGCCGGCTGCAGCGTAGCGCAACATTGGTGATTTGTCGTCATTTTCATGACGCATGTAGCATATAATGCACTTTCACATGCATTGCACGTGTATGTCTGATTGACGTGATTGTTGGCCAACCACACGACATTTGGTTGGTCACGTGGTTTAAAAAAAACCAACAAGACCCACCTCATGTGCATTTGAACCGATGACAGTTCAAAGCTGCGTTACAAGTTTTTTCACGGATGGCCTACAAGATAATTATTTTTTTTTTATTAAAAAAAATCTTTGCACAATAATGATAGCCAAGTGGTGCTGATTTTATTTTATTTTTATTCTTGATTTGTTTGAACTGATTTATTCACATAGGCCTAGATTACTTGGTAATCTCATTTATTTTTATTGTGTTAATAAAGAAAATATGTATTTAAATTTGCCTTGGTCTTTTTAATTTGTTTAGAGGAAAATAGAAAAAAATCGAGGTTTAAATCGAAAATTGTCCATTAGTTAGAAAAAATCGAGATTTTATTTTTAGGCCAAATCGCCCAGCCCTACTAGCGAGCAAAGCGAACGACAACAAATCTGACCTCACCTGCTAGCTTGCCACCCACGTGAGGCAGCGGAGACTGAGGCAACACAGACGGGCGGAGCTGCCGGAGCAACGTCAAGTGTACAACCTCGTCTGAGTGCTGCATGAATGTGATGTTAGATGGCCTGTGAAGTTAATAAAATAATGTCGTGAGGTGTCAAACCAAACCAGTTCCAGATAATGGAGGTGGAGCCTCGTTTAGAAATGCGCTCCTCGCTGCCCGGCGTATCTGCTCCGCCTTCCGCCATTGTCAATATTCCATACGTGTTGGGCTGCGATTGTGTCGTGCACTTACATCGTTATCGGGAATTTATCGTGGGATGACATATTCTTACCGTGGGGAATGTTTTTGATGATATATCGCAAACGATAACATATCGCACATTCCTATAAAACAGCATCAAATTTTTCAAAAGGGCCCAATTAGATTTCTTTTCATTGGGCCCAAAATCCCAGCGGTGCCCCTGTGTATGGGACCATGAGGTGTGTCACCAGTGTTTCCCCTATATGCATTCTGCGGCGGCACGCCGCCACTGCTGGATTTTCAGCTCTGCTGCTGCTGCTGCTGCTGCTGCGGCTGCAAAAAAAGACATCCGTTTGGATGCCATTTCCCGGCCTCCACTGAGTCTCCACCAGGCGGCGATGGGTGAAATTTCGCTCCGCCGCTGATCCGCCTCTGGAGGTAGTATCAGAGGCGCAGTATTGACGAACCGAACCAATGTGAACGGATAAGCCGGCTGCGCCTTTCGAGGGCATGCCGATCGGACAGTCTGATAACTACACAGGTCCCTCACTCAACTAAATACAGAAAAATGTCCCACAGAGCAACGTTACAGGACCAAACAAAAGTAACGTAGTAACTAACTGTCTTTGGCTACTTTATATGAGGAAAAAAATACCGCAGTTATACATGGAGAAGTGCCTGTCCTCCTCTCTGTCCTCCCGCCTGTCATACGGACTCTTCTCACATTTCTGCCTGAAAAACAGCGTCTTTCACCAGCAAAAAACTTTTACTCACCAAGTGTTTGTGTCGAAATAAATCACAGCGACAGTCAGCCCTCCTGACCAAGACTTCAGTGAACTTTCCCCCATAAAACAGCCTCCCTCCCGCAAGTGACAGAGTTAGATAGCATCCAGTTTACTGATGGCGATTATATAATTATGTAATTTAGAGCGAAAGACGTAATTTTGACACGTTCTAGAATATTTGGTGGGTCAGGATCTCAATCACAACACATTATAACAGCATCCATATAATTATAAACTGTCGGCGGGTTTAGATCAACAAGGGGACACCGGGGAAACACCTCAAAAACACACAGACGTCATCATCATGACGTGTACCGTCACACCTCTTTAGGAGCCGCAGCGCCAGTAGCAACCCCAGTTGCTAGCTTGCATTAAAAGTTGCTAGCAGCAGTGGCGTGCACAGACTTTCTTGCCACCCAAGAGGGCAGTTTATCATGTTTTAACCAGCCAAGGGGGCAGTTTAGTGTGTTTTGCCAACCAAGAGGACACTTTAGCACTTTGAAATTAAATGCAAATGAACTATTTAATACATTTTTTATTGCAAGTCTGTCTGGGAAAAAAAAAAACTTTCAGGAAGCTTAAACATCATTTGAAACATTGCATATTACTCACTGTTAAATGCTCACTGTAAACTCCTAAATTCAACAGTAACAGTTATCTTATTCAGAAGTACAAAACATTGAGGGCCATAGACTCAGTGTATATTAAAAATTGTGGTTTTGATCATCACAAAAAAACAATTCACTGAGTGAATTTAGAATTTATTCACCTCGGATAACTAAACAAACAACTTGCACTAATGTGAAGGGTGATACTGGGATCTCGACTGCATTAAATAGGCCAGGTCTGGCTCAAAGACAGTGGTATTGATGCGTAGGATGTCACACAGGTGAGAGTCACTTAGTCTTGTCCTCATGCGGTTCTTGTTAAAGTTCATAACCGAGAATGTCTTCTCGCACAAGTAGGTCGAGCCAAACAAGCTCAGCATTTTCTTAGCAAATGTTCGAATCTCTTGAAACCTGCCTTTATCCAGCTGGCGGTAGAAGTTGACAAGAGGGAGATGTTGGTGCCGACTCCGACACTTGGTGTCACACTGCAGCTCAATGAGCTCCAGCTGCAGGTGGTCTGGAGCGTCATCGGGGTCCACGGAAAAAGGAGAGGAAAAAAGCGTGATCTCCTTTTCAATAGCTGCAAAATCCCAAAAGCGCTGTTGAAACTCCTCAGCCAGGGATGAGATGTCTGCTGCATACCTCCTTATTTGCACACTGATATTGTTTTGTGGAAAACTGGTCATTATTTCCAAGTGTGCCGTATTGGGCTGCGTTTGTGACATGTGCCTTTGGAACAGTTGCAGCTTGATCCCAAAGGCTTCGATGTGTGAATACAGTTCGCTCACCACTGCATTTTTCCCCTGAAGGCTCGTGTTCAGCACGTTCAGATGCCGTGTTATGCCAACTAAAAATCCAAAATCAGCCAGCCAAACAGGATTAGATAGTTCTGGCATCGGTTGTCCCTTTTCTGCCAAAAAGTGTCAGATTTCCTCCCTAAGAGAGTATAAGCGCTGCAGTGCAGACCCCCGACTGAGCCACCTTACGTTGTTGTGATTGACAACATCTCCGTATTCAGCCTGGATGTCAAGTAGAAACTGTTGAAACTGGCGGTGGCACAGGTTTGGAGCGAATATAATTGATAGCCTTTATTACCGGTTTCATAACATGATCATATTTCAGATGTTTGGTGCAAAGAACTTGTTGGTGAATGATACAATGGAGTTTTATAGCGTTACCTCCTTCTTCGCTGACTTTGTCACAGACGAAGGTTGATAATCCACTTCACGTGCCAGCCATGGCAGGCGCACCATCCGTAATAATCCCAGTGACTTTATTCCACGGTAGTTTCATGTCATCAATGGCGGTACAAACAGAAACAAATAAATCTGTTCCTCTTGTTTGGCCCTGAAGGCAGGGCTCCAGACTGCGACCAAATTGTCGCATTTTGCGACCAAAATTTGAGACATGTGCGACCAGTGAATTTGCCAGTGTTTTTTTTTTGTTTTTTTTACACTGGTATTGTGGAAGGGGCGAATGGCAGGCCAATCAGAGCACTGAGGCCAATGTGTGTCAGGGGCAGGGAATAGGGAATGGCACTCTAAGTGGTTAATGTGTGGAGGGGGCGGGTCCTAAAGTTGTTCAAGCACGGAAGGAGAAAGTTTCACTTTCAGCGAACAATGGCGAAACGAACTCACCAGATACGTGTTTGCTGCGTTACAGCTCCGCCACGGCAGCAGAGCTGATGGTTTCACTCGTGTTCACTACGTGTTAACTTCTACCATGTCGCTGCGCTGCTTATCTTAGACTAAAAATGCAACCGGTGGGGATCGGAGTCGTAACACACCGGGCACATGTCTGGTGGAATCTCTGGTTTATTTCCTCCCCGATAAGCCCCGTAGTGTACCCTAACTCAGAGGAGTGAGTTCGAGTCTGAAGACACAAGTGTGGTGAAAAAGGCATACTGTTTTCGTGAAAAATGGCTGCACAAATTTGACTGGTTAAAGTCTCAGAGAGACGAATTCCATGAACTGCAAATTTTGTAGTCGATACCCGCAACATGCGGGGAACATGAAATTTGTAGGTAATACTGCACTACACAGTTAAAATACAACACACTGGTCAAACACAGTGCTAGTCTAAGGCATAAATTCTTAATTATGATATTAAATTAAAAAATAAAATTATGTGTGTGTGTGTGTGTGTATATATATATATATATATATATATATATATATATATATATATATATATATATATATATAGCCTCCAGAGCCTTAAGGCAGGGCTCTGGAGGCCAAGTAGCTCTTTGCTCACGTTCATTTCATTGTCCATTCTTCTCAAAAAAAGCAGTAACTGAGCGGTGACAGATGCATCCGTGCTTTCATTGCAAGCTAATGGAAAAAAGTCAAACTCAGCTCCCTTTGCCTCAAACTGTCTCTTAAAATCAGATGAAACGTCTTCAATTCTCCTTATGACAGTGTTATGAGCCAGGCAAACATTGGCAAACTCTTGCTTCTTTTCAGGACAAATTTTCTCCACCATTTTCATCACACAGTCTTTTATAAATTCCCAGTTCCCTCAGTAAAAGGTTTGCAGTGCTTGGCAATCAGCGTTGCCACCTCGTAGCTTGCCTTCGTGGCATTTTCATTCGACTCACGGGCTCCTGTGAAAAAGCGCTGCTGTGACGTTAAAACAGCTTCCAGTTGCTTCAATTTGTCTCTGCGTTCGTTCCCAGTTAGCTTGTCGTAGTTAGCATGGTTTGTCTGGTAGTGCCTCTTGATATTGAATTCCTTGAAAATTGCCACAACCTCTCGGCAAATTAGGCAGACACAGTTTTTGCGTATTTCAATGAAAAAATACTCCACTTTCCACTTGTCCTGGAAGCGGTGGCCCTCAGTGTCAACTTTTCTTTTTTTAGTTTCAGTCGCCATTTTAGAATTGGGCTGGAAAGGGTCAAGGGTCGCGTGGTTAGAGTAAAGCCACAAGTAAGCTGCCATCTTCTGGTGAAATATAAAATAGCTTTTTCTGGACATGTGTTTTTTAGGGTTTTGAAATCACTTAAAGTTCAGAAAGAGATAAAAATTTGATTGCAAAGAAAACATGTGAATATGCAGTAGAACTGAGGATGAACACATATCTTTCCTGTTCAACATCAATACTTGTTAACACAAACATGTTAGAAACATTTAGTGGTAAATAATGTCTTAAACAAAAAGTTCTCCTTAAAGTCTGATCCATTCACCAAGTCTCATTCTCCAGCAGACACAGAGCACAGAACAGCATGTCGTAAATGACTTGACAAGGGGGGAGGAAGAAACCAGATAGCCACATCTCTTCCTGTTGAAGCAAGACGAGAGGGAAAACACTCGTCCTTTCTTGATTTAAAGTTGCAGATAGGTTAATCATGACATCTTTTGAAGAAACAGATCATCTGTCCTGTTGAAGCTCAGAAAGTGGATTCTTGAGTGTTGAGATTCGCATGACCTTAGAGGAAGGAGGGTGTCTGTCTTATATAAAAGGGGGTTCAAATGTGTTGAGTTCACCATCAGTTCATCAGTCGTAAATAACTAAGATAGCGTTTGTCTGGTCAGGTTTTATTGCAAGGACAACATCGTCCTCCTTTAGCCAGATGTAGGGATGAGACTGCGAGGCACCTCTCCTGAAGCTTGGGAATGAAAGGAGTGATTAGTAATTAGACACAAGATTTTGTGAAATCCAGAGACGCATGGGTTCCTACATTATCATGTTTTGTGACATTTTATCGTGTTTTCTGACATGTTATCATGTTTTGAGACATGTTATTGTGTTTTCTGACATGTTATCGTGTTTTGTGACATATTATCGTCTTTTGTGACTGTGTTTTGTGACTTGTTATCTTGTTTTGAGACATGTTATTGTGTTTTGTGACATGTTATTGTGTTTTGTGACATGTTATCATGTTTTGTGACATGTTGTGTTTTATGAGTGTGTTTTGTGACATGTTATCATGTTTTGTGACATATTATCATGTTTTATGACATGTTATTGTGTTTTGACCCCTGTTGGATTGCCCTGTTTGTGGGAAGATGGCGCCAGTGTGTGTGGCCTGCCGTCTGTCACTGCCAGCGATGTGTGTGTTTATGCTGTGTGTCTCACTTCTTACTCTGAGTGTCGACTCTCTACTGGTGTATGATCGCCAAACACTACTCGATCTTCGACTTTCTGCTGAAGATCTAGTAAAATTGGATGATGGTGGACGTGAAACTTTACCCCCACTCCTGGCGAGGGTCCCGGCTCACCTTTGCTGCGTCCAACAAAACTTTTGTCTTAAAGGACTTCTTCACGTCCCGAGGTTTGGATTTCCTCTGTGTGACGGAGACATGGCTGTGTGTTGGTGAGTCCAGCGCTTTCACTGAACTTTTACCACGTGATTGTTGCTATTTTAACTCCCCGCGGACGTCGGGCCGAGGAGGAGGAATAGCGACTGTCTATAAGAATCATTATAAATGTAAGCAGCTGTCGCTCTCATCCTCTTTCACCAGCTTTGAACTGAGCGTATTTGAGCTTGGCCCCTCTCACACAGTATTGTGTGCTGTTGTCTATCGGCCTCCCAAGTACAATAAGGACTTTTTAAATGACTTCTCTGATTTCCTGGCTGAAATCATGCCAAAATATGACCGTGTTCTTACTGTTGGGGATTTTAATGTTCATGTGTGTTGTCCTGATAAGCCAATGGCAAAGGGCTTTTTAAACCTCATTGATTCTTTTAATCTTGTGCTTAATCTGTGTCTGGACCCACACAAGAGCACGGACACACACTGGATCTTGTCTTATCATATGGCTTGCCTGTTTTTAACCTAGAGATATGTGAAGCAGTGTTTTCTGACCATATGCCTGTACTATTTGAAGCTGCTCTTGCCTGCAATACAGTTAAACCTCGCGCTGCTGCTCGACGCTGTCGCATTGTTAACCCTTCCACTGCTGTTCAGTTCTCGGCTGTCTTCATTCAGAACTCCATTCTTCCTGAGTGTGGGTGAAGTACAGAGGAGCTTAGCTCATGGTTTCACTCCACCTGCCAGGCTGTTTTAGACACTGTGGCTCCATTAAAATCCAGGCAGCCTAAAACGAAGTCTGAGCCCTGGCTAAATGACACGACTCATGCTGTCAGACGTGAGTGCCGTAGAGCTGAGCGCAAGTGGAAGAAGGACAAACTGCAGGTGTCTTTCCAAATATTACGGGACTGCTGGCGTCATTATCAGGCAACTGTGAAGGATGCTAAAAGAAAACATTTCTCAGATATCATCCTGTCAAACTGTCACAAGCCTCGTGTTTTGTTCAACACTATCGACTCACTTCTTAATGCCCCACAGTCTCCCTGTATGGAGGCGTCCCCGGCTGTGTGTGAAGACTTCCTTCACTTTTTTATTGATAAGGTCACTTCAATTAGGGCTCTAATCCCACCTTCAGTTTATGACCCCTCAGTCTGTGTCCCCTGCTCTGCTGTCTTTGAGCAGTTTGAGCCTGTGACTCTTTCCTTTTTACAGGAGATTGTTGGTCATTTGAAGCCCTCAGGTTCTCCAAATGATGCTGTCCCTCCTCGACTATTTAAGGAGGTTTTCCCCACTGTAGGACCTTCTGTTATCGAAATCATTAATAGTAGTCTGTCCTCAGGTGTGGTCCCCGGGAATTTTAAACATGCAGTAGTACAACCTCAGATTAAAAAACCTGCTCTAGACCCGGCAGTTCTGGCTAATTTCAGGCCTATCTCCAAACTGCCTTTTCTTTCTAAAATCCTGGAGAAGACTGTGCACAGTCAATTAATGGTCTTTCTGGAAGAACACAACATTCTAGAGGTTTTCCAATCCGGTTTTAAAACCCTGCACAGCACCGAATCAGCTCTTTTAAGATTTTTTAATGATATATTTTTAGCTACCGACTCTGGTGACTGTGTGGTCCTTGTGCTTTTAGATTTGACTGCTGCATTTGACACAGTGGATCATGAAATATTGGTCTCACGTTTGAAGCAGTGGGTGGGCATCAGGGGCATAGCACTGGAGTGGTTCAGGTCATACTTGGCTGATCGAACTTTCTGTGTCAGCCTTGGTGACTCTGTGTCCTCCTCTGCTCCTCTCTCATGTGGGGTCCCACAGGGCTCAGTTCTTGGCCCTCTCCTCTTCTCTCTCTATTTGCTCCCTCTTGGTTCCATACTTAGGAAGCACGGCATTTCATTCCACTGTTATGCAGACGACAGTCAGATCTATGTGCCTCTTAAAAAGAACGATGAGTACTCTATCAAACTGCTTTTTAAGTGTCTCGACGACATAAAGGCCTGGATGGCTCTGAACTTTTTAAATTTCAATGAAAATAAGACTGAAGTGATGGTTTTTGATGGCACCACTCGGACCCCCCCTGTAGATCTGGGCTCCTTGGCCCAGTACATAAAACCAAGCATCACAAACCTAGGGGTTAAAGTGGATCCTGAGCTTAAGTTTGACACTCAGATCAAGGCTGTTGTGAAATCAAGCTTTTACCATTTGAGGCAGCTGGCCAAAATAAAGCCAATTCTGTCAAAGCAGCACTTTGAGATGGTAATCCACGCCTTTGTTACCACTCGGCTGGATTACTGTAACGCACTTTACGTGGGGGTTAGTGGGTCCTCCATCGCCTGTCTCCAGATGGTACAGAATGCAGCTGCACGTCTTTTAACTGGCACACGTAAACATGAGCACATCTCCCCCATTTTAACCTCACCTCACTGGCTGCCTATTAAATTTAGGATCCATTTTAAAATCCTTTTATTTGCTTTTAAATCCCTGAATGGTCTTGCCCCGCCCTACCTCTCTGAGCTTCTGCACCCTTATATACCCGCCCGCTCTCTCAGGTCAGATGACCAACTGCTCCTGAGTATGCCAAAAACTAAGCGGAAGCTCAGAGGGGACCGTGCCTTTGCTGTGGCGGCTCCTAAACTGTGGAATGATCTGCCTCTGCATGTTAAACAGGCCTCTTCCCTACCTGTTTTTAAATCCCTTCTTAAAACCCATCTCTTCTCTGTGGCCTTTGACACCTAGTAAGATGTCGACTGTTTTACTTGACTTAATTTCTTATTTTGAAACCCTTTTATTACAAGGCTATTATGTTTACTCATGTTTTATGCCTTCTAACTTATTGTTGTTTTTATATGCAATTTTGCACCTATGTGAGCTTATATTATGATGTCTTATTTATTTTGTCTGTACAGCACTTTGGTCAACTTTGGTTGTTTTAAAATGCTTAACAAATAAAGTTGGATTGGATTGGATTGTGACATGTTATCGTGTTTTGTTTTCGTATTTTGTGACTGTGTTTTGTGACATGTTATCGTGTTTTGTTATGGTGTTTTTATGACTGATTTTTGACATGTAATCGTGTTTTGTAACTTGTTAACGTGTTTTGTGACATGTTATCATGTTTTGAGACATGTTATCGTGTTTTATGTCATGTTACTGTATTTTGTGACATGTTATCGTTTTTGTGACATGTTATCCTGTTTTGTGACTGTTTTGTGACACGTTATCATGATTTATGACATGTTATTGTGTTTTGTGACTTTTCATTGTGTTTCGTTATCATGTTTTGTGACATGTTATGTTTTGAGACATGTAATCGTGTTTTGTGACATGTTATCATGTTTTGAGACATGTTATCGTGTTTTATGACATATTATCATGTTTTGTGACATAATCATGTTTTTTGACATGTTATCATGTTTTGAGACATGTTATCATGTTTTATGACATGTTACTGTGTTTTGTGACATGTTCTGTTTTATGCCATGTTATTGTGTTTTTTGACATGTTATCGTGTTTTGTGACATATCATCGTGTTTTGTGACATGTTATCATGTTTTATGACATGTTATTGTGTTTTGTGACATGTTATCGTGTTTTGTCATCGTGTTTTGTGACTGTGTTTTGTGACATGTTATCATGTTTTATGACATGTTATCGTCTTTTGTGACATGTTATCGTCTTTTGTGACCGTGTTTTGTGACATGTTATCATGTTTTATGACATGTTATTGTGTTTTGTGACATGTTATTGTGGTTTGTGACTGTTTTGTGACATGTTATCGTGTTTTGTGATCGTGTTTTTATGATTTTTTTTTTTACATATAATCGTGTTGTGTGACCTGTTAATGTGTCTTGTGACATGTTAATGTGTCTTGTGACATGTTATTGTCTTTTGTGACATGTTATCGTGTTTTGTGACTGTATTTGTGACATATTATCGTGTTTCGAGACATGTTATCGTGTTTTATGACATTTCATTGTGTTTTGTTATGTATTGTGACCGTGTTTTGTGAAATGTGATCGTGTTTTTATGATTTTTTTTTACATATAATCGTGTTGTGTGACCTGTTAATGTGTCTTGTCACATGTTAATGTGTCTTGTGACATGTTATTGTCTTTTGTGACATGTTATCGTGTTTTGTGACTGTATTTGTGACATATTATCGTGTTTTGAGACATGTTATCGTGTTTTATGACATTTCATTGTGTTTTGTTATGTATTGTGACCGTGTTTTGTGAAATGTGATCGTGTTTTTATGATTTTTTTTTACATATAATCGTGTTGTGTGACCTGTTAATGTGTCTTGTGACATGTTATCATGTTTTGAGACATGTTATCGTGTTTTATGACATGTTATCGTGTTTTGTTATCTTGTTTTAATGACTGTGTTTTTTGACATGCAATCGTGTTTTGTGACATGTTATTGTGTTTTGAGACATGTTATTGTGTTTCGAGACATGTTATCGTGTTTTATGACATGTTATTGTGTTTTGTGACATGTTATCGTGTTTTGTGACATTATCGTGTTTTGTTATCGTGTTTTGTGACTGTGTTTTGTGACATGTTATCATGTTTTGAGACATGTTAACGTCGTGTTTTGTGACATATTATCGGATTTTGTGACTGTCTTGTTATATTTTATCATGTTTCATGACATGTGATTGTGTTTTGTGACATTTCATTTTGTTTTGTTAGCATGTTTTGTGACTGTTTTTTGACATGTAATCGTGTTTTGTTACATGTTATCATGTTTTGTGACATATCATCGTATTTTGTGACTGTTTTGTGACATGTCATCGTGATTTTATGACTGTTTTGTGACATGTTATCGTGTTTTGTGACATGTTATCGTGTTTTGTGACATGTTATCGTCTTTTGTGACTGTGTTTTGTGACATGTTATTGTGTTTCGTGTTTTGTTATCGTGCTTGCTTTGTGACTGTGTTTTGTGACATGTTATCGTGTTTTATGACTGTTTTGTGACATGTTATCGTGTTTTGTTATCGTTTTTTATTACGTTTTGACACGTAATCGTGTTTTGTGACATGTTATCATGTTTTGAGACATGTTATCGTGTTTTCTGACATATTATCGGATTTTGTAACTGTTTTGTTACATTTTATCATGTTTTATAACACGTTATTGTGTTTTGTGGCATTTCATTGTGTTTTATCATATTTTGTGACTGTGTTTTTTGACATGTAATCGTGTTTTTTGAAATGTTATCATGTTTTGAGACATGTTATCATGTTTTGTGACATATCATCGTATTTTGTGACTGTTTTGTGACATGTCATCGTGTTTTTATGACTGTTTTGTGATATGTTATCGTGTTTTGTGACATGTTATCGTGTTTTGTGACATGTTATCGTCTTTTGTGACTGTGTTTTGTGACATGTTGTTGTGTTTCGTGTTTTGTTATCGTGCTTTGTGACTGTGTTTTGTGACATGTTATCGTGTTTTATGACTGTTTTGTGACATGTTATCGTGTTTTGTTATCGTTTTTTTATAACGTTTTGACACGTAATTGTGTTTTGTGACATGTTATCATGTGTTGAGACATGTTATGGGGTTTTCTGACACATTATCGGATTTTGTAACTGTTTTGTTACATTTTATCATGTTTTATGACATGTTATTGTGTTTTGTGACATGTTATCGTGTTTTGTAACTGTTTGTGACATGTTATCGTGTTTCCAGACATCTTATCGTGTTTTATGATATGTTATTGTGTTTTCTCACATGTTATCATATTTTGTGACATATTATCATGTTCTGTGACATGTTATGTTGTGAGACATGTTATCATGTTTTATGACATGTTATTGTGTTTTGTGCCATGTTATCGTGTTTTGTTATCGTTTTTTTATTACATTTTGACACGTAATCGTGTTTTGTGACATGTTATCATGTTTTGAGACATGTTAACGTCGTGTTTTGTGACATATTATCGGATTTTGTGTCTGTCTTGTTATATTTTATCATGTTTTATGACATGTTATTGTCTTTTGTGACATTTCATTTTGTTTTGTTAGCATGTTTTGTGACTTTGTTTTTTGACATGTAATCGTGTTTTGTTACATGTTATGTTTTGTTACATGTTATCACATTTTGTGACATGTTATCACATTTTGTGACATGTCATCGTCTTTTGTGACTGTGTTTTGTAACATGTTATCATGTTTTATGACATGTTATTGTGTTTTGTGACATGTTATCGTGGTTTGTGACTGTGTTTTGTGACATGTTATCGTGTTTTGTGATCGTGTTTTTATGATTTTTTTATAATCGTGTTGTGTGACCTGTTAATGTGTCTTGTGACATGTTAATGTGTCTTGTGACATGTTATTGTGTTTTGTGACATGTTATTGTGTTTTGTGACTGTATTTGTGACATATTATCGTGTTTCGAGACATGTTATCGTGTTTTGTGACATTTCATCGTGTTTTGTTATCGTGTTTTGTGACTGTGTTTTGTGACATGTTATCATGTTTTGAGACATGTTAACGTCGTGTTTTGTGACATGTTATGTTTTGGCATGTTTGTGACTGTCTTGTTATATTTTATCATGTTTCGATGACATGTGATTGTGTTTTGTGACATTTCATTTTGTTTTGTTAGCATGTTTTGTGACTGTTTTTGTGACATGTAATCGTGTTTTGTTACATGTTATCATGTTTTGTGACATATCATCGTATTTTGTGACTGTTTTGTGACATGTCATCGTGATTTTATGACTGTTTTGTGACATGTTATCGTGTTTTGTGACATGTTATCGTGTTTTGTGACATGTTATCGTCTTTTGTGACTGTGTTTTGTGACATGTTATTGTGTTTCGTGTTTTGTTATCGTGCTTGCTTTGTGACTGTGTTTTGTGACATGTTATCGTGTTTTATGACTGTTTTGTGACATGTTATCGTGTTTTGTTATCGTTTTTTATTACGTTTTGACACGTAATCGTGTTTTGTGACATGTTATCATGTTTTGAGACATGTTATCGTGTTTTCTGACATATTATCGGATTTTGTAACTGTTTTGTTACATTTTATCATGTTTTATGACACGTTATTGTGTTTTGTGACATTTCATTGTGTTTTATCATATTTTGTGACTGTGTTTTTTGACATGTAATCGTGTTTTTTGAAATGTTATCATGTTTTGAGACATGTTATCATGTTTTGTGACATATCATCGTATTTTGTGACTGTTTTGTGACATGTCATCGTGTTTTTATGACTGTTTTGTGACATGTTATCGTGTTTTGTGACATGTTATCGTGTTTTGTGACATGTTATCGTCTTTTGTGACTGTGTTTTGTGACATGTTGTTGTGTTTCGTGTTTTGTTATCGTGCTTTGTGACTGTGTTTTGTGACATGTTATCGTGTTTTATGACTGTTTTGTGACATGTTATCGTGTTTTGTTATCGTTTTTTTATAACGTTTTGACACGTAATTGTGTTTTGTGACATGTTATCATGTGTTGAGACATGTTATGGGGTTTTCTGACACATTATCGGATTTTGTAACTGTTTTGTTACATTTTATCATGTTTTATGACATGTTATTGTGTTTTGTGACATGTTATCGTGTTTTGTAACTGTTTGTGACATGTTATCGTGTTTCCAGACATCTTATCGTGTTTTATGATATGTTATTGTGTTTTCTCACATGTTATCATATTTTGTGACATATTATCATGTTCTGTGACATGTTATGTTGTGAGACATGTTATCATGTTTTATGACATGTTATTGTGTTTTGTGCCATGTTATCGTGTTTTGTTATCGTTTTTTTATTACATTTTGACACGTAATCGTGTTTTGTGACATGTTATCATGTTTTGAGACATGTTAACGTCGTGTTTTGTGACATATTATCGGATTTTGTGTCTGTCTTGTTATATTTTATCATGTTTTATGACATGTTATTGTCTTTTGTGACATTTCATTTTGTTTTGTTAGCATGTTTTGTGACTTTGTTTTTTGACATGTAATCGTGTTTTGTTACATGTTATGTTTTGTTACATGTTATCACATTTTGTGACATGTTATCACATTTTGTGACATGTCATCGTCTTTTGTGACTGTGTTTTGTAACATGTTATCATGTTTTATGACATGTTATTGTGTTTTGTGACATGTTATCGTGGTTTGTGACTGTGTTTTGTGACATGTTATCGTGTTTTGTGATCGTGTTTTTATGATTTTTTTATAATCGTGTTGTGTGACCTGTTAATGTGTCTTGTGACATGTTAATGTGTCTTGTGACATGTTATTGTCTTTTGTGACATGTTATTGTGTTTTGTGACTGTATTTGTGACATATTATCGTGTTTCGAGACATGTTATCGTGTTTTATGACATTTCATTGTGTTTTGTTATGTATTGTGACTGTGTTTTTGACATGTAATCGTTTTTTGTGACTTGTTAACGTGTTTTGTGATATGTTGTGTTTTGAGACATGTTATTGTGTTTTGTGACATGTTATTGTGTTTTGAGACATGTTATTGTGTTTTGTGACATGTTATCGTGTTTTGTGACATGTTATCGTGTTTTGTGACATTATCCTGTTTTGTGACTGTGTTTTGTGACGTGTTCTCATGTTTTGTTACATGTTATCATGTTTTGTGACATATCGTATTTTGTGACTGTTTTGTGACATGTCATCGTGATTTTTTGACTGTTTTGTGACATGTTATCGTGTTTTGTGACATGTTATCGTCTTTTGTGACTGTGTTTTGTGACATGTTATTGTGTTTTGTGTTTTGTTATCGTGCTTTGTGACATGTTATCATGTTTTATGACTGTTTTGTGACATGTTATCGTGTTTTGTTATCGCTTTTTTATTACGTTTTGACACGTAATCGTGTTTTGTGACATGTTATGTTTTGAGACATGTTATCGTGTTTTCTGACATATTATCGGATTTTGTAACTGTTTTGTTACATTTTATCATGTTTTATGACACGTTATTGTGTTTTGTGACATTTCATTGTGTTTTATCATATTTTGTGACTGTGTTTTTTGACATGTAATCGTGTTTTTTGAAATGTTATCATGTTTTGAGACATGTTATCATGTTTTGTGACATATCATCGTATTTTGTGACTGTTTTGTGACATGTCATCGTGTTTTTATGACTGTTTTGTGACATGATATCGTGTTTTGTGACATGTTATCGTGTTTTGTGACATGTTATCGTCTTTTGTGACTGTGTTTTGTGACATGTTATTGTGTTTTGTTATCGTTTTTTTATCACGTTTTGACACGTAATCGTGTTTTGTGACATGTTATCGTCTTTTATGACTGTTTTGTGACATGTTATCGTGTTTTGTTATCGTTTTTTTATCACGTTTTGACACGTAATCGTGTTTTGTGACATGTTATCATGTTTTATGACATGTTATGGTGTTTTGTGACATGTTATCGTGGTTTGTGACTGTGTTTTGTGACATGTTATCGTGTTTTGTGATCGTGTTTTTATGATTTTTTTATAATCGTGTTGTGTGACCTGTTAATGTGTCTTGTGACATGTTAATGTGTCTTGTGACATGTTATTGTCTTTTGTGACATGTTATCGTGTTTTGTGACTGTATTTGTGACATATTATCGTGTTTCGAGACATGTTATCGTGTTTTATGACATTTCATTGTGTTTTGTTATGTATTGTGACTGTGTTTTGTGACATGTTATCGTATTTTGTTATATTGTTTTAATGACTGTGTTTTTGACATGTAATCGTGTTTTGTGATTTGTTAACGTGTTTTGTGCCATGTTGTGTTTTGAGACATGTTATTGTGTTTTGTGACATGTTATTGTGTTTTGAGACATGTTATTGTGTTTTGTGACATGTTATCGTGTTTTGTGACATTATTGTGTTTTGTGACTGTTTTTTGTGACGTGTTCTCATGTTTTGTTACATGTTATCATGTTTTGTGACATATCGTATTTTGTGACTGTTTTGTGACATGTCATCGTGATTTTATGACTGTTTTGTGACATGTTATCGTGTTTTGTGACATGTTATCGTCTTTTGTGACTGTGTTTTGTGACATGTTATTGTGTTTCGTGTTTTGTTATCGTGCTTTGTGACTGTGTTTTGTGACATGTTATCATGTTTTATGACTGTTTTGTGACATGTTATCGTGTTTTGTTATCGCTTTTTTATTACGTTTTGACACGTAATCGTGTTTAGTGACATGTTATCATGTTTTGAGATATGTGATTGTGTTTTCTGACATATTATCGGATTTTGTAACTGTTTTGTTACATTTTATCATGTTTTATGACACGTTATTGTGTTTTGTGACATTTCATTGTGTTTTATCATATTTTGTGACTGTGTTTTTTGACATGTAATCGTGTTTTTTGAAATGTTATCATGTTTTGAGACATGTTATCATGTTTTGTGACATATCATCGTATTTTGTGACTGTTTTGTGACATGTCATCGTGTTTTTATGACTGTTTTGTGACATGATATCGTGTTTTGTGACATGTTATTGTGTTTTGTGACATGTTATCGTCTTTTGTGACTGTGTTTTGTGACATGTTATTGTGTTTCGTGTTCTGTCATCGTGATTTGTGACTGTTTTGTGACATGTTATCGTGTTTTATGACTGTTTTGTGACATGTTATCGTGTTTTGTTATCGTTTTTTTAATACGTTTTGACACGTAATCGTGTTTTGTGACATGTTATCATGTTTTCTGACATATTATCGGATTTTGTAACTGTTCTGTTACATTTTATCATGTTTTATGACATATTATTGTGTTTTGTGACATGTTATCGTGTTTTGTAACTGTTTGTGACATGTTATCGTGCTTCCAGACATCTTATCGTGTTTTATATGTTGTTGTGTTTTGTCACATGTTATCATGTTTTGTGACATATTATCATGTTCTGTGACATGTTGTGTTGTGAGACATGTTATCATGTTTTATGACATGTTATTGTGTTTTGTGCCATGTTATCGTGTTTTGTTATTGTTTTTTTATTACATTTTGACACGTAATCGTGTTTTGTGACATGTTATCATATTTTGAGACATGTTAACGTCGTGTTTTGTGACATATTATCGGATTTTGTGTCTGTCTTGTTATATTTTATCATGTCTTATGACATGTTATTGTGTTTTGTGACATTTCATTTTGTTTTGTTAGCATGTTTTGTGACTTTGTTTTTTGACATGTAATCGTGTTTTGTTACATGTTATGTTTTGTTACATGTTATCATGTTTTGTGACATATCGTATTTTGTGACTGTTTTGTGACATGTCATCATGTTTTTATGACTGTTTTGTGACATGTTATCGTGTTTTGTGACATGTTATCGTGTTTTGTGACATGTTATCGTGTTTTGTGACGTTATCGTCTTTTGTGACTGTGTTTTGTGACATGTTATTGTGTTTTTTTTTGTTATCGTGCTTTGTGACTGTGTTTTGTGACATGTTATCGTGTTTTATGACTGTTTTGTGACATGTTATCGTGTTTTGTGACATGTTATCGTCTTTTGTGACTGTGTTTTGTGACATGTTATTGTGTTTCGTGTTTTGTTATCGTGCTTTGTGACTGTGTTTTGTGACATGTTATCGTGTTTTATGACTGTTTTGTGACATGTTATCGTGTTTTGAGACATGTTATCGTCTTTTGTGACTGTGTTTTGTGACATGTTATTGTGTTTTGTGTTTTGTTATCGTGCTTTGTAACTGAGTTTTGTGACATGTTATCGTGTTTTGTTATCGTTTTTTATTACGTTTTGACACATAATTTTGTTTTGTGACATGTTATCATGTTTTGAGACATGTTTTCGTGTTTTCTGACATATTATCGGATTTTGTAACTGTTTTGTTACATTTTATAATGTTTTATGACACGTTATTGTGTTTTGTGACGTTTCATTGTGTTTTATCATATTTTGTGACTGTTTTTTGACATGTAATCGTGTTTTTTGAAATGTTATCATGTTTTTAGACATGTTATCATGTTTTGTGACATATCATCGTATTTTGTGACTGTTTTGTGACATGTCATCGTGTTTTTATGACTGTTTTTTGACATGTTATCGTGTTTTGTGACATGTTATCGTCTTTTGTGACTGTGTTTTGTGACATGTTATTGTGTTTTGTGTTTTGTTATCGTGCTTTGTGACTGTGTTTTGTGACATGTTATCGTGTTTTTTGACTGTTTTGTGACATGTTATCGTGTTTTGTTATTGTTTTTTATTACCTTTCGACACGTAATCGTGTTTTGTGACATGTTATCGTGTTTTGTTATCGTGTTTTGTGACTGTTTTGTGACATGTTATGTTTTATGACATGTTATTGTGTTTTGTGACATGTTATCGTGTTTTGTTATCGTGTTTTGTGACTGTTTTGTGACATGTTATCGTGCTTTGTGACATGTTATCGTGTTTTGTTATCGTTTTTCATTACATTTTGACACGTAATCGTGTTTTGTGACATGTTATTGTGTTTTGTGACATGTTATCGTCTTTTGTGACTGTGTTTTGTGACATGTTATTGTGTTTCGTGTTCTGTCATCGTGATTTGTGACTGTTTTGTGACATGTTATCGTGTTTTATGACCGTTTTGTGACATGTTATCGTGTTTTGTTATCGTTTTTTTATTACGTTTTGACACGTAATCGTGTTTTGTGACATGTTATCATGTGTTGAGACATGTTATCGTGTTTTCTGACATATTATCGGATTTTGTAACTGTTCTGTTACATTTTATCATGTTTTATGACATATTATTGTGTTTTGTGACATGTTATCGTGTTTTGTAACTGTTTGTGACATGTTATCGTGCTTCCAGACATCTTATCGTGTTTTATATGTTGTTGTGTTTTGTCACATGTTATCATGTTTTGTGACATATTATCATGTTCTGTGACATGTTATGTTGTGAGACATGTTATCATGTTTTATGACATGTTATTGTGTTTTGTGCCATGTTATCGTGTTTTGTTATTGTTTTTTTATTACATTTTGACACGTAATCGTGTTTTGTGACATGTTATCATGTTTTGAGACATGTTAACGTCGTGTTTTGTGACATATTATCGGATTTTGTGTCTGTCTTGTTATATTTTATCATGTCTTATGACATGTTATTGTGTTTTGTGACATTTCATTTTGTTTTGTTAGCATGTTTTGTGATTTTGTTTTTTGACATGTAATCGTGTTTTGTTACATGTTATGTTTTGTTACATGTTATCATGTTTCGTGACATATCGTATTTTGTGACTGTTTTGTGACATGTCATCATGTTTTTATGACTGTTTTGTGACATGTTATCGTGTTTTGTGACATGTTATCGTGTTTTGTGACATGTTATCGTCTTTTGTGACGTTATCGTCTTTTGTGACTGTGTTTTGTGACATGTTATTGTGTTTCGTGTTTTGTTATCGTGCTTTGTGACTGTGTTTTGTGACATGTTATCGTGTTTTATGACTGTTTTGTGACATGTTATCGTGTTTTGTGACATGTTATCGTCTTTTGTGACTGTGTTTTGTGACATGTTATTGTGTTTTGTGTTTTGTTATCGTGCTTTGTAACTGTGTTTTGTGACATGTTATCGTGTTTTGTTATCGTTTTTTTATTACGTTTTGACACGTAATCGTGTTTTGTGACATGTTATCATGTTTTGAGACATGTTTTCGTGTTTTCTGACATATTATCGGATTTTGTAACTGTTTTGTTACATTTTATAATGTTTTGTGACACGTTATTGTGTTTTGTGACATTTCATTGTGTTTTATCATATTTTGTGACTGTTTTTTGACATGTAATCGTGTTTTTTGAAATGTTATCATGTTTTTAGACATGTTATCATGTTTTGTGACATATCATCGTATTTTGTGACTGTTTTGTGACATGTCATCGTGTTTTTATGACTGTTTTTTGACATGTTATCGTGTTTTGTGACATGTTACCGTCTTTTGTGACTGTGTTTTGTGACATGTTATTGTGTTTTGTGTTTTGTTATCGTGCTTTGTGACTGTGTTTTGTGACATGTTATCGTGTTTTGTTATCGTTTTTCATTACATTTTGACACGTAATCGTGTTTTGTGACATGTTATCGTGTTTTGTGACATGTTATGTTTTGAGACATGTTATCGTGTTTTCTGACATATCGGATTTTGTTATTATTTGGTTACATGTTATCATGTTTTTTGACATGTTATTGTGTTTTGTGACATTTTATTGTTTTTTGTTATCATATTTTGTAACTGTGTTTTTTGACATGTAATCGTGTTTTGTGAAATGTTATGTTTTGAGACATGTTATCATGTTTTGTGACATCATCGTATTTTGTGACTGTTTTGTGACAAGTCATCGTGTTTTGTGACATGTTATCACATTTTGTGACATGTTATCCCATTTTGTGAAATGTTATCGTGTTTTGTGACTGTTTTGTGACATGTTATAGTGTTTTGTTATCGTTTTTTTATTACATTTTGACACGTAATCGTGTTTTGTGACATGTTATCGTGTTTTGTGACATGTTGTGTTTTGAGACATGTTATTGTGTTGTGAGACATTTTATTGTGTTTTGAGACATGTTATCGTGTTTTATGACATGTTATTGTGTTTTGTGACATGTTGTCGTGTTTTGTGACATTATCTTGTTTTGTGACTGTTTTGTGACATGTTACCATGTTTTGTGAAATATCATGTTTTGTGACATGTTATCATGTTTTGTGACATGTTATCATGTTTTATGACATGTTATTGTGTTTTGTGACATGTTATCGTGTTTTGTTATTGTTTTTTATTACCTTTTGACACGTAATCGTGTTTTGTGACATGTTATCGTGTTTTGTTATCGTATTTTGTGACTGTTTTGTGACATGTTATGTTTTATGACATGTTATTGTGTTTTGTGACATGTTATCGTGTTTTGTGACTGTTTTGTGACATGTTATCGTGTTTTGTTATCGTTTTTTTATTACATTTTGACACGTAATCGTGTTTTGTGACATGTTATTGTGTTTTGTGACATGTTATCGTGTTTTGTTATTGTTTTTTATTACCTTTTGACACGTAGTCCTGTTTTGTGACATGTTATCGTGTTTTGTTATCGTGTCTTGTGACTGTTTTGTGACATGTTATCGTGTTTTGTTATCGTTTTTTTATTACATTTTGACACGTAATTGTGTTTTTGACATGTTATCGTGTTTTGTGACATGTTATGTTTTATGATATGTTATTGTGTTTTGTGACATGTTATCGTGTTTTGTTATCGTGTTTTGTGACTGTTTTGTGACATGTTATCGTGTTTTGTTATCGTTTTTTTATTACATTTTGACACGTAATCGTGTTTTTGACATGTTATCGTGTTTTGTGACATGTTATGTTTTGAGACATGTTATCGTGTTTTCTGACATATCAGATTTTGTTATTATTTCGTTACATTTTATCATGTTTTATGACATGTTATTGTGTTTTGTGACATTTTATTGTGTTTTGTTATCATATTTTGGAACTGTGTTTTTTGACATGTTATCGTGTTTTGTGAAATGTTATGTTTTGAGACATGTTATCATGTTTTGTGACATCATCGTATTTTGTGACTGTTTTGTGACAAGTCATCGTGTTTTGTGACAAGTTATCACATTTTGTGACATGTTATCACATTTTGTGAAATGTTATCGTGTTTTGTGACTGTGTTTTGTGACATGTTATCATCTTTTATGACATGTTATTGTGTTTTGTGAAACGTTATCGTGTTTTGTGACTGTGACATGTTATCGTGTTTCGAGACATGTTATCGTGTTTTATGACATTTCATTGTGTTTTGTTTTCTTGTTTTAATGACTGTGTTTTTTGACATGTAATCGTGTTTTGTGACTTGTTTACGTGTTTTCTGACATGTGTTTTGAGACATGTTATTGTGTTTTGAGACATGTTATCGTGTTTTATGACATTTCATTGTGTTTTGTTTTCTTGTTTTAATGACTGTGTTTTTTGACATGTAATCGTGTTTTGTGACTTGTTTACGTGTTTTCTGACATGTGTTTTGTGACATGTTATCGTGTTTTGTAACATTATTGTGTTTTTTGACTGTTTTGTGACATGTTAACATGTTTTGTGACATGTTATCATGTTTTGTGACATATCATGTTTTAGGACATGTTATCATGTTTTGTGACATGTTATCATGTTTTATGACATGTTATTGTGTTTTGTGATATGTTATCGTGTTTTTGTGACTGTTTTGTGACATGTTATCATGTTTTGTGACATGTTATCAGGTTTTATGACATGTTATTGTGTTCTGTGACATGTTATCGTCTTTTGTGACTGTTTTGTGACATGTAATCATGTTTTATGACATGTTGTGTTTTGTGACATGTTATCGTGTTTTGTGACTGTTTTGTGACATGTTATGTTTTATGACATGTTAATGTGTTTTGTGACATGTTATCGTCTTTGTGACTGTTTTGTGACATGTTATCATGTTTTATGACAAGTTGTGTTTTGTGACATGTTATCGTGGTTTGTGACTGTGTTTTGTGACATGTTGTCCTGTTTTGTGATCGTGTTTTTATTACTTTTTTTGACAAGTTATTGTCTTTTATGACATGTTATCATGTTTTGTGACATGTTATCGTGTTTTGTTATCGTGTTTTGTGACATGTTATCATGTTTTGTGACATGTTATCATGTTTTGTGACTGTTTATGACATGTTATCATGTTTTATGACATGTTTTTGTGTTTTGTAACATGTTATCGTGTTTTGTTGTCGTGTTTTGTGACTGTGTTTTGTGACATGTTATCGTGTTTCATTATCCTTTTTTTATTACATTTGACACATAATCGTGTTTTGTGACACATAATCGTGTTTTGTGACATGTTATCATGTTTTGAGACATGTTATCGTTGTGTTTTGTGACATATTGCCGATTTTGTGACTGATTTGTTACATTTTATCATGTTTTATGACATGTTATTGTGTTTTTTGACATTTCATTGCGTTTTGTTAGCATGTTTTGTGACTGTGTTTTTTGACATGTAATCGTGTTTTGTGAAATGTTATCATGTTTTGAGACATGTTATGATTTGTGACATGTTATCACATTTTGTTACATGTTATCGTGTTTTGTGACTGTGTTTTGTGACATTATCTTGTTTTGTGACTGTTTTGTGACATGTTAACATGTTTTGTGACATGTTACCATGTTTTGTGAAATATCATGTTTTGTGACATGTTATCATGTTTTGTGACATGCTATCATGTTTTATGACATGGTATTGTGTTTTGTGACATGTTATCGTGTTTTGTGACTGTGTTTTGTGACATGTTGTGTTTTATGACATGTTAATGTGTTTTGTGACATGTTATGTTTTATGACATGTTATTGTGTTTTGTGACATGTTATCGTCTTTTGTGACTATTTTGTGACATGTTATCATGTTTTATGACATGTTGTGTTTTGTGGCATGTTATCGTGTTTTGTGACTGTGTTTTGTGACATGTTATGTTTTATGACATGTTATTGTGTTTTGTGACATGTTATCGTCTTTTGTGACTATTTTGTGACATGTTATCATGTTTTATAACATGTTGTGTTTTGTGGCATGTTATCGTGGTTTGTGACTGTGTTTTGTGACATGTCATCGTGTTTTGTGATCGTGTTTTTATTACTTTTTTGACAAGTAATTGTCTTTTATGACATGTTATCATGTTTTGTGACATGTTATCGTGTTTTGTTATCGTGTTTTGTGACATGTTATCATGTTTTTTGACATGTTATCGTGTTTTGTTATTGTGTTTTGTGATTGTTTATGACATGTTATCATGTTTTATGACATGTTATTGTGTTTTGTAACATGTTGTCGTGTTTTGTTATCGTGTTTTGTGACTGTGTTTTGTGACATGTTATCGTGTTTCATTATCGTTTTTTTTATTACATTTTGACACTTAATCGTGTTATGTGACATTTTATCATGTTTTGAGACATGTTATCGTCTTGTTTTGTGACTGTTTTGTGACATGTCATCATGTTTTTATGACTGTTTTTTGACATGTAATCATGTTTTGTGACTTGTTATCGTCTTTTGTGACTGTGTTTTGTGACATGTTATTGTGTTTCGTGTTTTGTTATCATGCTTTGTGACTGTGTTTTGTGACATGTTATCGTGTTTTGTTATCGTTTTTTTATTACATTTTGACACGTAATCGTGTTTTGTGACATGTTGTGTTTTGAGACGTTATCGTGTTTTGTGACATGTTATCATGTTTGAAGACATGTTATTGTGTTTTCTGATATATTATCGGATTTTGTGACTGTTTTGTTACATTTTATCATGTTTTACGAAATGTTATTGTGTTTTGTGACATTTCATTGTGTTTTGTTATCATATTTTGTGACTGTGTTTTTTGACATGGAATCGTGTTTTTTGAAATGTTATCATGTTTTGTGACATCATCGTGTTTTGTGACTGTGTTTTGTGACATGTAATCATGTTTTATGACATGTTATTGTGTTTTGTGACATGTTATCGTGTTTTGTGACATTATCTTGTTTTGTGACTGTTTTGTGACATGTTACCATGTTTTGTGACATGTTATCATGTTTTGTGACATATCATGTTTTGTGACATGTTATCATGTTGTGAGACATGTTATCATGTTTTATGACATCTTATTGTTTTTTGTGACATGTTATCGTGTTTTGTCATCGTGTTTTGTGACATGTCATCATGTTTTATGACATGTTTTTGTGATTTGTGACATGTTATCGTGTTTTGTGACATATCCTGTTTTGTGCCTGTGTTTTGTGACATGTTATGTTTTATGACATGTTATTGTCTTTTGTGAAATGTTATCGTGTTTTGTGACTGTGTTTTGTGACATGTTATCGTCTTTTGTTATCGTGGTTTTATTACTGTTTTTGTGACAAGTAATCGTTTTTATGACATGTTATCATGTTTTGTGACATATTATTGTGTTTTATGAGTGTGTTTTGTGACATGTTATCGTGTTTTGTGACATATTATCGTGTTTTTTGACATGTTATCATTCTTAGAGACATGTTATCATGTTTTATGACATGTCATTGTGTTTTTTGAAATGTTATCATGTTTTGAGACATGTTATCATGTTTTATGACATGTTATTGTGTTTTGTGACATGTTATCGTATTTTGTGACATGTTATCGTGTTTTTTTTTCTTATTTTGTGACTGTTTATGACATGTTATTGTGTTTTGTGACATGTTATTGTATTTTGTGACATGTCATCGTATTATTGTGACATGATATCGTGTTTTGTGACTGTTTTGTGACATGTTATTGTGTTTTGAGACATGTTATTGTGTTTTGTGACATGTCATCGTGTTTTGTGACATATTATCGTGTTTTGTGACTGTTTTGTGACATGTTAAGTGTTATGACGTTATTGTGTTTTTTGACATGATGATGTGTTTTGTGACATGTTATCATGTTTTAGGAGTGTGTTTTGTGACATGTTATTGTGTTTTGTGACATGTTATCAAGTTTTATGACGTTATTTACTTTTGTGACATTTTATTGTGTTTTTTGACATGATACTGTGTTTTGTGACATGTTGTGTTTTATGAGTGTGTTTTGTGACACGTTATCGTTTTTTGTGACATGTTATCGTGTTTTGTGACTGTGTTTTGTGACATGTTGTGTTTTATGAGTGTGTTTTGTGACACGTTATCGTTTTTTATGACATGTTATCGTGTTTTGTGACATGATATTGTGTTTTGTGACATGTTATCATGTTTTGTGACGGTGTTTTTGTGACATGTAATCGTGTTTTGTTATTGCGTTTTGTTATCATGTTTTGTGACATGTTGTCGTGTTTTGTGACATGTTGTCCTGTTTTGTGATATGTTGTCGTGTTTTGTGATACGTTATTGTGTTTTGTGACAGTGTTTTTGTGATACGTTATTGTGTTTTGTGACATGTTATCGCGTTTTGTTATCATGTTTTATGACTTTGGGCCAGACTTTGGACATGCCTGATTTAAAGGGTTAGCGTTGCCAGGTTACCGACTCAAAGCATCACTGCTACAAAAAAGTCTAGAGGAAACACTGGTGTCGCTGATGTACAATCCTGGCGCCGATGAGTGTCGATAAGGTCCGGGTCCCATCAGAGGTTGCTGTGCTTTTAAGCAGTTCATGCTGAGCAAGCCAGGCTAATATTGACTAAAAATCTGGGTAGCATGCCATGCCAAGACCAACTACGCCTGGTCAAATATACACAGACAAACCTGCGGAGCCTGAAAGAAATCAGGGCCAGCCTGTGGAGCTTAACATGACAGAAGGTGCATACTGTCAACTGCATGTGACAACTTCTTTAAGTCTATGCCCTTGACCAGGAGCTGCTGACGAAAATGCTGACCATGTTGGGAATAGTAAGATAAAATAAACCTGAACGTGCCTCAGTACTGCTGGTGGGAAGAGACCAGGCTCAATTGTTATCGAAGTTTGCCTTCACTGAAACACATGCTCTTGTGTGTTAGTGTCCCAAAAAAGAAAAACATACTTCTGATGAGCACTCTTCATAAGGATGCTGCTGTGAGCACAAAAAGCCCCAAACCACCGGACTACAATCATAACAAAGGGGGAGCTGATAGTGTTACTGTAGTAGTAGTATTGCACTGCTTTCTCCTTATTATATTTAGTGTCATTCATGCAAAGGGCTTTAATTATAATTTTTTTTAATGATTACTTTTTTTCTTTTATTGCAGGTTACCAGTGTTAACACATGTAAACGAAGCAAGTTGGCCCCTCGTAGGCTTTGACAACATGCTCAATGACTCTGCCTAAAACTTGTTTGTGGACTGAGATCGACCCAACCTGAAACAAGGGGAAGTGCCACAGGAGGAGGCTGTTCCTGGATGAGTCTCGGAGAGAAATTATAACATCTCCCATCAGCGATGCCAGGTTCTTGATTTAGGGTTGATTGTGAATGTCTGGCAGGATGTACCATCTACCTCTGCAGCAGTTCTCCCTCACCACACTGACCCATGGCAAGATTGATGTCAAAGCGACCATCACATATACACACACACAATCTGTGTTTTTGAAGGTGTATTCCAAATGAACTGAAATAGTTCGGAAAAGTTGAAGCATTGACAGTTGTGAGTAAAGTTTGCAAAATAATTGAAAAAATGAAAAATTAGGTATAATTTTATGTAAATTAAGTCTTTTGACCATGGCTTCCAATCAGAAGTGTAAAAGATTTGGTAATGAGTTGTAAAAACATTGACTAAAAAGGTGTACCATGCAAAAAGTGATCATTTTTATTCCCTGCTTGTCCCTTCAAACCAGACCAGATCAATGTTGACCCAGGAGGACAAAAGTCACACGACCGTGAGTGTTCATTTATGATAAGAGGCAAAAAGGTGCTTAATGCAGAGAGAGAAGCCAAAAAGGATTTTGACACAAAATATGCATACAGTTTTCATGTGGAAGGACAACAAGTGGAATAGTCAGAGTGGACATCTTTTATTTTATCAAAAATCGTGAAATGGTTTCAAAAAATTGTCCTGTCAAATACCAGTATTCACGGAAATACAGCCTAATTTCTATAGGGGGCAAAAGGTATGGGCTGAAATATGTGACACTAGAAACTGAATGTTAATCACTAGGGCCCGAGCAGTGAAACTGCAAGGTCCCTATTGTTTTTCGTTAGATTATTAGGGCCCGAGCAGGTCACGACCTGCAAGGTCCCTATTCTTTTTCTAGTGATTATTAGGGCCCGAGCAGCTCACGACCTGCGAGGTCCCTATTGTTTTTCTAGTGATTATTCTTATTAGGGCCCGAGCAGGTCACGACCTGCGAGGTCCCTATTGTTTTTCAAATGATTATTAGGGCCCGAGCAGGTCACGACCTGCAAGGTCCCTATTGTTTTTCAAATGATTATTATTAGGGCCAGAACAAGTCACGACCTGCAAGGTCCCTATTGCTTTTCGAGTGATTATTAGGGCCCGAGCAGGTCAGGGACCTGCGAGGACCCTATTGTATCCCTAGGAATTATTAGGGCCCGAGCAGGTCAGGGACCTGCGAGGACCCTATTGTAACTGAAGGAATTATTCTTGTTAGGGCCCGAGCAGGTCAGGGACCTGCGAGGACCCTATTGTAACTGAAGGAATTATTCTTGTTATTAGGGCCCGAGCAGGTCAGGGACCTGCGAGGACCCTATTGTATCCCTAGGAATTATTCTTTGTTATTAGGGCCCGAGCAGGTCAGGGACCTGCGAGGACCCTATTGTAACTGAAGGAATTATTCTTGTTAGGGCCCGAGCAGGTCAGGGACCTGCGAGGACCCTATTGTAACTGAAGGAATTATTCTTGTTATTATTATTAGGGCCCGAGCAGGTCAGGGACCTGCGAGGACCCTATTGTAACTGAAGGAATTATTCTTGTTATTATTATTATTATTATTATTATACTTCTCACAAGTAATCGCAGTTTTGGAGCCCTGAACATACCTAAAAAGTCATTGAAACTTGCCAGAAAAATTCTGTCGGGCAAAAAATTTGATAATTTAATGTCATTGGATGTGGGCGTGGCTCGGTGACTCTATAGCGCCCCCTAATGTAAAGCCCCCGCCTTTAACAAACAGATACGTGAACGAAATTCGGTACGCGTATTTATCATGAGCAGACGCACAAAAAACCCTCAAGGACCACGACCGTCACTCCAACAGGAAGTCGGCTATTTTGATGTGAAATTTATTTTTGGCCAATTTTGGCCTATTTTGAGAACTAACTCGTCCTCGAGATTTAACGCCACAGTCTTCAGATTAACTCACTATGAATCCTTATGACTTGAAGATTAAAAGTTGTTAATGGCGGTTTCCCCCCTCATACGTGGTGGGCGTGGTGTGGCGTGGATTTTTTTTTCTTCGCCGTCGGTCATCATGTTCTCATAAATTCTACATACAAAGTCCAATCTCCATCAAATTGCTCACACATGTAGAGGGCGTGGCCCTGAATTTTTCTACACATTGATACAGAGTCGGCCCTTTTTATTTTGGCGGACATTTTGAAATATTGCCAAGTTTTTAAAAAAATTATTTCGTACCAGAAAATTAACCCCAGAGTCTTCACGGTGAGTGCGTCTCATTTTAAAAAACCTTGAAGATGAAAACTTGTCACAACTTGTAACAATAGGTCATACCTGGTGGTCGCTGTGGAGGCAAACATGTCAAGCCTTCGCCACGGAGCTTCAAATTTGCATAACTTCTACAGGAAATTTTTCATCTAAACCAAATCTCTCAGGAATGTGTATCATGCGGAGACGCACAAAAAAGCAATTGACAGCCAAAAGCTCAGTCCAACAGGAAGTCAACCATTTTAATATTGCTGTGACGGCGGCCATTTTGATTTTTTTGCTTGGGAGCCTATCTTCTACGTGAAAGGTCCCATCTGAACCAAATCTCTCAGGAATGTGTATCATGAGGAGACGCAGAAAAAAGCCATTTACACCCATGATTGCAATCCAACAGGAAGTCCTCCATTTTAATTTTAATTTTCGCTGCCATCTTTCAATATTGATTCCATTGTATTTAGACAAGTTGCCCACTAGATGGCAGTGTTGTACTGTGAGTCACAAAAATCCTGTTCAGATAATGTATTAGCCATCTATAATAGCCATCTGATCTGACAGATTATCTGACCTGCATAAATGTGCTGTGATGACAAATAGAATCAAATGTACATGGCATATGCAGGGAGGTTTCTCCACTTTGCACAGCACCGTACAGTTAAGAAGAAAATCCCACCAAAACATGTCAAAGTAGTGAGGAACAAGATGGGGTTGAGTTGTCTCTCAGAATACTCTGTCCCAACCAAAAGAGGTAAATTACTCACAACAAAAGCCTCTTTGCTCAGGCTTCTGACTTGATTCAACTTCTTCTAACTTCTGGGTATCTTCTTTCATCCCACGTGTAGAAGCCCACGCTTGCAACAACAGGCAGCAGGACACAGCTGCTGCACACTGCGCAGCAGCGCTCGCCGACGCGCGCGGACTGCGAGGGCCCGATCATCGCTGCTTGCAGCTTTAATTATTATTATTATACTTCTGCACTTTAACTGCAGATTTGGAGCCCTGAACATACCTAAAAACTCATTTAAACTTGCCAGAAAAATTCTGTCGGGCAAAAAATTTGATAATTTAATGTCATTGGATGTGGGCGTGGCTCGGTGACTCTATAGCGCCCCCTAATGTAAAGCCCCCGCCTTTAACAAACAGATACGTGAACGAAATTCGGTACGCGTATTTATCATGAGCAGACGCACAAAAAACCCTCAAGGACCACGACCGTCACTCCAACAGGAAGTCGGCTATTTTGATGTGAAATTTATTTTTGGCCAATTTTGGCCTATTTTGAGAACTAACTCGTCCTAGAGATTTAACGCCACAGTCTTCAGATTAACTCACTATGAATCCTTATGACTTGAAGATTAAAAGTTGTTAATGGCGGTTATGCCCCTCATACGTGCTGGGCGTGGTGTGGCCTTGATTTTTTTTTCTTCGCCGTCGGTCATCATGTTCTCATAAATTCTACATACAAAGTCCAATCTCCATCAAATTGCTCACACATGTAGAGGGCGTGGCCCTGAATTTTTCTACACATTGATACAGAGTCGGCCATTTTTATTTTGGCGGACATTTTGAAATATTGCCAAGTTTTTAAAAAAATTATTTCGTACCAGAAAATTAACCCCAGAGTCTTCACGGTGAGTGCATCTCTTTTGAAAAAACCTTGAAGATGAAAACTTGTCACAACTTGTAACAATAGGTCATACCTGGTGGTCGCTGTGGAGGCAAACATGTCAAGCCTTCGCCACGGAGCTTCAAATTTGCATAACTTCTACAGGAAATTTTTCATCTAAACCAAATCTCTCAGGAATGTGTATCATGCGGAGACGCACAAAAAAGCAATTGACAGCCAAAAGCTCAGTCCAACAGGAAGTCAACCATTTTAATATTGCTGTGACGGCGGCCATTTTGATTTTTTTGCTTGGGAGCAAAACCTCTACATGAAAGTTCCCATCTAAACCAAATCTCTCAGGAATGTGTATCATGAGGAGACGCAGAAAAAAGCCATTTACACCCATGATTGCAATCCAACAGGAAGTCCTCCATTTTAATTTTAATTTTCGCTGCCATCTTTCAATATTGATTCCATTGTATTTAGACAAGTTGCCCACTAGATGGCAGTGTTGTACTGTGAGTCACAAAAATCCTATTCAGATAATTAATTAGCCATCTATAATAGCCATCTGATCTGACACATTATCTGACCTGCATAAATGTGCTGTGATGACAAAGAGAATCAAATGTACATGGCATATGCAGGGAGGTTTCTCCACTTTGCACAGCACCGTACAGTTAAGAAGAAAATCCCACCAAAACATGTCAAAGTAGTGAGGAACAAGATGGGGTTGAGTTGTCTCTCAGTTAGCATACTTTGTCCCAACCAAAAGAGGAACATTACCCACAACAAAATCCTCTTTGCTCAGGCTTCTGACTTGATTCAACTTCGTCTAACTTCTGGGTATCTTCTTTCATCCCGCCTGTAGAAGCCCACGCTTGCAACAACAGACAGCAGGCCACAGCTGCTGCACACGGCGCAGCAGCGCTCGCCGACGCGCGCGGACTGCGAGGGCCCGATCATCGCTGCTTGCAGCTTTAATTATTATTAGGGCCCGAGCAGGTCAGGGACCTGCGAGGACCCTATTGTAACTGAAGGAATTATTAGGGCCCGAGCAGGTCAGGGACCTGCGAGGACCCTATTGTAACTGAAGGAATTATTCTTGTTATTATTATTATACTTCTCACAAGTAATCGCAGTTTTGGAGGCCTGAACATACCTAAAAAGTCATTTAAACTTGCCAGAAAAATTCTGTCGGGCAAAAAATTTGATAATTTAATGTCATTGGATGTGGGCGTGGCTCGGTGACTCTATAGCGCCCCCTAATGTAAAGCCCCCGCCTTTAACAAACAGATACGTGAACGAAATTCGGTACGCGTATTTATCATGAGCAGACGCACAAAAAACCCTCAAGGACCAATACCGTCACTCCAACAGGAAGTTGGCTATTTTGATGTGAAATTTATTTTTGGCCAATTTTGGCCTATTTTGAGAACTAACTCGTCCTAGAGATTTAACGCCACAGTCTTCAGATTAACTCACTATGAATCCTTATGACTTGAAGATTAAAAGTTGCTAATGGCGGTTATGCCCCTCATACGTGGTGGGCGTGGTGTGGCCTTGATTTTTTTTCTTCGCCGTCGGTCATCATGTTCTCATAAATTCTACATACAAAGTCCAATCTCCATCAAATTGCTCACACATGTAGAGGGCGTGGCCCTGAATTTTTCTACACATTGATACAGAGTCGGCCATTTTTATTTTGGCGGACATTTTGAAATATTGCCAAGTTTTTAAAAAAATTATTTCGTACCAGAAAATTAACCCCAGAGTCTTCACGGTGAGTGCGTCTCATTTTAAAAAACCTTGAAGATGAAAACTTGTCACAACTTGTAACAATAGGTCATACCTGGTGGTCGCTGTGGAGGCAAACATGTCAATCCTTCGCCACGGAGCTTCAAATTCGCATAACTTCTACAGGAAATTTTTCATCTAAACCAAATCTCTCAGGAATGTGTATCATGCGGAGACGCACAAAAAAGCAACTGACAGCCAAAAGCTCAGTCCAACAGGAAGTCAACCATTTTAATATTGCTGTGACGGCGGCCATTTTGATTTTTTTGCTTGGGAGCCTATCTTCTACATGAAAAGGTCCCATCTAAACCAAATCTCTCAGGAATGTGTATCATGAGGAGACGCAGAAAAAAGCCATTTACACCCATGATTGCAATCCAACAGGAAGTCCTCCATTTTAATTTTAATTTTCGCTGCCATCTTTCAATATTGATTCCATTGTATTTAGACAAGTTGCCCACTAGATGGCAGTGTTGTACTGTGAGTCACAAAAATCCTATTCATATAATTAATTGTCCACATAGCCATCTGATCTGACACATTATCTGACCTGCATAAATGTGCTGTGATGACAAATAGAATCAAATGTACATGGCATATGCAGGGAGGTTTCTCCACTTTGCACAGCACCGTACAGTTAAGAAGAAAATCCCACCAAAACATGTCAAAGTAGTGAGGAACAAGATGGGGTTGAGTTGTCTCTCAGAATACTTTGTCCCAACCAAAAGAGGTAAATTACTCACAACAAAAGCCTCTTTGCTCAGGCTTCTGACTTGATTCAACTTCTTCTAACTTCTGGGGATCTTCTTTCATCCCACGTGTAGAAGCCCACGCTTGCAACAACAGGCAGCAGGCCACAGCTCCTGCACACTGCGCAGCAGCGCTCGCCGACGCGCGCGGACTGCGAGGGCCCGTTCATCGCTGCTTGCAGCTTTAATTAGGGCCCGAGCAGGTCAGGGACCTGCGAGGACCCTATTGTAACTGAAGGAATTATTCTTGTTATTATTATTATTATTATTATTATACTTCTCACAAGTAATCGCAGGTTTGGAGCCCTGAACATACCTAAAAAGTCATTTAAACTTGCCAGAAAAATTCTGTCGGGCAAAAAATTTGATAATTTAATGTCATTGGATGTGGGCGTGGCTCGGTGACTCTATAGCGCCCCCTAATGTAAAGCCCCCGCCTTTAACAAACAGATACGTGAACGAAATTCGGTACGCGTATTTATCATGAGCAGACGCACAAAAAACCCTCAAGGACCACGACCGTCACTCCAACAGGAAGTCGGCTATTTTGATGTGAAATTTATTTTTGGCCAATTTTGGCCTATTTTGAGAACTAACTCGTCCTAGAGATTTAACGCCACAGTCTTCAGATTAACTCACTATGAATCCTTATGACTTGAAGATTAAAAGTTGCCAATGGCGGTTATGCCAGTCATACGTGGTGGGCGTGGTGTGGCGTTGATTTTTTTTCTTCGCCGTCGGTCATCATGTTCTCATAAATTCTACATACAAAGTCCAATCTCCATCAAATTGCTCACACATGTAGAGGGCGTGGCCCTGAATTTTTCTACACATTGATACAGAGTCGGCCATTTTTATTTTGGCGGACATTTTGAAATATTGCCAAGTTTTTAAAAAAATTATTTCGTACCAGAAAATTAACCCCAGAGTCTTCACGGTGAGTGCGTCTCATTTTAAAAAACCTTGAAGATGAAAACTTGTCACAACTTGTAACAATAGGTCATACCTGGTGGTCGCTGTGGAGGCAAACATGTCAAGCCTTCGCCACGGAGCTTCAAATTCGCATAACTTCTACAGGAAATTTTTCATCTAAACCAAATCTCTCAGGAATGTGTATCATGCGGAGACGCACAAAAAAGCAATTGACAGCCAAAAGCTCAGTCCAACAGGAAGTCAACCATTTTAATATTGCTGTGACGGCGGCCATTTTGATTTTTTTGCTTGGGAGCCTATCTTCTACATGAAAGGTCCCATCTAAACCAAATCTCTCAGGAATGTGTATCATGAGGAGACGCAGAAAAAAGCCATTTACACCCATGATTGCAATCCAACAGGAAGTCCTCCATTTTAATTTTAATTTTCGCTGCCATCTTTCAATATTGATTCCATTGTATTTAGACAAGTTGCCCACTAGATGGCAGTGTTGTACTGTGAGTCACAAAAATCCTGTTCAGATACTGAATTAGCCATCTATAATAGCCATCTGATCTGACACATTATCTTACCTGCATAAATGTGCTGTGATGACAAATAGAATCAAATGTACATGGCATATGCAGGGAGGTTTCTCCACTTTGCACAGCACCGTACAGTTAAGAAGAAAATCCCACCAACACATGTCAAAGTAGTGAGGAACAAGATGGGGTTGAGTTGTCTCTCAGAATACTTTGTCCCAACCAAAAGAGGAACATTACCCACAACAAAAGCCTCTTTGCTCAGGCTTCTGACTTGATTCAACTTCTTCTAACTTCTGGGGATCTTCTTTCATCCCGCCTGTAGAAGCCCACGCTTGCAACAACAGGCAGCAGGCCACAGCTGCTGCACACGGCGCAGCAGCGCTCGCCGACGCACGCGGACTGCGAGGGCCCGATCATCGCTGCTTGCAGCTTTAATTAGGGCCCGAGCAGGTCAGGGACCTGCGAGGACCCTATTGTAACTGAAGGAATTATTCTTGTTATTATTATTATTATTATTATTATACTTCTCACAAGTAATCGCAGTTTTGGAGCCCTGAACATACCTAAAAAGTCATTGAAACTTGCCAGAAAAATTCTGTCGGGCAAAAAATTTGATAATTTAATGTCATTGGATGTGGGCGTGGCTCGGTGACTCTATAGCGCCCCCTAATGTAAAGCCCCCGCCTTTAACAAACAGATACGTGAACGAAATTCGGTACGCGTATTTATCATGAGCAGACGCACAAAAAACCCTCAAGGACCACGACCGTCACTCCAACAGGAAGTCGGCTATTTTGATGTGAAATTTATTTTTGGCCAATTTTGGCCTATTTTGAGAACTAACTCGTCCTAGAGATTTAACGCCACAGTCTTCAGATTAACTCACTATGAATCCTTATGACTTGAAGATTAAAAGTTGCCAATGGCGGTTATGCCAGTCATACGTGGTGGGCGTGGTGTGGCGTTGATTTTTTTTTCTTCGCCGTCGGTCATCATGTTCTCATAAATTCTACATACAAAGTCCAATCTCCATCAAATTGCTCACACATGTAGAGGGCGTGGCCCTGAATTTTTCTACACATTGATACAGAGTCGGCCATTTTTATTTTGGCGGAAATTTTGAAATATTGCCAAGTTTCTTAAAAAATTATTTCGTACCAGAAAATTAACCCCAGAGTCTTCACGGTGAGTGCGTCTCATTTTAAAAAACCTTGAAGATGAAAACTTGTCACAACTTGTAACAATAGGTCATACCTGGTGGTCGCTGTGGAGGCAAACATGTCAATCCTTCGCCACGGAGCTTCAAATTCGCATAACTTCTACAGGAAATTTTTCATCTAAACCAAATCTCTCAGGAATGTGTATCATGCGGAGACGCACAAAAAAGCAATTGACAGCCAAAAGCTCAGTCCAACAGGAAGTCAACCATTTTAATATTGCTGTGACGGCGGCCATTTTGATTTTTTTGCTAGGGAGCATAACCTCTACATGAAAGTTCCCATCTAAACCAAATCTCTCAGGAATGTGTATCATGAGGAGACGCAGAAAAAAGCCATTTACACCCATGATTGCAATCCAACAGGAAGTCCTCCATTTTAATTTTAATTTTCGCTGCCATCTTTCAATATTGATTCCATTGTATTTAGACAAGTTGCCCACTAGATGGCAGTGTTGTACTGTGAGTCACAAAAATCCTATTCATATGATTAATTGTCCACATAGCCATCTGATCTGACACATTATCTTACCTGCATAAATGTGCTGTGATGACAAATAGAATCAAATGTACATGGCATATGCAGGGAGGTTTCTCCACTTTGCACAGCACCGTACAGTTAAGAAGAAAATCCCACCAAAACATGTCAAAGTAGTGAGGAACAAGATGGGGTTGAGTTGTCTCTCAGAATACTTTGTCCCAACCAAAAGAGGAACATTACCCACAACAAAAGCCTCTTTGCTCAGGCTTCTGACTTGATTCAACTTCTTCTAACTTCTGGGGATCTTCTTTCATCCCGCCTGTAGAAGCCCACGCTTGCAACAACAGGCAGCAGGCCACAGCTGCTGCACACGGCGCAGCAGCGCTCGCCGACGCGCGCGGACTGCGAGGGCCCGATCATCGCTGCTTGCAGCTTTAATTCTTGTTATTATTATACTTCTCACAAGTAATCGCAGTTTTGGAGCCCTGAACATACCTAAAAAGTCATTTAAACTTGCCAGAAAAATTCTGTCGGGCAAAAAATTTGATAATTTAATGTCATTGGATGTGGGCGTGGCTCGGTGACTCTATAGCGCCCCCTAATGTAAAGCCCCCGCCTTTAACAAACAGATACGTGAACGAAATTCGGTACGCGTATTTATCATGAGCAGACGCACAAAAAACCCTCAAGGACCATGACCATCACTCCAACAGGAAGTCGGCTATTTTGATGTGAAATTTATTTTTGGCCAATTTTGGCCTATTTTGAGAAGTATCTCGTCCTAGAGATTTAACGCCACAGTCTTCAGATTAACTCACTATGAATCCTTATGACTTGAAGATTAAAAGTTGCTAATGGCGGTTATGCCAGTCATACGTGGTGGGCGTGGTGTGGCCTCGATTTTTTTTTCTTCGCCGTCGGTCATCATGTTCTCATAAATTCTACATACAAAGTCCAATCTCCATCAAATTGCTCACACATGTAGAGGGCGTGGCCCTGAATTTTTCTACACATTGATACAGAGTCGGCCATTTTTATTTTGGCGGACATTTTGAAATATTGCCAAGTTTTTAAAAAAATTATTTCGTACCAGAAAATTAACCCCAGAGTCTTCACGGTGAGTGCATCTCTTTTGAAAAAACCTTGACGATGAAAACTTGTCACAACTTGTTACAATAGGTCATACCTGGTGGTCGCTGTGGAAGCAAACATGTCAAGCCTTCGCCACGGAGCTTCAAATTTGCATAACTTCTACAGGAAATTTTTCATCTAAACCAAATCTCTCAGGAATGTCTATCATGCGGAGACGCACAAAAAAGCAATTGACAGCCAAAAGCTCAGTCCAACAGGAAGTCAACCATTTTAATATTGCTGTGACGGCGGCCATTTTGATTTTTTGGCTTGGGAGCATAACTTCTACATGAAAGTTCCCATCTAAACCAAATCTCTCAGGAATGTGTATCATGAGGAGACGCAGAAAAAAGCCATTTACACCCATGATTGCAATCCAACAGGAAGTCCTCCATTTTAATTTTAATTTTCGCTGCCATCTTTCAATATTGATTCCATTGTATTTAGACAAGTTGCCCACTAGATGGCAGTGTTGTACTGTGAGTCACAAAAATCCTATTCAGATAATGAATTAGCCATCTATAATAGCCATCTGATCTGACAGATTATCTGACCTGCATAAATGTGCTGTGATGACAAATAGAATCAAATGTACATGGCATATGCAGGGAGGTTTCTCCACTTTGCACAGCACCGTACAGTTAAGAAGAAAATCCCACCAAAACATGTCAAAGTAGTGAGGAACAAGATGGGGTTGAGTTGTCTCTCAGTTAGCATACTTTGTCCCAACCAAAAGAGGAACATTACCCACAACAAAAGCCTCTTTGCTCAGGCTTCTGACTTGATTCAACTTCGTCTAACTTCTGGGGATCTTCTTTCATCCCGCATGTAGAAGCCCACGCTTGCAACAACAGGCAGCAGGCCACAGCTGCTGCACACTGCGCAGCAGCGCTCGCCGACTGCGAGGGCCCGTTCATCGCTGCTTGCAGCTTTAATTAGGGCCCGAGCAGGTCAGGGACCTGCGAGGACCCTATTGTAACTGAAGGAATTATTAGGGCCCGAGCAGGTCAGGGACCTGCGAGGACCCTATTGTAACTGAAGGAATTATTCTTGTTATTATTATTATTATTATTATTATACTTCTCACAAGTAATCGCAGTTTTGGAGCCCTGAACATACCTAAAAAGTCATTGAAACTTGCCAGAAAAATTCTGTCGGGCAAAAAATTTGATAATTTAATGTCATTGGATGTGGGCGTGGCTCGGTGACTCTATAGCGCCCCCTAATGTAAAGCCCCCGCCTTTAACAAACAGATACGTGAACGAAATTCGGTACGCGTATTTATCATGAGCAGACGCACAAAAAACCCTCAAGGACCACGACCGTCACTCCAACAGGAAGTCGGCTATTTTGATGTGAAATTTATTTTTGGCCAATTTTGGCCTATTTTGAGAACTAACTCGTCCTAGAGATTTAACGCCACAGTCTTCAGATTAACTCACTATGAATCCTTATGACTTGAAGATTAAAAGTTGCTAATGGCGGTTATGCCAGTCATACGTGGTGGGCGTGGTGTGGCCTTGATTTTTTTTTCTTCGCCGTCGGTCATCATGTTCTCATAAATTCTACATACAAAGTCCAATCTCCATCAAATTGCTCACACATGTAGAGGGCGTGGCCCTGAATTTTTCTACACATTGATACAGAGTCGGCCATTTTTATTTTGGCGGACATTTTGAAATATTGCCAAGTTTTTAAAAAAATTATTTCGTACCAGAAAATTAACCCCAGAGTCTTCACGGTGAGTGCGTCTCATTTTAAAAAACCTTGAAGATGAAAACTTGTCACAACTTGTAACAATAGGTCATACCTGGTGGTCGCTGTGGAGGCAAACATGTCAAGCCTTCGCCACGGAGCTTCAAATTCGCATAACTTCTACAGGAAATTTTTCATCTAAACCAAATCTCTCAGGAATGTGTATCATGCGGAGACGCACAAAAAAGCAATTGACAGCCAAAAGCTCAGTCCAACAGGAAGTCAACCATTTTAATATTGCTGTGACGGCGGCCATTTTGATTTTTTTGCTTGGGAGCCTATCTTCTACATGAAAGGTCCCATCTAAACCAAATCTCTCAGGAATGTGTATCATGAGGAGACGCAGAAAAAAGCCATTTACACCCATGATTGCAATCCAACAGGAAGTCCTCCATTTTAATTTTAATTTTCGCTGCCATCTTTCAATATTGATTCCATTGTATTTAGACAAGTTGCCCACTAGATGGCAGTGTTGTACTGTGAGTCACAAAAATCCTGTTCAGATAATGAATTAGCCATCTATAATAGCCATCTGATCTGACACATTATCTGACCTGCATAAATGTGCTGTGATGACAAATAGAATCAAATGTACATGGCATATGCAGGGAGGTTTCTCCACTTTGCACAGCACCGTACAGTTAAGAAGAAAATCCCACCAAAACATGTCAAAGTAGTGAGGAACAAGATGGGGTTGAGTTGTCTCTCAGTTAGCATACTTTGTCCCAACCAAAAGAGGAACATTACCCACAACAAAAGCCTCTTTGCTCAGGCTTCTGACTTGATTCAACTTCGTCTAACTTCTGGGGATCTTCTTTCATCCCGCCTGTAGAAGCCCACGCTTGCAACAACAGACAGCAGGCCACAGCTGCTGCACACTGCGCAGCAGCGCTCGCCGACGCGCGCGGACTGCGAGGGCCCGATCATCGCTGCTTGCAGCTTTAATTCTTATTATTATTATACTTCTGCACTAGTAATCTGCAGGTTTGGAGCCCTGAACATACCTAAAAAGTCATTTAAACTTGCCAGAAAAATTCTGTCGGGCAAAAAATTTGATAATTTAATGTCATTGGATGTGGGCGTGGCTCGGTGACTCTATAGCGCCCCCTAATGTAAAGCCCCCGCCTTTAACAAACAGATACGTGAACGAAATTCGGTACGCGTATTTATCATGAGCAGACGCACAAAAAACCCTCAAGGACCACGACCGTCACTCCAACAGGAAGTCGGCTATTTTGATGTGAAATTTATTTTTGGCCAATTTTGGCCTATTTTGAGAACTAACTCGTCCTAGAGATTTAACGCCACAGTCTTCAGATTAACTCACTATGAATCCTTATGACTTGAAGATTAAAAGTTGCTAATGGCGGTTATGCCCCTCATACGTGGTGGGCGTGGTGTGGCCTTGATTTTTTTTTCTTCGCCGTCGGTCATCATGTTCTCATAAATTCTACATACAAAGTCCAATCTCCATCAAATTGCTCACACATGTAGAGGGCGTGGCCCTGAATTTTTCTACACATTGATACAGAGTCGGCCATTTTTATTTTGGCGGACATTTTGAAATATTGCCAAGTTTTTAAAAAAATTATTTCGTACCAGAAAATTAACCCCAGAGTCTTCACGGTGAGTGCGTCTCATTTTAAAAAACCTTGAAGATGAAAACTTGTCACAACTTGTAACAATAGGTCATACCTGGTGGTCGCTGTGGAGGCAAACATGTCAAGCCTTCGCCACGGAGCTTCAAATTCGCATAACTTCTACAGGAAATTTTTCATCTAAACCAAATCTCTCAGGAATGTGTATCATGCGGAGACGCACAAAAAAGCAATTGACAGCCAAAAGCTCAGTCCAACAGGAAGTCAACCATTTTAATATTGCTGTGACGGCGGCCATTTTGATTTTTTTGCTTGGGAGCCTATCTTCTACATGAAAGGTCCCATCTAAACCAAATCTCTCAGGAATGTGTATCATGAGGAGACGCAGAAAAAAGCCATTTACACCCATGATTGCAATCCAACAGGAAGTCCTCCATTTTAATTTTAATTTTCGCTGCCATCTTTCAATATTGATTCCATTGTATTTAGACAAGTTGCCCACTAGATGGCAGTGTTGTACTGTGAGTCACAAAAATACTATTCAGATAATTAATTGTCCACATAGCCATCTGATCTGACACATTATCTGACCTGCATAAATGTGCTGTGATGACAAATAAAATCAAATGTACATGGCATATGCAGGGAGGTTTCTCCACTTTGCACAGCACCGCACAGTTAAGAAGAAAATCCCACCAAAACATGTCAAAGTAGTGAGGAACAAGATGGGGTTGAGTTGTCTCTCAGAATACTTTGTCCCAACCAAAAGAGGTAACATTACCCACAACAAAAGCCTCTTTGCTCAGGCTTCTGACTTGATTCAACTTCTTCTAACTTCTGGGTATCTTCTTTCATCCCGCCTGTAGAAGCCCACGCTTGCAACAACAGGCAGCAGGCCACAGCTGCTGCACACTGCGCAGCAGCGCTCGCCGACGCGCGCGGACTGCGAGGGCCCGTTCATCGCTGCTTGCAGCTTTAATTATTATTATACTTCTCACAAGTAATCGCAGTTTTGGAGGCCTGAACATACCTAAAAACTCATTTAAACTTGCCAGAAAAATTCTGTCGGGCAAAAAATTTGATAATTTAATGTCATTGGATGTGGGCGTGGCTCGGTGACTCTATAGCGCCCCCTAATGTAAAGCCCCCGCCTTTAACAAACAGATACGTGAACGAAATTCGGTATGCGTATTTATCATGAGCAGACGCACAAAAAGCCCTCAAGGACCACGACCGTCACTCCAACAGGAAGTCGGCTATTTTGATGTGAAATTTATTTTTGGCCAAATCATGCCTATTTTGAGAACTATCTCGTCCTAGAGATTTAACGCCACAGTCTTCAGATTAACTCACTATGAATCCTTATGACTTCAAGATTAAAAGTTGTTAATGGCGGTTATGGCAGTCATACGTGGTGGGCGTGGTGTGGCGTCCATTTTTTTTTCTTCGCCGTCGGTCATCATGTTCTCATAAATTCTACATACAAAGTCCAATCTCCATCAAATTGCTCACACATGTAGAGGGCGTGGCCCTGAATTTTTCTACACATTGATACAGAGTCGGCCATTTTTATTTTGGCGGACATTTTGAAATATTGCCAAGTTTTTAAAAAAATTATTTTGTACCAGAAAATTAACCCCAGAGTCTTCACAGTGAGTGCATCTCTTTTTAAAAAACCTTGAAGATAAAAAACTTGTCACAACTTGTTACAATAGGTCATACCTGGTGGTCGCTGTGGAGGCAAACATGTCAATTCTTCGCCACGGAGCTTCAAATTTGCATAACTTCTACAGGAAATTTTTCATCTAAACCAAATCTCTCAGGAATGTGTATCATGCAGAGATGCACAAAAAAGCAATTGACAGCCAAAAGCTCAGTCCAACAGGAAGTAAACCATTTTAATTTTTGCTGTGACGGTGGCCATTTTGATTTTTTTCCTTGGGGGCATAACTTCTACATGAAAGTTCCCATCTAAACCAAATCTCTCAGGAATGTGTATCATGAGGAGATGCAGAAAAAAGCCATTTACACCCATGATTGCAATCCAACAGGAAGTCATCCATTTTCATTTTAATTTTTGCTGCCATCTTTCAATATTGATTGCATTGTATTTAGACAAGTTGCCCACTAGATGGCAGTGTTGTACTGTGAGTCACAAAAATGCTATTCAGGTAATGAAGTGTTCAAATAGCCATCTGATCTGACACACAGATCAGATGGCTATCAGATGGCTATGCAGGTCAGTACATTATCTGACCTGCATAAAATGTGCTGTGATGACAAATAGAATCAAATGTACATGGCATATGCAGGGAGGTTTCTCCACTTTGCACAGCACCGTACAGTTAAGAAGAAAATCCCACCAAAACATATCAAAGTAGTGAGGAACAAGATGGGGTTGAGTTGTCGCTCAGAATAGTTTGTCCCAACCAAAAGAGGCACATTACCCACAACAAAAGCCTCTTTGCTCAGGATTCTGACTTGATTCAACTTCGTCTAACTTCTGGGGATCTTCTTTCATCCCGCGTGTAGAAGCCCACGCTTGCAACAACAGACAGCAGGCCACAGCTGCTGCACACTGCGCAGCAGCGCTCGCCGACGCGCGCGGACTGCGAGGACCCGTTCATCGCTGCTTGCAGCTTTAATTAGGGCCCGAGCAGGTCAGGGACCTGCGAGGACCCTATTGTATCCCTAGGAATTATTCTTTGTTATTATTATTCTTCTTCTCACAAGTAATCGCAGTTTTGGAGCCCTGAACATACCCCAAAAGTCATTTAAACTTGCCAGAAAAATTCTGTCGGGCAAAAAATTTGATAATTTAATGTCATTGGATGTGGGCGTGGCTCGGTGACTCTATAGCGCCCCCTAATGTAAAGCCCCCGCCTTTAACAAACAGATACGTGAACGAAATTCGGTATGCGTATTTATCATGAGCAGACGCACAAAAAACCCTCAAGGACCACGACCGTCACTCCAACAGGAAGTCGGCTATTTTGATGTGAAATTTATTTTTGGCCAAATCATGCCTATAACTATCTCGTCCTAGAGATTTAACGCCACAGTCTTCAGATTAACTCACTATGAATCCTTATGACTTGAAGATTAAAAGTTGCTAATGGCGGTTATGGCAGTCATACGTGGTGGGCGTGGTGGGCGTGGTGTGGCGTCCATTTTTTTTTTCTTCGCCGTCGGTCATCATGTTCTCATAAATTCTACATGCAAAGTCCAATCTCCATCAAATTGCTCACACATGTAGAGGGCGTGGCCCTGAATTTTTCTACACATTGATACAGAGTCGGCCATTTTTATTTTGGCGGACATTTTGAAATATTGCCAAGTTTTTAAAAAAATTATTTCGTACCAGAAAATTAACCCCAGAGTCTTCACGGTGAGTGCATCTCTTTTTAAAAAACCTTGAAGATGAAAACTTGTCACAACTTGTAACAATAGGTCATATCTGGTGGTCGCTGTGGAGGCAAACATGTCAAGCCTTCGCCACGGAGCTTCAAATTCGCATAACTTCTACAGGAAATTTTTCATCTAAACCAAATCTCTCAGGAATGTGTATCATGCGGAGACGCACAAAAAAGCAATTGACAGTCAAAAGCTCAGTCCAACAGGAAGTCAACCATTTTAATATTGCTGTGACGGCGGCCATTTTGATTTTTTTCCTTGGGATCATAACTTCTACATGAAAGTTCCCATCTAAACCAAATCCCTCAGGAATGTGTATCATGAGGAGACGCAGAAAAAAGCCATTTACACCCATGATTGCAATCCAACAGGAAGTCCTCCATTTTAATTTTAATTTTCGCTGCTATCTTTCAATATTGATTCCATTGTATTTAGACAAGTTGCCCACTAGATGGTAGTGTTGTACTGTGAGTCACAAAAATCCTATTTAGGTAAAGACACATTATCTGACCTGCATAAATGTGCTGTGATGACAAATAGAATCAAATGTACATGGCATATGCAGGGAGGTTTCTCCACTTTGCACAGCACCGTACAGTTAAGAAGAAAATCCCACCAAAACATGTCAAAGTAGTGAGGAACAAGCTGGGGTTGAGTTGTCTCTCAGAATACTTTGTCCCAACCAAAAGAGGTAAATTACTCACAACAAAAGCCTCTTTGCTCAGGCTTCTGACTTGATTCAACTTCTTCTAACTTCTGGGTATCTTCTTTCATCCCACGTGTAGAAGCCCACGCTTGCAACAACAGGCAGCAGGCCACAGCTGCTGCACACTGCGCAGCAGCGCTCGCCGACGCGCGCGGACTGCGAGGGCCCGTTCATCGCTGCTTGCAGCTTTAATTTTATTTTTCCTTCGTCCCAAATGATTGCATTTTTCACTGCCTGAACATACCCCAAAACTCACCAAACTTGGAATGTAAGTCACACCTGGCGAAAAATTTGATAATCTATTGTCATCCTGAATTTCCACCACTAGGTGGCGCTACAATTAAGGAAAGCGTTTTTTGGCTTATTACTCCCATATACTTTGTCTCACATTCAAAAACCTCATATCCACGCGTTCACTGAATTGTGTTGAATCTCGTGATATAGGCCACGCCCATTTCCGCCTACCGTTTTTCTTTCGCAAATCCGCGAAATGTTGCAAACATACTTTTTCCAACTCCTCCCAGGGAATTTCACCGATGTACACGAAACTTTGCACACAGCATCTGTGGAGGCTCCTGGCAAAAAGTTATTAAAAGAATTTTGATAGTTCAAAGAATACTCAAGTTATTAAATAACAACATCCTGCAGATTTGGGTCAAAACAGGAAGTGTTGCATTTCTCCACATTGGTGTGTCCGAATGACATGAAACTCAGGTGACCACTTCCACATGAGCCCCTGAGGCTCTGTTTTAAATTTTGGGCGATGACCATTAGGTGGCGCTCTTTAAATTGAAGTGTATTATATCTCCACATTGGTTGGTCGGATTAACAGAAAACTTGGTACACTTATTGCCAATGCCCTCCTGAGGATACCTGTTGAAGGTTTTACTGATCCACCACTAGGTGGCGCTCTGGTCGCAATCTAATTAAATATTTGGCACTGTGCCCACACCATAACACTTATGCCAATGAAATTCATAGGGGTGGTATAGACTGGCCCTCACTCACATACCAAAAATGACAAGCAGGTGGCGCTATTATCAAGACAAAACCGTTTTTGGCCAATAACTCCCACATTTTATGTCATACATTTTTAAACCTTATATCTACGTGTTCCCTCAATTGAGCTGAATTGTGTGATGTAGGCCACGACCACTTTTGCGGTAAATTTCCATTCGCAAAATCTCCAAAAATGAAAAACTCACTTTTTCGAACTCCTCCTAGGCCATTTTACCGATGTACACCAAACTTTGCATGTAGCATCTGTGAACCCTCCTGACAAAAAGTTATCAAAAGAATTGTGATCGTCCAAACAACGCCCAAAATATAGCACAACAATTTCCTGCACATTGTGGTCCAAACAGACAGTCTCACATATCTTGACCAAATACAGTTCGATTTAACATAAAAAAAACAACCCAAAAAACCCCATGAACTGGGTCCTGATGAAGGTCTTATGGCCGAAACGTTGATTCAATTAAAAGCGCTTCAAGTGAGTGCGGGAGCAAGTTTTGTTTTTTTTATGTTGAATTTGATTGGGGATTTGTTCCCAGCACCACCCCTAAAGGAGAATGTGCATACTGATTAAGCCCAAATACAGTCCGATTACCACAAACCTTTTGCTAATTGTGTTCCATGGCCACATGAGGGTTTCTGCAAAATTTGGTGACAATCGGCCAATAGGTGGCGCTTTTATTGCTAAATGACGAAAAATGCTGCCTTGCTAATAGATACAAACCTCTGTTCAAGAGTCTGTCACACAGTGTGGTCATCTCATTATTAGTGTGAATGCTAAAGACCATTCACACTATTGTCCTTCTGAAATGTATTATTGCTCTTTCAGCCTTGTACTCTTCAGCTTTATAAGTTTTCAGCTTTTTGAGATATTCAGCCTTTTCAAAAAAAAGAATTAATATGGAAGTAAATGGGAAAATCTTAAAATCCTCTTCAAAACTCATCGACTTTCAACCTCTTCTTGTCTAGCTAGAGACACAATTCCAACTTTTAAAGAGTCAGAAGACCTTGAACTATTGGGCCTGTATTCAGTTTTTTAAAATCTTTTATGGTTTTGAAATCATCACAGTTTTAGTGAAAGGATTTTTAGCTCCTCTTCTGAGTTCATAATGAGTGTGTATTGCGGGAGCTAGAGTGTGTGACATCATCGCAGCCAGAAAACTGGAGAAAAAATTCTCTTCTCTCTTGATGTGGCTCCCACATCTTTTACTTCACATAGATAATATATGCATAGAAATGTAGGAAATGTTGTTGGCTTTCAGTTGATGGTCTTATTTCAGATGTAGGACCCCAGCAACTCCCCCATAAGCCGCCATGTTAATTTTGACCCTAAATTTCTACAGGAGAGCAGACGGTACCTGTCTTGTCTCTCGCTCTGGCGTCCTCATTTCTCACTCTACGGAAATAAAAAACATATCACAGGGTTCAGCTATGTCTCCTGTTACTCTGTATATGAATATTTCGGTGATAACCAGTACACTTTTTTCAAAACTTGGAGGAGTTTGGGAGGCGTTTTCCCATTCATTCTTATGGGGACATTTTCAACTTTTGCTCTGCTGCTCCTCCAGCATATGCAGCCAGAGAAACTGTTCATCTTTTTAAGCTCTTTCAGCCTTTTCAGCCATTTAAACGTTTACAAACATTCAGCTTTCAAAATGGCCACCTTTTTAAACTCTTTCAGCTGATCAGGGGTGTGATGGTTGATTTGGTTTGCATGTACATTGCAGGAACTTTTAACTTCTGGTTATCTTCTGTCATCTCGCCTGTAGCAGCCCACGCTTCCAACAGCCCACGCATTCAGCACGCCGCACGCAGCAGGCCACAATTGCTGCACGCCGCGAAGGCAGTACTCGCGGACACGCGTGGACTGCGAGGGCCCGTTCATCGCTGCTTGCAGCTTTCATTAGGGCCCGAGCAGGTCACAGACCTGCGAGGTCCCTATTGTATCTGTGGTGGTTATTATTAGGGCCCGAGCAGGTCACGACCTGCGAGGTCCCTATTGTATCTGTGGTGGTTATTATTTGTTTTTTTGTGGTGGTTATTATTTGTTTTTTTTCTTTGTCCCAAATGATCGCATTTTTCACTGCCTGAACATGGATGAAAACGCGATTTTATTTGGCAAACACATTAGGCTTGGCGAAAAATTTGATAATCTATGGTAGTCGTGAATTTCCACCACTAGGTGGCGCTATAATTAAGGAAAGTGCGTTTTGGCTTATAACTCCCCCAAAATTTGTCGCACATTCAAAAACCTTATATCCACGCGTTCACTGAATGTTGCTGAATCTCGTGGTATAGGCCACGCCCACTTCCGCATACCGTTTTTCCCGCAAATTTGCGAAATGTTGCAAACCTACTTTTTCGAACTCCTCCCAGGCAATTTCACCGATGTGCACCAAACTTTGCACACAGCATCTGTGGACCCTCCTGACAAAAAGTTATTAAAAGAATTTTGATAGCACAAACAATACTCAAGTTATTAAATAACAACTTCCTGCAGATTTCGTTCCAAACAGGAAGTGTTGCATATCTCCACCTTGGTGTGTCCGAATGACATGAAACTCAGGTGACTACTTCCACCTGAGCCCCTAAGGCTGTCTGCTAAATTTTGTGCCATGACCACTAGGTGGCGCTCTTTAAATGTAAGTAATTTATATCTCCACATCGGTTGGTTGGATTCACACAAAACTTGGTACATATATTGCCAATGACCTCCTGAGGATACCTGTTAAAGGTCTTATTGATCCGCCACTAGGTGGCGCTCTGGTGGCTGTCTGAATTCATAATGAGTGCGTATTGCGGGAGCTAGAGTGTGTGACATGGAGAGTGCTAGAGTGGAGAGCAGCTGGAAAAACTGAGGACAAATTCTCTTCAGCCTGATGTGGATCCCACATCTTTTACTTCACATAGACAATATATACATAGAAATGTAGGTAATCTTGTTGGCTTTCAGCTGGTTGTCTTATTTCAGATGTAGGACTCAAACCTTTGGCTGTGGAAGTCCTAGAGCGACAAGCACTCCAGCAACTCCCCCATAAGCCGCCATGTTAATTTTGAGCCTAAATTTCTGGAGGAGAGCAGACGGTACCTGTTCTGTCTCTCGCTCTGGCGACCTCATTTTTCACTCTACAGAAATAAAAAAGACATCACAGAGTTCAGCAATGTCTGCTGTTACTCACTGTATGAATATTCTGGTGATAACCCATGCACTTTTTTCAAAAATCGCAGGAGTTTGGGAGGCGTTTTCCCATTCATTCTTATGGGGACATTTTTAACTTCGGTTCTGCCACTGCTGCAGCAGCCAGAGAAACTCTTCACCTTTTTAAGCTCTTTCAGCCCTCTTACCTGTCAGCTTTTCTGCCTTGACAGCAAGCAGCACACAGCACGCAGCAGGCCACAATTTCTGCACACCGCGGCGGCAGTACTCGCCGACACGCGCGGCCTGCGAGGGCCCGTTCATCGCTGCTTGCAGCTTTAATTTATATTTGAATTTGAATTGCTAAACTTGAATAATTGCATTCAAAAATTGAATTCGTATTGTTTAATTTGAATGCTTGCATTGAAAAACTAAATCTGACTATTATAATTTGAAATTGAATTTATTAGTTTGGAACTGAATTCCAATAAACTTGAAACTGAATTTAAGATTATGAAATTTAATTCAGTTTCTCTGAAACTATATTTAATCGATCCTCACTGAATATTCAACTCTCTTTATATTTTTACATTCAGTTATCACAATTCAAAATCAGTTCTCAACATTCAAAATCAGCTCTCAAAATTCAATTTCAATTTACTGTGAAAGACATCCGGGTAGTTGAGGAAGAGCAATCGAGCACAGATACACAGGACTCCTCTTCAGCCCATCAGCGCCTACGTTTATGAGCATGTAACATAGTGGTAATTTACCTTAAAGGTCCCATATTATACTGTTTTTCATCAATTTCACACAGCTGTTAGAGGTCCAACAACACTGTTTTCGAAATGTATTGCCCCAAACCCATCCGTGGTCCTGAATTTCAGCTGTCTAAAAGTCGCTCAAATGAGCTCTCCTGAGAACAGGCTGTTTCTGTGCCTGCACCTTTAAATGCTAATGAGCTCCGTCTGTCAACGCCTGCCCTGCCTGCTACACGCCCCTCTCAGGTAGAGGACGGAGCTTACGCTAGCGGTAGCATTCACTAATGTTTACAGTGGATGTATCGCTATGGCTCGCCGAGATGCTGTCGTTCAACCATACCAGTTTGACCCAGAATTGGACCCAGAAGAAATACAGACTCTGCGGCTGCAGCAGGAAGTTTCAGAATGGTTAGTGTGTCTGAATATGTTACTTAGTTTGTTCGTATGTGTTGTTACAGTCACTACCATGTAGGTAATGCTAGCTCCTGCTAACGGTAACGTAACTTATAGTTCTTCATATTATATTGAATTTACCCCGTTACAAAGCAGCATAAACACGTCTTCTTAAAATCTGAGGCACTGTGCAGTCCTCCGTGACCTGCAGTTAGCAATACAGGTAGCAATCTCACAGCTAAACTGAAAAGTTATTTGTCTCAATTTGGCTACTGTTTACACTTATAAATTACAATGACATGTACTGTTTGTTATATTTTAGGTTACCAGACGTCTACAGGAGGTCAATGAGGACGTGTCATGTATGACTGACCACCCTGGGTTGGAGCCTGTGTGCCTCAATGTTTACTCCTTGCAGAATGCCTGTCAAATATAGCGCTGACTATGGTAATTTACAGCTGAGAGGAATACACCAATAAGTCATTCTTTGTCAAGATTCAAGATTCTGTAGACACATACAAGCATTTATTTACACAAAATAATGCACCCAAAAACAATAATTAAATAACAACAATAATTTAAACACAGGGCCAAAAATGTAATACACACTATTAATACATTTCTGCAAGACTGTGAGATTGGGTCCATTGTTTATGGTCGTTACAGGTATCCAGCCTATCGCAGTTTTGTGAGCTGGTGCTGGGGCTTCTTAGGATGCAGAATCCGAAGCCAGTTCGTGTGGTCCTATGCATCCGCAGAGAGTTTCCTGATGCTGAAGGCCACTACGTTGGATTTAGACTAGCCCTCGGTGAAACCTGGACACATAGCTGGCAATGACCTCCTCCTTGTCAGGCTGCTCATACTGGGCAGTCAAATCCTCTGGGACAGGGATGACCAACATTGCGTTCGTGTATGGCGTAAGGTCCACTAAGACTTTGTCAAATATGAGGTCCATCATGTCAGCAACATACCCTGTTTCATAAAACACAAGCACAAAGACAATTTTTACTTTTGTTATTTTTGTTATTTATTTTTTTTACAAAATAATACAAATGTCCTAAATACATCCTGGTACTTGCCACTAATTTATTTAGTTATTTATGCATTTGTAAGGTTAGGGTTTTTACTGTGTTTTTTTTTTTTTTTTAAATCTTTTAACATGTGAGAGCAATTACCAGTACAACAAGTTCAAAACATGTTTGGATAAAAAATTAAAAGTTTTGAACACTAATGGAATGTTGACTCTGTCTTGTGGGGTTTGGCCCTGGATTGTCCCTTCATAGCCTTTGGAAAGTGGACCTTGTAGAGATGTACACCTTCCCAGGTTTTGGCCTAGTTCTCTTCAGTAGTGTACTCTAAACCATTACATTCTTTCCAGTTGGTCTATATATGTTTGATATGCACATAAACACAGGTACAACTACTGATGTAAACAACAACAACAACAGTCCTACAATTAAAAAAATACAGTCATATAGGTTATAGGAAATCTCCAGGACAGTTAAACTGTACTTCAGTGTCCATAGAGACTGATCTTTTATGTATATACACCGTACAATTAAAAACAAAGTAATTTCAGTATAATTTGACAAATAAAACATCAGGAGCCAAAAGAGCATTATAAGGTTTCCAACAAAACTGAAGTGAACAAAAATGAATACAATGATGAAAAATGTATGTTCACTTTCTTGCAGGACTATTCTTATCATACAGCACTATTCTTATCTAGTGAACTACCATCACCACATGCGCACTCACTTACGACAAAAGTGTTGACTCTGACAGCATTGTGACGGACTGTCCCTTTGAAGCTGCTATTGAAGAGCTGCCCTCAAATGGATCGCCCTCCAGCTCCTCTTCAAGTCCTGGCAAGGTCTCTTTGAGGGTCTCTTTACAGGTCTTGAGGAAAAACAAAAAGGGTTTGCAGTGGATGTCCCAACACCAAAATCCTTGCAGGACACAGTAGCCTGGACACCTGTAACCAAAAGTAAATTTTAATAAAGGAAAACGACCTATATGAAAAATAAAGACAGTGAATTACTGGGCTGAGTGAAAAGTATTATAACATGTAACTTCTTACTAACTTCTTCCCAAGTAAATGTAGCCTAATGAAGGTGGCTGCATACCTGCACTTCTGTGAGAAGGCCCTAGAGTCTTCAAGGACAGCTGTGTGCCTACAGAACGTGTTTCCATGTCAGTCTGGCATGCAACATGGTCTGTTGCTGGTCTGCAACGAGCACACGGCGGTTAGAAAAAACATCTTCTCAGAACAAATGTAATCATCCCTCCCCCCACTATGTATCTGAGAACAGTGAGAAGCATTTTTTTCACATGGATTTTAATATACCATTGAATAATGACTGAATACATAAGCTTAAGCAACAAAACATATTTATTATTTTTTTTTTTTTGCAAGGTGATACTTAACCAAGACAGACAGACAAGGGATGCGCAGGACAGGTCAGGACAGTCTGAAGACAGAGAGCTCTGAGGTTGAAGTGCTATAATAACTAAAGGCACCTGAGACAGTGACATGTCTGTTGCTACGTCTTGACCACATGCCCGCTGTTCTGCTGCAGCAGAGGAAACTCCGCTGTTCTCAGCTCCACAGCCACGAGCGCTAAAATACGGGAGGATACTGTAAACCGGTGCGGATCCGGTGTGTTTATCAAAGCTTGGTCGCCGTGCTGAGGCACCGGGTCGGTTTGAGCTGCGTTCAGGCTGCATTAAAACTCCTCAGGCAGTGATCAGTGATCCAGTATAATCGGTACACTTGAAACTCATCCAGTGAGAAACGTTCCACGGTGCAAAAATAAGGGCGATTAAAATGCGTTATTTTTGTGTAATTAATTAATCTTAATTAACGCGTTACAGTCCCGGCCCTAGTTTTAACGTAACGTTAGTATAAGGAGACTGTGTCGCAGACCAACAGTACCTTATGCTAGCTGCCATGCTAAAAACACATTGAAAGGGTAGGAAGGTAGGCTAAACAGTAAATCAAAACAAAATGTTTAAACTTACAGCTTCCACGTTTGTAGTTGGATCACGGACAGTTGGTACCAATCCATTCTTAATCCGCAGAGATGTAGCAAATCCAGCTTTGTACTGTCCCTCATTGATAAAACAGTCCGAAGTGAAATGGTGAGCACACACATACAGCACTTTGGGAACTGCTGTGGGTACATTCCCATCAAAAATAAAATCCACATATTGAGGTTTAAAATACTTTGGTGCTCGTTTGTGCAGCCAACAACAGAGCAACAGCTTCTTGCAGGTCGTACATTCGCCATTGTTCTAACCGGAGCAATGTTAGCGAGCGGAAAAAAATGTATTTCAAACATTCTATCAACACATATATGTACATCAATAGTCTGCCGTTACAATTGATTTGCCTCGGGTGCACTGTGAGTCGGTATGAGTGTTTTTAATGCCATGCTAATAAGATCCGTTGACTTGCGCTAGCCATAGCACAGCGAACTCGGCAACTAGGAGGACCTGAATGAAATGTCTTGAAAACGTCTCCAGACATCTCAAACACACCGGTTGACTTGGAAAATAGGCCTAATGTCCAAAATTCTGAACTATCACTTTAACGATCTTTTGTAGAACTGTTGTGGCTCTGTGGATGGCTCTCGTGTGCATCTCATGTGGATTTCCAACAGTGCTTTTCTATTTCTATTTCTATTTCAAAAAAATACTCGCTAATGCACAGTAAGTTATCTAGTATTCTTTGCCCCTGGCCTTGACTTTGACTCTGACTATAAACGTAATCTCGTTTATACTATGGTCAGTTACTTGAGATTGAATTGATAACTATGAAGTTATATTTCAAGCGACCGAGATTTTCAACAAGCCACATGGTTCTAATTCCCTTCTAACACCTATTCGTTGCAACACCTCGGGCTCAGACTAATCCTTAACAGTTATACCCAGACAATTACAATGTTATGTGTTAAAATAATTCCTTAAATTTAAAGTAAAGGAAGGAGATCGGAGTCAGCTCAAGATTCAAACAAAGTTTTATTTTGTACAAGAGGAGCATTCACAAAGCAACACACAGATCTGTTACAAAGGAGAGGCTCAAGGGTGTGACTAAAACTCTAACAGCTACTAATTTATGCGCCAATTTCCTGCACATAACAAGATAAATTCACAGAGTTGAGGAAAACATTAAGTGGTTAATCAATACCTTATGTAAGTAGAAAAAGAAGTCATAAAACAGGTCATAAATCAAGGTCACAGGACACAGGTCATAATTCAGACACTTTGACCATAGCTATGTAAAACTTCAATTCACATGTCCCCTGATGGGGTACAAAATTTCCATCACACTATGCCATGCTAATACTATGACCAACTTTACATGGATTTAGCACTGTGTTATGTAGTAGTGTGTATTTCATGTTTTATACTTTTTTTTTTGTACTTGCTTTCATTCCAGTCTGAGAAGTTACAGCATACTATGACCTGTAGAAGTCTGTATGTTAGGTGTCATACAGTAACGGTTCTGTGTTGGTACACGTTTTTTCCCTGAACGTGCATATCACAGTTTTATAGACAGTGGAATGGTTCCTCTGAGGCTGCACTATACAGCCTACATTGGCCATAATTGCCATGGTTCACTACTTTGTCATCATAATTTTATGTAAGACTTCTGTGTTTGGTATAAAAACTACTTATTATTCACCCATTCAGGCCTAAGACGCCTGGAAAAAAATGCCTATAAAACCTATGGGCGATTTCAGAAAAACCCCTAAAACCTGAAGATTTTCTGGAAATTCAACGGCTACTAAATGATTGATTTCTCAGCCTCTGTAGCAGATAGAAACAAAATTCAAAATGTATTTGAGAGCTTACACCTGCGGCTTTCCTCCTACATTGAGTTTATTTAGATAAAGTGAACACACAAATTGTCAGTGTCAAAGTAATGTGTGAGTGCAGGAACAGCACTATTTTCAAATAAAAAACAGTGAGAAAATAAATAAAAATCAACTAGAAAAAAAGAACAAGAACAGAATGGAATGACAAACAGTCTGCCTTAGATGTACCAGTGATAGTGCTTCCCGAAGTACTCAATGTGAAGTGGTAGGTTGCACTGCTTACAACCATACAGTTGGCCCACCTACTTTCTCAATGTCAGGGACAAGCTGACACGCCCGGCAGTGTTTGCGTTTCTGAAAAACTTTTCCTAAGTCGTGTTGTAGAACAGGTGTGTCTCTTCTGCTTCCTGCAGATGGAGATGGAGAGATAGGAGGAGGAGATGGAGAAGGAGAAGGAGTCACAGGAACAGCTCTTGTTGTCACTGATGTGATGAGCTGCTTTGCCAGGTCCTCCAGCCAGTTCTTGTAGCCTTTGTATTTGTTGTTGAAGGCAGTTCCTCCAACAGATCTTGCAGCAACATACGTAGGAGGACACAGACAGAAAAAAGAAGAACATCCTCCTCCACCACTTGTTGGAACGATGCTGGAACCCGTAATAGCCCACCATTTGATCCAGCAGATCTATGCCTGGAACACACACGACACACGACACTCAGTTGACACACATGACACTCACACATTTGCAATCAAAAGGCCAACAAAAGTCAAACAAACCTTTCATATATTTCTGGTAGTCTGCGAGGGACGCTGGCACTATCACTGGAACTTTGAAGGCACCATCTTTCTTCCGGTTGACTGTCCCCGTCTCATTTGGGTTATGATGGTTGGACAGCACCATGACTGTTTTTGTGTCCTGCCAAATGCAGAATGTGAGATCCTCCTTCTGCGCAACCCTGAACTCGTGTTTGTCCATTGAGGCTTTTTTCCTAAGTGCCTCATTCTTGGGTAGCCCTGCCTGGTTGGCACGAACAGTGCCGCAACCATACAGGCCATGGGCCTTCATCTGTTCCAAGAGATTGACACCGGTGTCGAAATTGTCCATGTAGATGGACAGATAAGACCCGTAGTATGGTCTGGCTAAATCCATGACCACGCGGTGTGTGAGGCCCTATCTCCGATGACCCTTTATGACCAGCATAGACCTGGAAGTTGGTCACGTATCCAGTGGAGCTCTCTGCCATTACCCATACCTTGAAACCCCATTTTGTCGGCTTCATTGGGAGGTACTGCCTGAAGGAGAGACGCCCTTTAAATTTTATCATGCTCTCATCCACAGACACGTTGCCATTTACCTCATACAGTGCCTGGAATCGGGCAATGAGGTGATTCAAAAACCAGCGCATTTTCCACAGCTTGTCTTCCCGGTCGATATCTGCTGCCTGGTTGTTCTGGAGGTGTAGATACCTGAAAATGCAGACATAGACAGGTAAATTACCTTGGATGAAAGCATAATATAAATATTGTCATAATTGTCATGTGTTGTGACATAATATTCTGTCTATATTGTAAATTACATTGGAATTTAGGCTACTATTGATACTTGTATGTGATGATGACAGAATAAAAACTACACTAATACTAACATCTCACATTTCTCATCATAAATCGTCATCATTTCTTATTACAACATCATTACAATCAATAAGTACTATTATTGTCCTTACCTCCAGATGGCCGCAAATCTATCCCGGGTTCTTTGTTCTGTCGCCAGTAATCTCTTCGCGTTGGCAACCGAAGGAGTCCCATGCCTATACACATCCCAATAAACGTCTTCATTTCTGCCACAGTTACCTCTGACCACCTTGCCATCTTTGCTGTACCTGGAGTTTGTTGAACCTGGTCACGGTAATTATTAGTCTCGGTAACAAGATGCGCCCAAAGTTCCTCCGTAAAAATCTGATCAAATGCCTGCAGCGGTGTGGCATCTGCAGGCAAATCGACTTTCACCCCTGCTGTGAGATTGAAAACACTATGCCGATTACTGTGGTAGTTGTCAGTCTTCCACTCACTTTCAAACCCTTCAAACTCGTCGTCGTTATCATCATCGTTGTCCTCAAACATATGCCTCAACCATAACTCCCGGTCGATTGGGACAGCGTGGTTAAAGCCCTCCTCAGTAAGTATGTCAGCGAGGCTGTCTTCTTCGAAACCGAGAAACTCCTCGAAATCGCTGCCTTCCGAAACATCCATCTCTATCGTAGCCCTCCATGATGTTTGAATGTTCAAAACAAATACACGAGGAACATAACGACACTCCCATTCTGATGCATTTCATTGGCCAAGAGGCCGATAACTGGTGCAAAAGAGACCTGAACTGCGAAAAAAGACATACCCGCTTTCCCGGCTTTAAAGGTAGAATTACGCAACAGCGCCCCCGGTTTTAATGGTAGAAATGCGGCAATGCTTTCCTGGCCTAAATGGGTTAATACTGGTATGGTATAAAAAAATACTTATTATTAATACTTCAGTAAAGTAATATTTTTTTTTAACAATATATATATTGTTCTGCACATAGAAAATATACAGTCACAGGAACAGTAACATTATGAACATCCCCCCTCCCCCCACCATCAACAGTATAAACATTCAAGGAAGGAAAAAACAAACAACAACAAAAAAAAAGTGGAAATGAAAATGAAATAAAACACAAAATCAATAGTGGTCCTGTTTATTTATAAGAGGCATGCAAGCTTCCACAAGCGCCGCCATTCAAATTTAATCATTCATTTCAGCCTGATCACTTCCCAGGAACTGCATAAAAGTGTCCCATATCTCTCTGAACATATTTAGTTTATTTCTGTAACTGTCTAAGTCAGTTACAGAATATGCGTGTAATGTAGACGTGTCTGTGTCACCGACAGGACCGAAGCAGGCAAAGTGAAGACGAAGCTGCAAAACCAGCATTTCGGTAAGAATAATGTTTCTTTAATTGTGTGAGTGACTGTATTTTACATTGTTTTATCTATCCTAGTCTTGTTTTTTACGGTATATACGGGTTGTGGGACCCATTTTTGCAAATGTTAGCTAGCGAAAAACTGGTTAAGTTAAGCTAACTCTAGCATTAGCCTGTCACCTCCAGGACCGAGGGAATATCAGCTTATATCTAAAACCCTTAGAAAACTTAGTTAGTTAGAAAACTGTTGGAGCGAAAGCCGATATGCAGAGGTGTACAAATACTTAGTAACAAAGTACAAATACTTCGTTACCTTACTTAAGTAGGATTTTTGGGTATCTATACTTTACTGGAGTAATTATTTTTCAGCCAACTTTTTACTTCTTCTTCTTACATTTACATTATCTGTACTTTCTACTCCTTACATTTTCAAAACAGTCTAGTTACTCGTATTTCAGTGTTTCCCCTATATTCATTCAGCAGCGGTGCGTTGCCGCAAATCTACGTGACTGTGTCGATGCCTGTCCAAAAAAATGCAACTGTCAATAAATTGTCCAAAAGTGCATGTTGTCAGTTTGAGTTGTTGTCAGGCTGTATGACAGTGTACAGTTTTCACATCGACTTGGCTTCAGCTTAATAACAATGTACACGGCTGGGAACGATGGCTTTAGGTAACCATTTGAACGCAGAGTGGAATGAAAGAAATACTCGACGATAACAAGTGTCACAAGTTAACCTGGACGCTGTGCACTCAACACCACAGATAACTGCTAACAGATAACAGCGGTCTCTACGCTGCTCTCGAGCTGCTCTGCGTGAACAAATGCCTCAGACTGTTCCACCCATGAGTTGCTTGTGAGTACAGACATTCACGACAAAGATATGAGACTGACAACATGCAGACCCTCGCCAGTTAAAATGAACACTGTTAGTACTTGACGTTCATGGTCGCGGTTGCTCACAGAGTCGCAAGTTAGCTGTGGTGTTTGGTATGGATATCCGTAATTTTTTCCAAAATAATACGCAGACTAGAAGTGACGACGCGAACGGGAGTGAGCAAGAAGCAGCGCCATTCACTTCTACTGGAAACGTAAGCACTGAAGTCAACAGCAACACTGGAGTAAACATTCATACTGGGAGAGGTAACTACAGCAGCTAGTCCTCTGAGGTCGACGGACGCGCTGGCGCGTCCAAATCACGTGACAGTTTTAAGACGATGGAGCAGTGAGATGCAGCCTCACTGATTCTCCATGTCAACTTGTGGCGAAAGTGCGGACTTCAACCTATATACCAGTTTTTAAATTGTGTTGACAGGCCGAGTAAAACCGGACTTGTGATAAATAATGTGTGCAACGCTTTTTCGAGAATATTGCCGTCACGTTTGTTGCATGAAGAAACGGTAAAAATGGGCTTTTCTTATTAACGTGTCCGCAAACAGGAAGTGCTTGCAAGCAAAAAAAAAACACATGATACCCCTTTCCTATTGGTGGAAAAAGCCACCACATCAACCAATCACAAAATTAAATCACAAATCATGTGATTCGGTTTCTGGGGAACAGGGGGAAGTTTTGGGGAGGGACGGCGGCGAAGAGTGACAGCGACAGAGACAGTGTTAAGCGTAAGTTATGCTTCCGCGTTGACACAACGCAAGGGGGCTTACGGACCCATTACGTCCTTGCAGACCCCCCTTGCGTCTACCACAAGGGCCTGATGTGCACCTCCCAAAAATCCTACACGTGTGTCGAGGCGACGCAAACACCAACGCAGCGGCATTGGTTGTTATTATTATTTTTATTATAACCTTTATTTAACCAGGTTTGTCCCATTGAGATCCAAGATCTCTTTTGCAAGAGAGACCTGGCCAAGAATAGCAGACCTGGCCAAGAATAGTGTGATTGGTCCGCTAACTACATCCGCTGGAGACCACTTTTCCTGTTTCCACTCATAAACACCTCCGCTGTTGTCTCCTTTGTCGTCTTTGTCGCACCCTTATTTGCAATAGAAATATTTCTTCCTCGGCTTCGATAATTTCGAGCTCCAACGCCAGTCTCTCTGTCTCGGTCTCCATCGTTCACTGTGACTAGGAGAAAAGCCCAAAGGTAAACAAATGACGACGATATACATCACAAGAGTCTCGGTCAGTGGGTCAGTCTGTACAAAAAACATAGCGCCCTCTACCAGTGTGGCATTGAATTGCATTTCGACACGTAAACCCCACGCAGAACCATCACGGTCTCATGACTGCGTCCAAGCAACTGCGTGGCCATTGCGTGATCACTACGCGGAACCATAACCAACGCTTTAGTGACAGCGAGTTTTGAGAGTTGAGAGATTTGTGACACTTAGCGTGTTTGGACTGTATAGTTAGTGTGTTGTGTAGTGTTTAGTGTGTAGTGTAGTCGTTTTTTTGTTTTGTGTCTCAAAACAATGAGTCGACTGTTGAATGAGGAGCAGGCAGTGCAGCTCATAGGCATAATACTTAATATACGTAGACGCCTCATGAAGTGCTGAAACGTAATCCAGCGTCGCCGCCATATTGGATGTGTCTCCTCACTCTAAGCTAGCACCAGAGTCAACGGAGAGTGAGCAACTATGCCCGTATTTTGTACAGTTTACGGTTGCAATAACCGGCGCAGTATTGTTACCAGATCGAGTGGGATTACCTGTCACAAGTAAGACTGAAAAAAAAAATATATATATATTTTTTTGTGACAGCGTCCTGTATCATAGCTAAATCTCTGCCGTTTGTAACAAACCAAACCGTGTGAAAATCCGGTAAAAATTCGGGGAGTTATGATGATTGTTGTATGATTCCTCAGTAGAAATTAATACAGGGGGGCGCATTGACACAAATCATGGCAGCGACACCTAGCTGCGGCATCTCTGGTAGCATCTGGGGGTGCCATATGGCGTCATTTCAGTGCCAAAATCCGCACGCATTAAGACCACTCTCTGCGCGCTCGCGGTCTCTGTGTACACGCTGGCCGCCACTCTCTGCGCGCTCGCAGTCTGTTTTTACGCACTTGCCGTCACTCTCTGTGCGCTCGCAGTCTCCGTGTACACACTCGCCGTCACTCTCTGCACGCTCACTGTCACTCTCTGTGCCTTCTGGTCGCTCACCTTTGCTGACTTTTGGCACTCTGGCGACGGGCATTGAAAAGACGGCTCCGCAACCCCCCCCCCTTCTGATTGGTCACTTTAAACGCCTACTGTCTCCAGGTCAGAGCCAATCCGAGGCAGAGTAGGGCGGGTCATCATTGCGGTTGGCGGCAGAATTTGATTGAGAATTGCGGATCGAGTTCCTGGAAGTTAGCACAAGCTAACTGCTACTCAATGTAATTCCTATGGAGCAGATGGTCGGAGCAACACTTGTTCAAGGTAAAATGTTTCAAGAATGACATTTTCATATCAGTAGTGCATCGGAATTAAATTGACATGAGTAATTAAGTATGCTGGCGGATTGGCCTCGTCTAGATTAGAAGATTTAGAGAATATTAACAGATAAAATTTTAGGCTAGCACACTGAATAACAATAGCAACACATGCAACAGGCTGATAAATGTCAATTCTGTCCTCTAAATATAACTTAATTCAACGCTGTCAATTTATACTAGTAGCGAGGTTAATGTGTAGGGAGTGTGACTGTAGTTAAACATCAAACATCTCCTGGAACCACTCACTTTACATTCTGTTGTATCTGACATTCTGTTAATGTAACTTGCTATCTGTGATTGTTGCTCTTTTCTGTACACGCGACATCTATTGCACGTCTGTCCGTCCTGGAAGAGGGATCCCTCCTCTGTGGCTCTTCCTGAGGTTTCTTCCATTGTTTTTTTTTTTTACCCTGTTAAAAGGGTTTTTTTCCATCAACATGGGAAGTTTTTCCTCACTCGATCGAGGGTCTAAGGACAGAGGATGTCGTTCACTGTACAGATTGTAAAGCCAATTGAGGCAATGTGATTGTGATTTTGGGCTATATAAATAAAATTGATTTGATTTGATTTGATCAATTTAATATCATTGAGGCTGTGGAATGATGGGTGAAGCTTATGATATGAGCTTATGATATGAGGACATTGATTCTGGACTGCGAGCTCATAATGTCTCACCACCGCATTGCACTGACTCAACACGATCGTCAGTTTATGATATAGCTAGAAAGAGAGCTATTTTGTGAAATATTGCAGCCCGTACAATTATACAATAGCCTACTATATTAGGGCTGTCAGTTTTTATTTGATATTCAAATATAGGTGTAGCAATGCCACTTCACAACTTTATTTTGCATGCTACAGGCCAGGAGTGCTGAGTAGACAAAGGTGAGACTGAAAACACAAAATGAATGCGATGTTTTTCAAGCAGTCATACTAAACAAATGTCCCTAACAGGTAATACCATCTTGCGTATATTTGGGAACCTACAGTAGGAGCACTTTGTTGTGGAGCGTCAGTGATGCTGCAGGCCAGGAGTACTGAGTGGACCACAGTGAGACTGAAAACATAGTAAGGTGGGTCAGGCATAATAAATCATACTAAATTGGTATTACCTTGCAGTATTATTAAAGGAATCATAATAAACATAACTAATTCTGCTTTTATAAATCTTATACATGTTCAGTTTTTGTTGACAATATCAGAAAGGTGTTCATTCTAATTTATGTTAATTGTTGAGGTCATAGTGGGTGGTGGGGCTGTGCTGGACTGCATTATCTCAACAATTGTTGCTTATATTTTGCCTTCAAGTATTTTAATTGAGTGGGCAAAATATCAGGAACTCTGATGAATATAATGCACCCCAGCACAGCAGCATCCACTATGACTCTCGTAATAAACAGCAACCAGAATGATCACCTTTTTGACAATGTCAGCTAAAACTAGAAATATATAAGTTTTATAAATGAAGAATGTATGGCAGAGCAATTGAACTGGATTGTCTTAGATTGCACAAGTTATGACATGGGTGATGAGTCTGTGTATATTAGTAACTGTAATGAATATATAGTTAATTAATAATTTCAGTAATCATACGTGTGAAAAGACTCCCTGGATCATCACTCTCATTCTCAGTTAATTCTCTTTCCCACTAAATATGGTGAATCTGCCAAAGTGAACCCAAAGGATACCTTCCCCATGACCACGCCTACCTTACCTGATGGGTAAGGGGCAGAGACTATAAATTGTTTGTTCACCCCTCAGTTCGCCCTTTTTGCACTCCCTGCCAACACTCCTGAGCATCCACGCGTGTGTGCGTCTTCAAATTAACGTGAGTGGTCAACTCATCATTTTGATGCCCTAATTCCTTTGTTCCCAGACATGTGCCAAGAGCCATGTGAGATGATTGTTTGTTGTTTGACTGTTTAGTTGTGGGTTATAAATTTATACTTGTTTGTTGTGCATTATTTCATTGACCACTTCGTTGAATTGTACTGTTCTTTTCTTTATCTCTTTCTGATGCAGCACATACATAAATGCAAATGAGCAGTGCAAATAAAAAAAACACAGACGAAGACCTCAAAAGGAAAGCAAAGAAAAATAAAGCTGCTGGTGTTGCATCAAACCTTGCCTTTGTAGGAACACCTGCCCATACGTCCCTTGATTTCACAAAAACTAATGTCTAATTACTAATCACCCCTTTCATTCCTAAGCAGACTGTTTTCAGGACAGGCGCCTTTCTGTCTGATCCCTACATCTGGCTAAAGGAGTACGATGTCGTCTTGCAATAAAACCTTCAAGACAAACACTTTCTTAAGCTATTTACGATGATGAACTGATGGTGAACTAACACCACTTGAATACCCCATTTTCACCCTCTATCCTCTCAGGAATCCACTTTCAGAGCTCCAACAGGAAGATGATCCATTTCTTCAAAAGATGTCATGATTAACCTATCTGCAATTGTAAATCACGAAAGGACGAATGTTTTGCTTCGACAGGGAGATGGTGTATCTGGTTTCTTCCTTACCCCCCTTTGTCAAGACATTGTTTACGACATGCTGTTCTGTGTTCTGTGTCTGGTACAGGGTGAGACTTGGATGGATCAGACTTCAAGGAGAACTTTTTGTTAAAGACTTCTTATTTTCCACTAAATGTTTCTAAACATGTTTGTGTTAATAAGTATTGATGTTGAACAGGAAAGATATGTATTCGTCCTCTGTTCTACTGCATATTTAAGTGTTTTATTTTAATCACGATATCTCTTTCTTAAACTTTAAGTGATTTCAACAATGCCATATTCTTTCACGTAGGCATAATCCACATATTAAGCCATGGTGAAATTCTGGGAAAGGTGAAACACAATCTTGAAACATTAAAACTATAGTTTCTTTAAATTAAGTTTTGTTAGTTAAGACTTAGGCTACAATATGGTCTAAGGCGTGAACCTATCACTCCTCCCTCCCAGGGAGCCTAATAAAACACAGAGACATGCTCTCTCTCTCTCTCTCTTACTCCTAAAACTTACTCTTCATGCTCAGGCTCAGGCCTCAGCTCGCGCCCTGGCGCTTGCCAGTGCTCTTCTCTTTTCTTTTTGTTAAGTTTTTACTTTTATTTTAACTTTGACTTTGCGACACAGCGATCTCCACAGAAACCAACCACACGTTGATTTCTCTCAATTCTTTTAAGTATTTTTACTTTTTAAACTTTAGCAGAACGAAGTTCTGTTTGTTTTTGATTTTATTTAATATATATCGTTAAGTATCATCGCCTGACTCAGAGGAAGTGAATTCAATTTAATTCATCCTCTACTGAGTAACTATACAGAGAAGATCCGCCAAACCAGCGTTCATCTTCCAGTTTTTCTTAGTCAAGCAAGTTGACTGTTCCAAATAACCTTAAGACAACCACCACTCAACCAAGAAGATCTTTATTAAGACGTTGCAGAAACTGACTGCTTCAGAAACCGTGAAAAGGGTTTCCAACGAAAGAGACATTGTTGCCAAGCCAGACCGGCTTTGACCCCCAACGTTCTCAAGCGGACATCCCGCTGGGCCGTGGACCAACAGTGTCATCAGCTGAGTACCGGACGAGCCGCAACTTCCCTCGGGTTACTGGACCGACCCTGCAGACGCAGTCGAGCAAAGAGCACCCGAGGAGACCAAGGCCCGGACGTCCTGACTCCCAGACTGAACATCTCCATACAGATGAATTCACACACGTGAGATATGAGTTGGTGTCTTAGGTTATGATTTCTACCTTCTGATCTTCTATCTTTTGATCTTAAAAGAAATTCCAATAGGGTCTCGTTAGAAATTAAAATTACTCTCGTAATATTTAAAGACTTTCACCCGACCCGCAATTTCACCATCTGCACATTAGTCACATTTTCTATTTTCCATTTTCTGTTATTGTTTGTCTAAATTACCATTTCATTTATTTACCCTGAACTATTAGTTAATAAACATATATAATTGTATGTCGTTGTCTGTGCAAGTTTAATTTTAAGGTGGAGAACCATGGAACTGTGAAAAGAACCTACTGCTTTAGACATGAGATTGAACTTAATTATGAATTATGAATTATGAAATATGAAATTGAATATGTCAATTTAAATTGATTAGGACTGCTATAAACTAAACGTTTAGTCCAGATTTGAGTAATTTCCTCCGGGTTATTCAAACAGATCAAACAACGGAGGTGGTGCCCCTTTTACGAGTGTATAATTGATCCCAGTGATTAATTACGATTATCAAAGTAGTGTTTCTCCTACACCTTCTCCTTGCCTACTTCCAAACCCCACTCCTTGCTATTGACGTCTTCTGACGGAGACTCTGCTTGCTCACCACACACTCACTCTCCCGAACCCCATCACCCTACAGTTCTTTCAGTACGGAATTGATGCTGCATGCTGCACATCAGGAGAACTGAAGAGTAAGGACCAAAGATCTTACAGCTCAGGAGTGATGATGACGAGGATGTTACATGTCTCTTGTTAATGATTGTAGCCGGGTTCTGGTAGTTGGTGGAACAGTGATGTTTGCCGGATACAGGTAGGTGGAGGGTTAGTGATGCTGGCTTTGTCCTGAAACACTTTCAGCTGTTCTGGGGTTGCTTGATGTTGAACCTAGGCCAATGTTAATTTTCACCTTCTTGGTTTGGCTCTTGCTTCTAAGATGCTGTCTTTTAAGTGTTGTTTTTTCCTGTACTTTTGTATTTTTTTGCTTCAATCTGCAACCTCAACATAATACATCTCCTGATGATCTTTTCTTTTAATCCACAGCATGATGGAAGCATGCTGGAGAGTGCCAGAGCTCCCTTCTCCAACACACCCACTGCATTTGGAGGTTCCATGAGGGACCAGTCTTTGTCCTAAACAGTTCCTCGATGTGGTGAATGACATCATAGGCTTCTTGGGAGGGGTGGCAATTTGCAACTTACCTTCCCTTGGTTTTTGCATTGTTTTTCCTGTTGTGTGTTCTTTGTTTTTAATTTAAAAAATCTTAAACTTTCCAGTGGTGTGGTATTTGAAAGTGGGCGAAAGTGCAAATGCATTGTTTGAATATGATTACCTCACATATTTTTTTGTTAAAATCTTTGTAGGTGGTTAAATTGCTCATGACTTTAGCCACCCATGATTTTTTTCCAGTCTCTGGGGAAGCCATACATGCACATGCCTTTCTCTGAGCAATTGGAGCATCACCATGCAGCACAGCATACCATGGTGAAGACTGTATTCAAGGACAACATAGCGGAAAGGACAGAAACAGCTTGACATGCTGATCTGTTTGACTTCTTTAGATACTGTTAAGGAATTCATTGTGGTATTAAGTGCTTTGGGGAAAAACAAGACTGTTTGATTTGCTATGCATCAATGAGTAAATTTGGGATAAGTAAGAATAGTTAACAAATAGTGATAGAATTCCATTTATAATACATCCCCTCCCGCACCCTCCGCTCAACCTCTGCTGGACTACTCACCATCCCAACACCACGCCTCAGTACCATGGGTGCCTGAGCCTTCAGCTGCTCGGGACCCAGACTATGGAACTCCCTCCCCCCACACATAAGACAGTCAGACTCCATCACAACATTCAAATCCCAACTCAAAACCCACCTGTTCAAAATGGCACACTCACTCTGACTGGTCACTGTGCACTACACCTGTCTTTTCTTTTTTTAGGTTAATGTTTGGTTTTTAATAATGTGATGTGATGTTGTTTTTAATGCTTTTATTCTATGTAAGGTGACCTTGGGTGCCTTGAAAGGCGCCATCAAATAAAATGTATTATTATTATTATTATTTGCAATAAATTCAAATCAAAATGTAATGGATTTCTTTTTTTTTTTAAATATATTTTTTATTTTTCACAAGAAAATCGTTCGTATGACATACAGAGATACCGCTAATCATCAGTCTTACATTTAACAATTTTCCTTTAAGCATTATTCCCCACCCTCCCCCCCCACCTGAGCCTTAGAGGGATAACCCAACTTATAACCCACAATAATGAGAAAAAAATATGATATAAAAGATAGAATAAATAAATAATATATAAAAGAGAGAAAAAAAATGTGTGTATATATATATATATATATATATATATATATATATATATATATATATATATATACACACATACATATATACACATACATATATACATATATACACACATACACATATATGGGGCAAATATTAGCTCAGTAATCAGGTAGCATAGGTAACAATAAGAGCGTAGCATGTGTGCTGCACTTAATACACTAGATCAAGCTTTCGTCATACCCAACAGTATAGGGCCCCAGAACTCTTCGAAAACATGTCCACGGTTATATTTCTCCAAAGTCAGTTTTTCTAGAGGCAAGAATGAAGACAGTTGATCAAGGAAAGTATTGAAAGATGGAGGGGAATCATTCTTCCAAAATAAAAGTATGCATTTCTTTGCAAAATAAGTGATCAAAATAAGTATCCTGCATTTTTTCAAGTCTATCTGTAAATCATTAATATCATTTAATTAATATAGACTGCTGCTCAAGTCACATTGTATATCCAAGACTGACTGAGTAAAAGAATGGACTGAACTCCAATAGCTTTTTAGAAGATTGCAATCCCAAAACATATGCATGAATGTCCCCTCCATCTTTTTACATCTCTGACATACTGCTGAGATATCCTTAGATATTTTATGCATTTTTAATGGGGTTAAATAGGTTTTATGGATGAACTTAAAATTAACCTTCTTAATTTGATTGCTTATAAATGGAAAGTAAGTTCTGTTGCAGATGTTTAACCATACATTATCGTCAAAGGTTCTCCCTATGTCCCTTTCCCATATTGTCTTTAACAATTGGAAAGATGACTGACCTTCTTTTGTCAGAATATGATCAAATTCAGTGATCTTTCCTTTTATTGTCTCAGAGGATAACAAAGTATCCTCCAATTCAGATAGACCAAGCCGTATATTTTTTCCTTAATGAAAGCGATTGTAATGCTTTGAATTTGTAGGTATTTAAAAAACTGTTTATTAGAGATGTCATATTCTGATCTTAAATCAATAAATGATTTTAACTGCAATTTCTGATTTAGCAAATCTTTTAATTGTATTATGCCAGAATTTATCCATTGACATGTATTAATCGAAGTAATTAAAGTATTGAGGTCGGGATTTTGGAAGATTGGAGAATGTGTAGAGGTACAAGAAACAATGCCAATTTTCCTTCTACAGTCTTTCCAAGTTTGTAGAGTACTGGTTACAGAGAAACATTTGTCCATATTTTTTATTTTTTCAAAGTGATTTATGAATAGGAGGGAGATGAGAGGCAGTGGTTCGAATGGTTTTGATTCCATCTGAACACACATGGATTCCTGTCTCTCCATTGACCATGAAATCGGGTTCCTTATTTGTGCTGCCCAGAAATAGTACTGGAGGTTGGGTACGCCCAAACCTCCCAAAGTCTCGGGCTTCATGAGAGTCGATGAACTGATACGAGGTTTTTTGTTCCTCCAAATGAATCTTGAAAGACAGCTATTAATTGAATTAAAAAACTCTACAGATAAAGTGTGGTGTAATTTCTGATATCATTTCATCACCAAGTACCTGCTTTCTAAATGTCTAAATGTGTATTCACTTATAGTTACCTTTGCTAATATACATTTGGGTTTACTCTCATATATGTTGTCACACAAATATTATTCAATCTGGGGTTAATAGAGTGCATTTCTCTGCTTGTGCATTGATGAGTTAAACCTGCTGTAGTTATTTCAATCAGGAGAGACTAAAAGGATGAAGAGAGATGAATAAATGCAAAGAATGATGTTTATTGTGTATAACTTTGGCGCTTAGACACCAGGGAGTAGATCAGCGTAGTGGATAGATCTAGGATGAGAAGCTTGCATCTGAAGATATCCCCCCCGGGTCTAGGCACTGGTGGTGGTAGGAAGAATGTGGCCTGATGAGGAACTCCTAGTTGAAGACCGGATGGAGGCGGTGAAGGGGTGGAGGTGGGCCGAGATTTTGCTGAATGACTGCGGGATGACAGCTAGGAGAAGGAGAGCACTTTTAAATTTGACAGTTAATTACTGATTGGAGGAGGAGAGAGGAGATGGCAGACTGGGATTGGTTGATAGAAGGAGGAGGAGGAGCAAGAGGATAGCGGGAGAAGTGGGAGGAGACAAGGAGGCGTGCTTAGGGAGATAGTCTTCCTGTCTGAACTTTCGCTTAGCTTCATTTCAATCAGGAGAGACTAAAAGGATGAAGAGAGATGAATAAATGCAAAGAATGATGTTTATTGTGTATAACTTTGGCGCTTAGACACCAGGGAGTAGATCAGCGTAGTGGATAGATCTAGGATGAGAAGCTTGCATCTGAAGATATCCCCCCCAAAAAGAAAAGGTATACCTTACCTTGTAGAAGCGAAACAATCTATGAGAAAGCATAACAAACATGGTTAAGATTACCATGAATTAAAACTAGAAAGAATTGGGATGAAAATGGAGTGATAAATAGAATGTGAATGAGGAAACGGAAGGTTGACAATGAAAATGACAAACTGCAATGCTATGCAGTGGACAGGGTAAAGAGGCCGCAATGCTATGCGGTGGAGCGAGTGGAGGGACTGCGATCTTATTCAGCGAACGGGGAATGAGTGTGCAAATGCTATGCAGCGAACAGGGTGAGAGATGCAATGCTATGTAGCGGACAGGGTTGAGAGACTGCAATGCAATGCAGCGGACAGGGTTGAGAGACTGCAATGCTATGCAGCGAACGGGGTGAGAGACTGCAATGCTATGCAGCGGACAGGGTTGAGAGACTGCAATGCTATGCAGCGGACAGGGTTGAGAGACTGCAATGCTATGCAGCGAACAGGGTGAAAGACTGCAATGCTATGCAGTGGACAGGATTGAGAGACTGCAATGCTATGCAGCGAACAGGGTGAAAGACTGCAATGCTATGCAGCGGACAGGGTTGAGAGACTGCAATGCTATGCAGTGAACAGAATGAAAGACTGCAATGCTATGCAGCGAACAAAGGGTTGAGAGACTGCAATGCTATGCAGTGAAAAGGGTGAAAGACTGACCACGGTGTATGCAGTGAGAAGGCAGAGCTGGAGAAGCAACCACTGAATTGAGATACCACCACCAGAGATATGCACGCTTACCGAGTAGCTAAGGCTTCAGTGATCTTTGGGCAGCCAATATGGAGTTGGAGTCTGGACGAATGTAGGATGCGTAAGCCGAGGAAGACCAGCGTCCCATTTGCTGGAGAGAAGCAGAAGAGATGCCTTGCATGGCAGCTGAGGTGGCCGCCCCTGTCCTAAAGGAGTGGCCTGAAAACTGATGAGATGGGAGATTGCACTGCTGGAGAACCTTACGTAAATGCTGCATAAACCAGTTTTGAGACATAGGGTTGTTACTGGGTGTTAGAAAGAGAGGTGATGAATCGGGAGAGGATCTGAGCCGAATGTATTTAACCACTGATTTATAAGGGCAAAAGTGGGACCTGGTGCGAGCGATGATGATGCTGCAAGATCCCTTACCTTTAGAGCGTTTGAGGAACAAACAATAATGAGAAGGGTGAAAGGTTAAAGCAGCAAAGCTAATATCTTTGTTAGAATCAAATAGATTAGAGAAGGAAGTGAATTCGCCAATCCTCAAAAATCCGTAAAAGGCTAATAGAAAAACACTAGATAAGAGAGAATCTGTGTATGGAGAAAACAAGCCCTTGCGAAGAACATTTAACATGTTGTGCAGAACGTCCATAGTGATAGGGCGTCTGTTATCCTGCACTTGGGGGAAGCATTTACAAATTCCCTTCAGTAATAACTTGATCGAAGGGTTAGCGAACAAGCTGGGAAATGAGGGATCATCACATCTTACATTGAATTGAATCCCTGCAATGAGGCCCTGAGTGTACTGAGGCTTAAAATGACGGACATCTGTACAGTAGGTGATGAAGGCACAGACAGTTTTAATGAGGACAGGCTTTAAGGGAATGTTTAGAGATGAACAGAAAGTAGCAAATGTAACCCAAGCAAAATCATATGATTTTAAAGTAGAAGCAGCAAGACTCTTCCTCATGTAAACCCTAGCAGATTCTAGGTAGTTTTGTAGGGGAGCAACTAATACAGGGCTAACTTGTTCAGGGGAGGAATAGGCGTAGCATGTTTGCGGGCCTCCAGGCAGTGCTTCCGAAAGACCTGAAAATTAAAGCGGGACAGAGAGTCAGCGACAATGTTGTAATGACCGGGAGCAGTGATGATGAAATTGTGATGAACGGCCAGCCACGTGATGCGACGCATAAAAGGCATGATGGCCCCGCAGGAGGAGCGCCCTTTATTAATGATGTCGACCACCGCTTTGTTGTCGCAGAGTACTGCGATTCTTTTCCTTTGCCAGAGATGACCCCAGATGTGGCAGGCAACTGCGATGGGGAAGATCTCATGAAGAGCAGAGGAAAGTTCATGCTTAAGAAGCTCGGGAGGCCAGTGGCCGGCGAACCACTGGCCTTGAGAGAACCCCCCAAAACCTGCGGATGGAGCTGCATCCGTAAAAAACTGAATGGAGTCGGACGAGTGCACGATGTCGTCATAGAAAAATGAAACGCCGTTCCATTTTTCTAGAAGAAGTGACCAGAACTTCAGATTGGAACGACACCCATCGTCGAGTGTTACTTGGTCCTGCAAATTTGGTACAGACGAGGCCAGATCGAGCAGCCTGGAAATGAATGAGCGCCCCTGAGGGATAACGCGCATGGCAAAGTTTAGGTGCCCTAACAGGGACAGTAATTGCTGCTTGGTTATGGTTTTCTCTGAGATAAACGTCTGGCTAATGCTGCGAATTCTCTGCAGTTTCTCCTCTGGAAGGGAGGCTTTCATATCGACCGTATCCAGAGTGATGCCGAGAAATTCTAAGGTTGTTGCGGGGCCAGAAGTTTTTTCCTCCGAGAGAGGCACGCCGAGCTAACTGAACAAAAGTTTCAGTTTTGACAGAGAAGAGCCAGATTGGTCGAGTGGGGGATCGATGAGTAAAAAGTCATCCAGAAGATGAAGCACCGAAGGAAGCCTAGTGTTATTTAGCAGGATCCAGCAGAGGGCCTCGGAAACCATGTTAAAGATGCATGGACTGCTCCTGCACCCAAATGTGAGTCTGACGGCGAAGTAAAACTTTGATTCCCACTTGATACCGAACAGATGCCACTGAGACGGATGGATGGGGATGATTTTAAAAGCGTCGGTTATGTCTGCTTTGGATAACCAGGCTCCCTGACCGGCTAGTTTGATTAGCCTGACTGCATTGTCTACTGTAGCGTAGTGAAGTGAGAACGGCACGGGGGGAATGAGACTGTTGACGCTCGAGATTGGGCCTGAACGTGGAGCGGATAGATCAAAGATCAACCGTTTCTTCCCCGAATATTTCCTGGTAGCGATGCCTATGGGACTGGTACAAAACAGAGAAAAGGGGGGAGAGTCGAACGGGCCGATTAAATACCCCTTGCTGAGCTCTTTCCCTAGCAACTGGGAAACACTCTCTGGATCTTTAATGGCTGATTGCAAATTTTTTGAGACATAAGTAGAGTTAATGGAAGAAACAACCCCCACACGGAAACCTTGAGACAGACCAGTTAGAAGATGATTAGTGAAAACAGAGTCTGGATGACATGATAGTTCTGCAGCCAGGGCCTGGACATTTATTGGTGTAGAGGGATGTTCTTTTAAGATGTGTGAGAGCCGCGCTGGCTCGCTTGGCGAGCGCGAGCCAGGCGAGCGGGGATCAGGCGGCGGGGACACACAGATCTGGGGTGCGCGTCTTTGCACTCGCTGCAAACATGGAGAAAGATACAGTTGGGGTAAGTGCAAATGTTCTCATTGAAATTATTGCAGATAGGTTTATTGTTAAAGAGCTCCACCTTTCTGCCGCGGCTGTCTGTTGCGGTGCCGGTTGCTGGAGGATTAGAGGGGAGACCTGGAGTGACAGGGGGCGGGGCCGGAGGGAGAAAGGGCAGCCGGGGACACAGCGATTCATAATGCCCTATATTACCGCATGTGTGACAGGTAACTGCCGGGGACCCCCTGATGATCATAAGGAGGATCTCTGAGTCTAGGATGGACCAGTTTAAACGAATGTTGGACTGAGCGATGTGCAGTGCTGCCTTGCTGGAAAAGGCTTTGTGGTACTGATAGAAGAAGTTTCTCCCGTACCTGAGATTTAAATCACCGATCAGTGCCAGGTAAGCGTCCAGCTCGACCCTCCTGTCGGGAAAAACGGAGCACACCACGTCCCATAAAGATCCCGAAAGCCACGAGAAATTCACCGATCGAGAGATCTCTGAGCAGCCGAGGATCGACTGAACGAATGACGGAGTTACCGATGTCTGAGGAGGAGATTTTTCTATCGCACTCTGGTGACGGGAGAATGAGGCTAACCAAATTGACGTCTTTCCCTTGCAGGATTTTCTGCCTTAGCCGGGGTGAGATGTTGGCTGCAAAGGGAATATACGGCCTACCTAGTGAGGGTGCGGGGATTGCGGATGCCAGTGAGTGGGACTGGGGCATCGCTGAGGTGCTTGCGGTTGGCAGAGGGTGAGGTTGAGGGAGTGCTTGGTCCTGACGATGCTGCAGCGGAGGCTGCGGAGACCGCGCTTGGCGGAAAGGCCACGGTGGCGGCCGGAGCGGGAGAAGAAGCAGCTGCGGCGGTACTGATACCGCGGTTGGAGGAAGCAGGAAGCCGGCGTGAAGATGTCCCCGTCTTTTGGCGAGGTGGATCGGACTTCCTGGTCCTCTTACGGCCGCGCTGGGCCACAGCGGAGTGTGCGGTCTCCCCTGCGGAGACTGGGGAAGCCGCAGCGGAATCGCTGAAATCGATCAGACTTGCCAGTTCCTGAAGCTGGGACAACCCGAGTCCGGGAGCTGGATTAATCCCTTGGGCCCTGAGATTGGACAGGAGAGACTGATATTCCGACTGCGATGAGGCGAGGCGAGCGCTCCTGCGTTGGGAAGAAGGAAACGGAGCTACCTCCAGTAGAAGCTCGCCGCTCGGATTGAGACACGAGAGGGGATCATTGGATTCGTCATCCGACATGATCAGGCAGGCGAGGAAGATCAGGAGGCAGCAGAGGTATGAAGGAACAACAGCCATGCGAGTACGATTACGATGTGAGATTTTGCTGAATGACAGCGGGATGACAGCTAGGAGAAGGAGAGCACTTTTAAATTTGACAGTTAATTACTGATTGGAGGAGGAGAGAGGAGATGGCAGACTGGGATTGGTTGATAGAAGGAGGAGGAGGAGCAAGAGGATAGCGGGAGAAGTGGGAGGAGACAAGGAGGCGTGCTTAGGGAGATAGTCTTCCTGTCTGAACTTTCGCTTAGCTTCATTTCAAAGTGAGGCTTGGCAACGGACTGACCAGTTAAGGTGTTTGATTAGGTTTTAGAGTATTGATATTGCGGTTAAACTTTGCTAGAGTTGCGAAGGTGTGTTTTGTTGCTTGAGTTGAGTTGTCTTGACTTGAGTTGTTTTGAGGGAACTTTACTTATAATTCGGTAGATTGTTTGTATGATTCAGTCAATATTATATGCAGATTTAGTGCTGGAGTTTTGTGATCAGGCTGTAGATTCCTTTGAAGTTGGCCATCCTTCTATTCTTTTTGTACTGATTGTTCTACTGCAGTAGTGTATATTAACAAACAAATAGATTGATAGATTGATTGATCGATTGAGTAAGAGTTTGATTGGTTAATTGATTAATTAAATTAATTAATTAGTTCATAAAATAAAACAAAAAAGAGGGAATAGTGATCCAAATAGTTTTAAGAAGTTTAAAATTTCGGTAATTAGTTTTAATTTATAATTTGGAAACGTAAAAGAAGTTAGGATAATGGCAAAAAAGAAAGTTACAATTCCAAATCCGAAAATAATTACTCCTGTTGATTGTAGTACAGAAGAGTAATCCTTTGATTAAAGGTATTGCAAAGATGTCAGAGAAATGGCATAAGCGTTGGCCTGAAATTGATCGACCATGGCCAGTGGAGGGGACCCTCAATCCAGATGTAATTAAAACAATGCAGGTGTTAGTGTCCACCTATAAGGTGGAGCAAAAGAAGGGCAAAAAAGGTAACGTAAAGAAAAAAGACAAACAGAGCTTGGCATTCTCCAATTGTTTGAAAATGAGGGACAGAAACGTTGGAAAGCCGCAAAGTGCAAAACGCTAAAGGTGCAGAAATAATTTGAAAAAATGTAAAAGAGATAGTAGAAAGTAATGCATCTTTTTCGCATATGGACCCAATCAAAAAAAAACCATCTCATGAGAAGGAAGCTTATTCCCAGCTTCCAGTGATCAGTCATGAGGGTAATTATCGCATCCAAGATGAAGAAGTTCAAACGATAGAAACAGGGAAAGCGCAAATGACTGTAAGGATGTATCCAAGTTCTAAAAGTAAAAAGAGAAGGACTTGGTTGGAAACTGAAGGTGGAATGAGGATGAAGAAGATGGACTCTGAAGATGATGATCAGAGTGATCTGGAGGAGTTCACAGGTGGATATGATCCTGCAGTCAGGCGGATTTTGGCTAGAGCAGAAAGAAGAGGAGATAGAAAGAAGAAGGAAAAGGAAGTAGAGGATGATGGTTTTGATGAAAGTGAAAATGGAGACAGTGATGGAGAATGGGAAAGCAAGGGTGCTTCAGCTTCGAGAGGATTTTATCCTGTGACATTCAAGAAGATGCTTCCAGTGGTTGTTCGAGGACAGAATTTTGAGTACAAGCCTTGGCAGAACACAGATATGTCAGATATGATGGAGAAGTTACCCATTCTTCAGGATGGAGCACATCCTTGGACCTCAAAGATGGATGAGCTCATGGTAGGAACACATTTTGCTTTAGGAGATATTAAGAGACTGGTGGCTAATCTCCTTGGAGTTCCAGCTATGGAAGAGATATTACAGAGAGCTGGACTGAACCGATATGTGGGTACTGCTGTGAATGATCCAGAGTTGTTTGCTGCAAGTAGAGCACGCATTTGGAGCGCTCTGAGAGATACATTTCCAACAAATGTACATCCAGATAATATTCTTATTGACCCACTGGGACAGGAAGAGAACCCGAGGGCCTATGTCTCAAGAGCCTTTCAAAAGTGGAGAAATGTCACAGGAAATGACCTGGATTTGAGTCAAATGGAGCAGTCAATTTTGCGAGGCAAAATAGAGAAGGGGCTGCCTCAACCGGTCAGGAGCAAGTTGGCCGAGGTGGTTGGTCTTGGAAATATGACGAAGAGTGCTTATACAGATCATATAGCCCATCAAGTGGAGCTATATAGGAAGAAGGAAAAAGATCAGAAAGAGCAAGATCAAGAGATCCTCAGAAAACTTAATCAAGTACAACTAGTGGATAACAAGAGGAAGGAGGAGAAGCAGGCTCTAGAGATGTAGAGTCAGCCTCTGCTGAATTAATCATTATCACAACCGCAGTTCGATTAAATCCAGTTCCAATTAGCGCAGCCATCATCAGTGGTTTCAGTTGTTTCCTACCTACAGCTTGCCTTCGGTCAAGTATAGACCTGGAGAGGAAGAAGAAGATTTGAACTATATTTTCAATAATTTTTAGAAGTATGTTATAGGAGAAATGAGGCAGGAGCAGAGGAAGTTGTGTTTGTACTGTTGAAAGAACCCTGAACTTTGCCATTTGGAGGAGTGAAGATCCATGATTCCTTAAAATTATGATTTTTGTTCAAGGATAGGTCTGATGATTCAGGAAGAGCATGAGTTAGTTCATGTTGCAAGGGGGGAAGTTAGAAGAAAGATAACAAGATGCTCAGTCAATTGCCAAGTTTTTGTGCAGAGAGGTCATAAGCAGGTGAGGACTTCCAGATTAAATGCACTCAGATAATGACAAAGAGTTCGTGGATAAGATTGTGAGATTGATTTTGTAAAAAACTGAGAATTAAACAACGTCTTGGTGCTGTTTATCATCCACAAAGTCAAGGGATTTGTGAAACTTTACCAGCACACAGGTCTAAACAGATGAATAGTACAGACAATGATGAGGAAGTGATGATGGAAGGAGAGTTGGTGGAGAAATATCCATATTGAATGTTTAATTCTAGTATAAGCTTAATATTTCTTTCTAGTGTTGATATTTTGTAGTTATACTAGAGAGTAATATGGTTAAGGGGGATATGGAAAATGTGGATTATCATTTGAAACAATATGATGTTGTGAAATTTCATATGTATTAATCTGCATTTACTGGTTTTGCAAAGATACTGGTTGTTGTTTTCTCTTTCCCTTCAGAACGACAGTGGGGGGAAAAAGTCAGTGAATGGAAGTGAATTCAGATACAGAATGGACAATCAAAATAGACAATTATAATGGACTGAAAGACTCTGAACAAGGACACTGTGACAAAATGTTCAGATCCAATACATTATCGACATGACGTTGACAGTTGGTGCTGCAGAGGAGCTGCAGTTTGATATGTTTTGATGTTTCTTTTATATGTTATTATATGAATGATATTTAATCTTTACAAAAATATCTTTGTATCCATTGTATGATGTTTTTTGATATTGAGTGAATATAATTGGGACCTCAGATGTTTTCTTTTTTTAAAGCTTAGGGAAACTGGGACTAGGCAGGGAAAGGTCCAAAGGAAGGTGCGATGGGTCGACTAGCTGGAATTTGGATTTTTGATTTTATTTTCTGAGGTTTCATATGTATTTGCTTAAGTTGAAAACTATATAAAACTTTACAAATTATTAAAGTTCCTCCTTTTAATTGGTTTGGAGTACTATATGTGGTCGCCTAAGGCAGAGGGGCCGTAAGAGAATTTTCCTATCTTGATTGTTTGATGGATATTTTAAGGATGATAGCTGCCGGATAGGTTTTTTGCTTTCACACTCTATAAATTTGCAGTATGATTAAAGTTATGCTTTAAGAAAAGCATGTCTAAGAGGAACTGCTAATTTTTATTTGAATTATATTTACACATGTTTTATTCTTTTGTTTTTCGAGACTCTGTGAAGTCTCGAAGGGGGGAAATATGTGGTGTAATTTCTGATATCATGTCAGATATGTTTTTGTGGAGAATAAGAGCTAAATTTTCTGATACTCTGAAGTACATGTTTTGAAGATAAGTTCCAGGCTGAGATGTTTTCGTGGGCAAAAATAAATATGGAGGAAAGCCTAGGTTGTGGGGCCTCAGGTCAAGGGTCAGGTACCTTAGGGAGATGGGCCCCTTCAGACTTGTTTTTCAGAGTCTCACAAATTTAAACCATATGCTATATCCTGGTATAGATGAGGTAATGGTAGGTTGGCTCAGTGCCTCAAGAATTGATAAACACATTGGGCCTCATTCATGAAACGTGAGCAGAACGAATTTGTGTGTAAACCGTTCGCAGACGGAAATTTACGTGCATCTTCGCATTCATCAATATTTTAGTAGCTCCGATCTTTTCGTAGCTAATAACAAAATCTCCACATGCTGCTGACCACACGTAGTGCTTGTGTAAATTTAAGAACGCATATAAATAATGCTTGTCACTATTGGAAATTACAATTTTAATTCATATTGCGCTCTGTTATGTACACAATACGCAGATGCCTTTGAAACACGTGATATAAACATGACAAACGATTAAAAATATAATACATTTATTTAAATTAGTTGGCAGCTCCATTAAGATTCAGATTAAGCTCATAATTGTGAATTATCTATGTTAATCGACTCAATAGATTACGCGTTCTTTTCTATGGGAGATAGATCTTTGAGCTGCATCCTGCCTGCAGTTCTTAATGGTATTTAACTAATGCCAGAGTATATTAAATGTCTCTATGGCGCACAACGACAGGGAGAAGTAATGCAGGGATTCAGTGCGATCGCAAACATCCCAGGTGTCATCGGTGCCATAGACTGCACACACATACCCATCAAGGCTCCATCCGGTGATGCATTTGCTTACATAAACCGGAAAACCTTTCATTCCGTGAATGTGCAACTGATCTGTGACGCAAAGTGTGTGTTGTTAAAGGTTGTGGCACGGTGGCCTGGTGGGACGCATGACGCATTTGTCCTGCGTAATTGCGCAGTTGGCATGCGTTTGGAGGATGGAGCTGTGAGAGACGGCTGGCTCATTGGTAAGAATATAGCCTGCATAATTACATGTGTGTGTTATATATGGACTTACCCTTATAGAAGGGTAAGTCCATGTTATGGATATAGATCCATAGGGGATAGGGGTTACTCCACTTCTCCCAAAATGATTTCAATCTCCGCTTCAGCATAAGTCTTTTTTTCTTTCTCTTTCCTTCTTTCTTTGCACCATGACTGACAGGTCAACAGGATGCCTCTACACCTCCTTATATGGTGGTCATTGGCAATTCATGGGCGGGGTTTTATGCTAATAGCTGATTACCAGGAGCGTGCTGTCACTTTACGATGGATTGGCATTCATGATCATACACACGTGTTTACGATCAGATCTGAGTTTCCCGCGGCGTTCATAAGTCCGGAGTAGGTTTTTAGTAGCGTAGGCTTTTATGTGCAAATCTACGCACAAATTTACTAACGTTTCATGAATGAAGCCCATTGGGTATAAGTAGAATGGTCTGTGTGGAAATCGGGGGAGACTCACATTCGGCTTCGAGTCTTCGCACAGGCAATTTTTGGGTGCTTGTTCAGATGCTGTACTTTCTGTAATAAACCTTTTTATATACAACTAAGTCAGTGTCGGCGGAGACTCCTTCATCTTCTTCACAGCATCGCTACAGAATAAACAACAAAAGAACATGGATGCATCTGGAAAAGAAAGATAAATCTTGGGAGAATATTCATTTTAATTACATTTATCCTCCCCAAGAATGATAATGGCAGAGAGGCCCACTCTGATAACTCTGTTTTAACTTTAAGTGAAAGGGGGGTGTAATTTTCTTTGACTAAATTCTTCAAATCTGGAGTAACGAATATACCCAGATATTTAAAGCCTTTAGGTGTAGAGTTAAACCCACTAGAAGAAAGCATTTCTTCAGTTGGTGTCATGTGTAGGAAAATAGCATTGGACTTGTGAAAGTTTATCTTGTATCCTGAATAGCAAGCAAATTCTGTAATTGTACTTAGGAGGTGAGGAATAGAATTGTCAGGATCAGTGATATGTAAGAGAATATCATCAGCATATAAGGATATTTTATGTTCATTACCCTCAGACTTAAAACCTTGGATGTTGGTGTTATCTCTAACAAATGCAGCTAGTGGTTCAATCACCATGGCAAAAAGTAAAGGTGACAAAGGGCACCCCTGCCTGGTCCCTCTACTTAGGCCAAAAAAATTTAAGCAGTAGCCATTGGTTATGACTGCCGCTTTAGGGCTGTTATAAATGCTTTTAATACAACCAATGAAGTTACCACCCATTTTAAATTTCTCCAGAACAGCAAAAAGAAAGTTCCACTCAACCCTGTCAAAAGCCTTCTCTGCATCTAAGGATAACAGAAGAGAAGGCTTCCGCTGGTTGTTGATGCAATTAATAACATTCAGAGTTCTCCTTATGTTGCATATCTCCCCTTTATAAAACCTGACTGGTCTGAGTTGATTAGTTTAGGAAGGATTGACTCCAGCCTTCTCGCTAACAGTTTAGTGATAATCTTATAGTCGTGATCCAAGAGACTTATAGGCCTGTATGATGAGCATTGCAGGGGATCTTTGCCGCCTTTGAGTAGAACACTAATGTGAGCTAAGTTCATTGTCTGAGGGAGTATTTTTTCCTTACAGAAGTTATTCACCATTATCATGAAAATAGGACAGATTTCAGGCCAGAACTCTTTATAAAAATCTACTGAGAAGCCATCTGGCCCTGGGCTTTTATTTAACGGCATTGATTTAATTGTGGCCAGTATTTCAGCTTCTGTGAATGGAGAATTTAAAGTGTGTTGGTCTGAGATTGAGACTTCTGGTAGCTTGATTTTGCTGAGATAATCCTCCAATTTTTCCTGTGAGTATCCCCTTTGTGATTTGTAAAGGTTATTATAGAAATTGAAAAAGGTTTGGTTGATCTCTCCAGGGTGATAGGTTGTTTTATCATCATTGGAGTGTATAGCTTTTATAGACTTTTCAGCTTGCTCCTTCTTTATTTGGTGGGCTAATAATTTACCTGATTTATTTCCAAATTCATAATCCTTTTGTTTGATAAAATTCATTTTTTGTGTGATCTCTTCTGATATCATAGAGTTTAGTTTTGCTTTAGCAGTGACTAGTTGTTTCCAGTTGTCCTCAGTGGGGTTTTCTTTATGTAGGTTTTCCTTTTGTGTTACTTTTCTCTCTATTTCTTTTCGTTTATCAAGTTTTTCGCGATTTTTAAATGAGACGTATGAGATAAGAAGTCCTCTTAGTGTGGCTTTTGCTGCCTCCCAAATGATATTGGGCTCTAAAGAGGGATCATCATCTTTAATATAATTTAATATCCACACACGTATGATTGATTTTAGTTCATTATCTTTAAGAAGAGAAGGATTAAATCTCCATCGCTTAGAGATAAACCTTTTCTGATCCCATTGGATCTTTAGGTGGATTCTAGAATGGTCTGAGAGGACAATTGGATTTATACTACACTTAGAAATCATATACATGAGTTAGAGGGAACAAAAAAGTAATATAATCGAGAATAGGAATTATGAACATTTGAAAAAAATATATAATCTCTAGGTCCAGGGTTTAATTCCCGCCAGACATCAGTTAGACCAAAATCAACACACAGTTCGAGGAGGACCTTAGCAGATTTAGGATTGGAGGCCTTGGCTTGGTTGGATTTATCTTTTGAACACAAAGTTACGTTAAGGTCTCAATAGTACCATGTCAGAAAAAAAGGATGGTTCATCTGAGTTAGGAGCCATGGATTTCCTATAAGAACGCAGTTACCATCATAATGCTGCTGTGAGTCCAGACTTATCAGTCACCTGTTAGTCTGCCTCACTCAAGTCTGAAAGTTAAAAAAAAAAAAAGAAAAGAAAAAATATTACGATTTTATTGTTGTCCACGACCGTACAGGTTTAGTAAAGTTAACGGAGTTCAAAGCAATTAACACAAGCATATAAGTAGGCGTGTTTCCAATCAAGCATGCGCATGCATTTGCCTCGCATAACAGTGCATTCTGGGATTAAAAACGTCAGAAATTCTGGTGATAACTTCCCTTTGCGACATGTCACATGGCTTTAAAAACTTGCGGAATCTCCAGGGTACCTCCCTCCGTTTGCTTTTCTGTGCAGATGGTCTCAAATAAGCGTGGACATGAGACACTCCCCTCAAAGTTGCCTTAGTTGGTTAGAATTACCACGTGGAATTTCCCACATGAGAAATGAAATAACTCCTTCCAAAGAGGCGTGCCCTCTCCCAAACTATGCTTAATAAAATTACACGACTTTGTGAACTTTCACTTCGTCACCCAATTTGTTATGAGGGAAAGGGGCTTCAGACTGTTTTCAATGAAACTGCAGTTGGCTAACAAAATCCCTTGGTTGCCAAAAAGTTTACTTCCATTGTGATTACTTATCTATCTACACACCATTCGGTAATGTCTCTGACGTTAGTGTAGTGGGTTGACCGTATTCTTTGTGCAAAGTCTATTCAATGCCCGCCCCCACAGTGCCAAAAGTCAGCAAAGGGGAGCGAGCAGAAGGTACAGAGAGTGAAAACGAGCATACACAGAGACCGCGAGCGCGCAGAGAGTGACGGCGAGCGCGCAGAGAGAGACAGCGAGCACATTAACACAGACCGCGAGCGCTCAGAGAGTGGTCTTCATGCGCGCTGATTATGTTTTTTATGCAGGCGGATTTTGGCACTGAAATGACGCCATACTAAGGCAGTTGTCGCTGTTGGCTGTGGCATCTGTCGGTAGCATCCTTAGGTGCCGCGGCATTTACTGACTTGCCACAGAAACTACAGCTGTTTGAGGCACTTGCCACTGACTTGCCATTATAAAATTTTGCTGCTGAACCCTTTCTGTCAAAAAACCTAGGGTAGATATATGCACGCGCGCATGTGAGTGTGTGTTTCCTCAAACCTGGCAAAAACTTTGTAATTCGACGAGTTTTTCACAGAATTTGTCATAGTCCTTTTTTTAAAAAAATACAAAAGTGAAAAGTTCAGCTGGCGAATCCTCATCAACATCATCATTTTTCCATTTTTGAAGATCGCTGAGATCCTCAATTTGTTCCCCCTTTTCCATGGAAACGACAGCAGGAAGTTTTAGTCCTCCATGGAATGTTTCTTTGCTGCACCAGTCAGCTGCAGTCATGCAGTCTTTCAACATAATATTTTCCTGCAGAAAAGAAAAAAATTAAGTGGTCCAAGTACATAGGCCTAGTAGACCACATATTTATGTTGTTCTCAAATAATGTGTCAAAATTGTTGAGCAACTTTCGCCAGCAGGTGTCGCCTTTGAGCAAGTGAAGTGGGCTCTTGCCACTTTACAGCTTTTTTGTTGCTGTGTATTGCATTTAATAGTAAGAATCAATTTAATACTTTCAGCAACCAAGTTTTCAAGTGGATCAGAGCAACTTCAATATAGTTAGTTTTTGTTGCTGAGTGCAAAAATTAAGTTACTGTCAGTCAAACTATGTATCAACATTAAAGACACTGACACTGCTTTGATATATGAAATATATTCAAGTTTCACTGTTAGTGAGTGATTGATTGTCTTTAGAAATGTCTTACCTCTTCTGAGCTTTCTGTGTTCCCTGTTGTGATCTCTGCAGTTCTGGAAAAACAGTAAAAGATAAGTATCTGCAATTTTGTTAACTTGACTTGCCAAACTAATTTATGCCAAAACAGATAGAAAAGATAAATGAATGTTGTGCATGCACAGCCACAACACAAACCATGTCCTTTACCTTGTCCTGGCAAGATGTGCTCTTCATAAGCAAAGATTCTGCTTGGTATTGGCACATATTGCTGTGGTTTTGCAACCAATTAATCAAAATCTACAAAACAAACATGATGATCAACAACAACAACAATAATACTACTGCTACTACTACTACTACTACTACTACTAATAATAATAATAATAATAATAATAATAATAATAATAATAATATGTTTTAGCTCACCTCTGGAAAAATGACCTGTGAAAGGAATTGCTGCTTCTCTGCTTCAGGTCCAGGCACTGACAGGATTTTTTCCATTCGCTCAATAATTTACTCTGTCTGGGTTAACAAGTAAAGGCGAAACATTGAAAAACATTTTCAAGTACCATGCTGACAGAGGAGATTAATGATACAGACATAGAAGCTGTGTGAAACTGGGCAATTGTAAACTACCAAGGCAATATTGTCACTATTTATCAATGACTCTTTCCCCATCCTCTGCCTAAAAGTCATGTCATTCCTCCCATTCACCAGCATTTCTCTGTCAAAAAAGACATCTTCCCAAAAGGTTGTCATACATTACTTTCAAAATCTTTACAAAAATTTAAGTATGTTTGGGAATATAACTTCCAGAAAACTGAGATTTCAAGATATTAGTCACTCACATACTGTTGTTTCAATTATTTGAAGACAGGAATGTGTGCAAATAAGACAAAAACTCCAAGCAGAAAGAGTTATGTTAAAATATTCGCAATTGGAATTTTTCATTTCCTTCTACTACTTCTTTTATTATCAACTACATTTCTGACAAATAGGCTAATTGGTAAGCTCTACTTACATTGCCTTTGATGCTCCCTATCTCCTGCGTCTCTTTCTCAAAAATGTTGTATAAACACAAATCTGGCAACCATTAAAAAATGTATTTTGTCAATAAACTGAAAAATGTAGGCCTAATAAAATTATTTGTACTAAGGTAAGGAAATGTTTTTCGAAATTGTTAACATTTTATTGAGATAAAAAATTGCAGAGTGAGTATCACACTGTGACCTCAAAATGAAGCCATAGCTCATTCTTAAGTGTCCTTGGGTACCTTGAAAGGCGCTATATAAATAAAATGTATTATTATTATCATCACATCAGCAAATATTAGGTAGGCCTAATGGGTGTTGGTTGGCATTACACAAAAACAGAAAGATAAAGACAAATTAACAGTGACAGAATAAAAACATGAAAAGAAAACACTCAAAATTTGAACCATAGAGAAATTATTTTTTATTGTGTTTTTTATAGCATACTTAATACAGTGAAAGACATGTATATTATGTTTGATGATAAATAATAAATAAATAGAACAAGGTTGAAACCCTTGTCTGTCTATTGATTTCAGATACTGTGATTACAAACAGCAGGTCAGTAAAAGTGTTGAGTGGCTGCCCCAAGCAGCCATAGCCTAATTGTCTCGGCAGGTCCGTAAAATCCGTGGCAGGTCTTGAAAGCCGTGGCAAATGCCACAGCAAAGAGCGGCAGCTGCCGCAGCACCTGAGCTTGTCGAAGTGCCACGGCTATTTCCCCCAAACAGTGGCATGTGTGGTATTATTGTATGTGTTTTATAATGTCTATTCAATGGTTGAGGGAGGTCTAAAATAGTGGGGACATTCGGGGCGTGCCACCAGAGATGCCGCAGCTAGGTGCTGCTGCCACGATTTACGCTTGCCCCTGCTGGGCATTGGAGACCCATCCAAGATGGCGGCTCCAGTAGGCAGTGTCAGTCTATGAAGCGTCTACGTATATTATGGCTGTGTCCCAATTCAGGGTCTGCATCCTTTGGAGGCTGCATTTGAAGGCCAGTTACGTCACAACGGTGCGCGAAGGCTGTCCCAATTCAAAGGCTCCTTCAAATGCAGCCCACAAATGTGGCCTTCTTTCTCTCTTTTTGGAGGATGCACCGCTACTATCCTTCGTGGCCTCAAATATCCCAAGATTCTTTGCGCGCCTGAAAAAAAAAAGAAAGAAGAAGAAATTGGCGACATCAAGTGGCGCAGATCTCACATTTAAATGTAAGTTTTGGGTTTGTACTCGGTTTTTACTCATTTGAGCATCCAACGCCAGATATGTTAAACTTCAAGGGTAAAACAAATGACGCTGCTAATGCTCAGCTTGATGCTCTGGAAGGAAAGCCTTAAAAACCTTCACTTTCAAATGTTAGACGTTCAGAGGTTGACTAACACTGCCTATAAAAAGTAGGGGTGTAACGATACACAAAAATCACGGTTCGATACGTACCTCGGTTTTGAGGTCACGGTTCGGTTAATTTTCGGTACAGTATGGGAACAAAATGCAAACATAAAGTGCTGCCTGATAATAAGTTAAATAAATTATTCTCAAATAAACAAAATATATAAAATAAGCTTTCCAATAAATAAAATATTCTCAAGCAAAAAATATATGAAACATTATAAAAATAAATTCCTCACAGCTTGTTAAAGGCTTTTAACAAAACTTTTTCACAAGTAAAGTGCAGCACTAACAGTTCCAGCATGTAGCCCTGTTCAGTTTTACTCAACCTAATTTTTGCCAGAAAGATTAACTTGTAATGTATTTATACTGGCTCATTATAGGCACGCATTGCTAAGAGGTTTGATTTCAACATTATAAGCATTACAGAGGATAGATTCATATTAGTGCAACATGTATCTGTTATAATCAGTAAGCATACAAGACACACATGACACGCAAAAGGGAGGCAGAGTAGCATGCAAAAGCGTGAGCCTGCAGAAAAGAGGAACCAAGTCACACCCCAACGAACACAGCCAGCGGCGCAAATAGGAGGCCTGCGGTAAAGCTGATAAAGAACATATGACGCAGAAAAGAGGAACAGGCCGTGGGGTGTGTAACAGGGTTTGGGACAAGATGAGCAACATGTTTGTCACATAAGCAAAGCAGTAAGCAAAGCAAGGGGCGGAATTAGCTAGAGTAGAGTGTATAACTGCCGCCCAGTAGAATGAGAGACAGACTCACTTGAGCGAGGCAGGCACTGGGTGTTGGGGGTAGAATTGTGCTGTAATATCCTTGAGTGATCTCCGCACTTTGCAAACAATAAACCTTTTGAAGCTTTCACAGTCGTCTCTCTGGTATTCTTCACTGCATCAACCAACTTGGGAAGAGGCGGCGACCGAAGCCGTGCGCAACAATTTTGGGGGCTCGTCCGGGATGCAGTGGAGATAACTAATTTGAAAAACAATTTGACCTAAAGACTTCTTCACGGTGAAGGAAACAGGACATCAGCCGGCATAAGATAAGGTAAGCAGAAACCTGTTAAAACTAATTCTGCATATTGACTAAAATTAAAATTGGTGTCCTGCTCCAGTAGTTGTGTTGAAGTTGTTAAAGTAACGACTTGTGAAAGTAAATACTATATCTAAATTGAGAGACTAGTATTAAAACAGACAAGAAACAGACAGTTAGGAACAGGCTGTCCTTGGTCGTGGCTGACCCCACCGATCTCTGACGAGGGACGGAGCCTTTGGAAGGCAGCTGGGTTAGAGTCCCGGGGAGGTGAGGACCCCCGAATTCCACTGGGTTTGAGTCCCTGGGGTTAGAGTCCCCTAAATTAGTATACGCTACGGCGTTTGGGTTAGAGTCCCTTGGGGTTATAGTCCCCATAAATTAAAGCCTGTTCCGGGTTTAAAGACCCAGGGGTTAGAGTCCCCTAAAAGCAGCGCAACTGTCTAGGTTTAGAGTCCAAAGGGACAAGATTGGTGTGTGTCCCTTGAAAGCAACTGAGTCTGTGAGGGGTTTAAAGTCCGGATTATTGATGTAAACTTGTGTGATTTAAGGCCTGAAATAATGTATGTATATGTGTTTGTTTGTCGTAAGGAGTGAACAAAGGGATAGTTGGGTGTGGGGAGAATAAGATTCTGAGGTGTCTAAAGTGAAGTGAATACATAAAGTGGCAATTTGACAGACCCGACACAACAGATAGAGGAAACCTTACGGTGACAACATAATCTGTCTGAGTCGCGGAAACCCTACGGTGTCAACGAAAGCGGCCTAGTCTGTCAAAACAGTCAGGTTGCCGTAGGTTGCTACGGCAACGGTATAAACACATAAACTGCCTGGTCACTCATAAGTCACTCACTTAACAGGCTTGTTGCTCGGGTGAACTCCATACAAACCGGCTGGCCTCAGAATCTAGACAGATAGAGGTAGAATGGACGGAGAATTTGATAGGGAAATAGATGATGGGGGATGGGGGCCCGTGAGGGGCACGTGGAAACCCCTGGAGGAACAAGTTGAGAATATGCTACTAGCAGCAACTAAAACTATGGAGGAAAAAGATAAATTAATTAAACGTAAAGGTAAGAAACCCTCAGATGCAGGACCCTTAGGGCCCTGGCTGTGGGAGAAAGAGCAGGAACGTACAGTGAGATGAGATGAGGCGACAGAGCAGGAGAGAACTGCGAGTGTGTTACAGAAGGGGAAGTGGAGAAAGGAGAAGAAGGCCATGGAAGAGGAACGGCGGCGCTGGTCTGAGCTGGCGATCTGGTGGCAGAGCGTGAGGCATCTGCATGAGAAAAAGAAAGAATCAGATACTGGACTCAAGGTAAGACCACCATCTACACCTGCACTCCCACCTCCATACACACCTCCCAGTGCACCTCCGGTTTCGAGAATTTATCCAATTTTAGAAGTTACTAGTGGCACGGTGAAAATTGACACCAGCCCTCCTCAGGATGACAGCTCAGTGGCAAGCAGTAGCAGAAGTGGACAGTCTCACACTCACCAGCAACCTCTGCGACGTGAAGGAGAGCAGAATAGTGGGGCTGTAGGAAAGACGGTTCGTGGCGAACTATGGATGAGACCGGGAGTTGTGATGGAAGGGAAGGCTCATGGCGCACTATTGATCATAGAGTGGACAGAATGGGGCGTGTCGAAGGGCTGGACTGGGGAGGTAGCGGCAGAAGTGTAGATGAAGATGAAGAAGGCGAAGTGGAAGTTAAACTGAGGGGTAGATGGGTAGACGATGAGACAGAGGGAGAACGCAGGGAGCGCAGGGAGCGTAGACGCTGGGAGGAAGAAGAAGAGGAGAGACGTAGAGAATGCAGACAGTGGGAGGAGGAAGCGGAAGAAAGACGCAGAGAACAAAGAAAGTGGGAAGAAGATGAGAGGGAGAGAGAGCGGAGAATCCGTCGGTTGCGAGAAAGACAGGACCGGACACTAGAGGAGCTGGAAGATCAGTTAAGAGAAGTGCAGACGGATGTTGAAATAGGGAACTTGAAACGACAGCTTAAAAAAGAAAGCAGGCATGATGACAGGCAGCCCCCTACGGGAGGGCCGGCAGGCCATATGATGCCATTAATGGCCTCACCCAGCGGTCCTAGGTATAAACCTTTTGCTATAGGAGACGTGCAAGCGATAGTGGATAAGCTCCCGCCAGTTGCAGAAGGGGGAGCCATGTGGCTTAATCAATTGGATAGGCTGACAGCAGGGCAGCAATTGGCACTGGGCGACTTTAGGGCTGTTGTATCCAGGTGCCTAACAGGAGGGGATGTCAGAGAGATCGAGACAGAGGCGAAAACGCTTAGAGATCCTGATAACCTTCCATTCACACGAGTATGCACGGAAATCGGACGCGCAATGCGAGAAAAATACCCGCTCCCGAACGCCGCAGTCATGCCTAAAATGAAATGGGACCCCAAGCAAAACCCCAGAGAGTATATTGATAAGGGTAAAGATATGTGGCTTAAATATACAGGGTGTCATCCGGGTAAGGCTGGGGCTCAGAGGGAGTGGTTCAGACAAGCTATTTTAGAAGGGGTGCCTCAGGATGTATGTAAACTTATGAAAGATAATCCTGACATGTTGGGGAGCGAGTCTCATGTGTGGGAGAAGCATCTCATCCATCACCTGTCCCGTGCCCAAGATAACTGTGATAAAGAACAAGAGAATCTAAAAGACCTGCACACTCAGCTCTTAAAGCTGCAGCTCTCAAAAGCTAGGCAGGAAACCAATGAGAAAAACAAAAAAGTTAAACCTGACGCTGCAAAAGCAATGGTGGCAACTACACCTCCCCAAATTCCTGATCCTTATCCTGTTCCACCTTGGGTACCACCTCCCCCCAATACCAACAGGGGCAGGGAGGATACGGGGGCGGGCCACAGAGGGGTAGAGGGGGCTGGCGAGGTAGGGGCGGAAGGGGAGGAATACCGCGGGGACCGCCTATGGGACGCTGCTTTTATTGCAATGGCACAGGACATTGGATCCGGGACTGCCCCCAGCTGGGGCAGAATCCTGGACACACTCAAGGGGGTGTCCCACAGAGAGGAGGCGGCCCACCACAGTTTCAGGGGAACATGCCGGCCGTCGCCCGGGATCCCAATGAAGGATGGGATCCCCAATACCAATGACACACCCCACCGAGACACTCCGACAACATCACCTCGGCAGAACCGATGTTGTCCGTGACAGTGGAGCAAAAGACTCTGCCATTTTTGGTTGACACAGGGGCCACATGTTCCACAATGAAAGCCGTCCCACCAAACACACTGTCAGCAAACTCTATCACACTTATGGGGTTCTCGGGGGAAAAACAGACTCTGCCAATCACTCAGCCGCTACACACTCAGGTGGGCCATCAAACCGTCACACACCCGTTTGTGCACTCTCCCACCGTCCCGGTGAATTTGCTGGGCAGAGATCTGCTGATTAAACTGGGAGCATCCATATTGTGTAGTGCTGACGGACTTGTGGTCACCCTACCTGATGGGACTCAATTGCCATGTACAGACCACGCGACCTCTGGACTGTATTTGTTACAACCGATACAGGAGGAATACGCTGACATTTACTGGGGAATGTTAAGACCGGAAAACAGTGACAAACTGGGCATCCTTACGGCTTACTGGCGGTGGAAACCCTGGATTTCCCTCCTCGAGCCTTACATCTCCCCTCCTGACCCTCCCCATGTAACACTGTTTTATGACAGGATGCAGACTGACTGGTACCAAGACAATTTCCAAACACAATTGGAGGGACATGATTGGCAAATATGTTCCCAGAATATCTATGTTGCTCCTGAGGGCGTAGCAGCCGCTGTTAATCTGACCAATGATCAAAAATCATGGTACATGATGGGAGACGAAGCCGCCCCACATGTATCACTGGCGCTGCACCCACAACACCAAGCTAAAGAATTGGGAGGGGTTGTAAAGAGGGCTTTGGCACAGACTGATTGGATGAGTACACCAATCCCACAGGTACAATACTCCCCAACATCAAAAACATATCGGATTGAGGTAACAGGACAGGACACGGCAGTGTTAGAACATGCGCAGATATCTAGATATCATGGGAGGGAAAAGACGGATCACCCCCTAGCCGCTGCGATGATTGATTCTCTCCCCGCATACTTATGGGCACAGGGTCCCACGGATGTAGGGAAAGTCACATGTAAACCAATCACTTTCGAGGTGCAAAAAATGCAGCCTTTATGGGTCAGACAGTATCCACACAAAGCGCAGGCAGAAGAGGGAATTAGAGACACCATAGAGGGACTGTTTCAGCAGGGGGTATTAGAACCATCTAACTCTCCCTGGAACACCCCTATTTTACCAGTGGAGAAGAAGGGGACAGGTAAATACCGCATGGCACATGATTTGCGAGTAATAAATGACATTCTGACCACCCCGACGGTACCCGTGCCGAACCCGTATGTCGCCCTGGCCAATCTCGACCCCTCACATTGTTGGTTTACCTGTATTGATTTGGCTAATGCATTTTTCTGTTTACCATTGGCAGACGAGTGCAGAGATATTTTCTCATTTTCCTACAGGGGCACACAGCTGCGCTACACCAGGTTGCCACAAGGTTTTGCTCTATCACCAGGCATTTTTAACCAGACGCTCAAACACATCCTGACTGAATGTCATCTACCTGATCAGGTGACTCTGGTGCAATATGTTGATGATTTGTTACTAGCGGCACCAACGGCAACCTCGTGCCTCCAAGCCACGGAGACTGTTCTCCGTCTCCTAGCTGAGAAGGGCTTTAAGGTTAGTAAATCTAAATTGCAGGTTGCGCGCAAACAAGTCTCTTTTTTGGGCCGTGTAATATCACAAAAGGGGGCAAGCATGTCTCCACAACACCGGTCCGCCATTTTGCATCATCCCAAACCGTTAAAGGTGAAAGAGATGCTTTCTTTCTTAGGGCTGACAGGCTACAGTAGAAACTATGTAGCAGACTACACAGGCCTGGCTAAACCTTTACGTGACCTGGTCAACGCGCAAGGTATGCGTAACCTCAACGCCCCGCTAGAATGGACACAACCAGCCGAGGACGCGTTTATAAAAATGAAACAATCCTTAGCTACGGCCGCGGAACTTGCTATTCCTGACTATAACCTGCCATTCTATTTGGATGTCTCTGGAACAGAACACTGCTCACACGGTGTCCTGTTCCAGAGAAAGGGGGTGGGAGAGTAATACTAATGTACTGTAGCGTAATGTTAGATAATATGGAAAAAAGACATCCCCAGTGCACACAACACGCAGCAGGCGTAGCAAAACTCATTCAGAAAACCGCGCACATCGTTATGGGACATCAGCTACACGTACTAACTACACATAGCGTAGTAGCATACGTCAACTCGCAAGCGTTCACACTGACCACGTTGAGACAGAGACGGTTAAGTAAGATACTGGAAGCGCCAAACATCCTCTACACACATGAAGGGATAAACATAGCAGAACAAATTGGATCAGGGGAACCACATGAGTGTATGGAGAGAGTGTACAGGGAAGAGAAAGTGAGACCAGATCTGTTAACAGAACCGTTGCCAGACGCCAGAAATCTCTACACAGATGGGTGCTGTTTCAGACATGACCAGGACGGTCTGAGAGCAGCATACGCTGTGGTAGAGGACGTACAGGGACACATGGAAACCCTGAAAGCCGAGAGACTGGAAGGACCACAATCGGCACAAAGGGCAGAGGTAAGGGCCCTGGTCGAAGCACTCAAGCTTGGGGAGGGACACAAAGTGAACGTGTATTCAGATTCCGCATACGCAGTAGGGGCAGTACACGTAGAATTAGGACAATGGCTCAGGACAGGGTTTCTGACAGCCACAAACAAACCCATCAGACACGAGACCGAAATGAAAGAGTTAGCAGAAGCCCTCCTTCTTCCTAAGGAGGTAGCAGTGATAAAGTGTAAAGGACACGACAAAACAGGTTCGGCCATAGCGAAAGGAAACGACGCAGCAGACAGGGCTGCGAAACAAGCTGCAGGTTATGAGGCGAACCACATATTAATGTGTTCAGAAACAGAAAGTAAGATAGACATAGGACGATCAAAATTAACAGCCTGGCAAAAAGAAGCGTCTCCGCAGGAGAAAACTCTCTGGAAAGCAAGGGGCGCTACAGAGACAGACGGTCTCTGGAGAGGTCCGGATGGACGTCCAATTTTACCACCAGGTATAAGACAAACTGCACTGGAGGAGGCTCATGGAGTGGGGCATGTGGGTGTAGCACAGATGTTAAGAAATCTGGAACAATGGTGGCACCCATTTTTAAAAGACATGACACAGCACTTTGTGAAAAGTTGTGATATATGTACAAAATACAACACCAGACCGACGGTCAAACCAGCGCCAGGTAAATACCCATTGGAGGTAAAAGCAGGGAAAGAGATCATAATCGACTATACTGATATGATAACATCCGTGAGAGGGTTTCGGTATGTGTTGATGTGTGTAGATGCTTACACAGGATGGCCGGAAGCCTGGCCCACGAAAAGGAAGACAGTAAGTCAGTGGTGAAATTTTTGATCAATCAGTACATACCTAGACATGGATTTCCTGAAAAGATCAGATCAGACAATGGTACACATTTCAAAAATCAAGACCTACAGCAGGTGGAGACCATGCTGGGGCTGAAACATGGCTTTGGGACAGTGTATCACCCACAGTCACAGGGGAAGGTGGAGAGAATGAATCAAAACGTCAAAAGCAAATTGGCAAAAATCTGTGCACAGACCAAAATGAATTGGCTAGACGCATTACCACTGGCTCTGATGTCAATCAGGAGTTCAGTCAATCAATCCACAGGGTTTACCCCACACGAGCTCGAAACAGGAAGGGCGTTCCCCGGCCCACAACATAAACTGCCAGTAACGCCGAATGATGATCAGCAATTAACCAATAAAGAATATTTCCGTGAACTGCAGAGTCTCGTTTCAGCTTTCTCCAAACAGGTGGCGAGCCAACGAGGAGAGGACTCTGACTCCGTGTCGCCAGAGACGGGTTGGGTCCTCCTGAGGGTCATCAAACGAAAGTGGTCCGAACCACGGTGGACGGGGCCATTTCAGGTGACTGAGAGAACATCACACGCGGTGAGGTTAAAAGGCAAAGGAGAAACCTGGTACCATTGGAGCCAGTGTGCAGCTGCCGACGAGCCACAACGGTCCCTGGCACCGGTCTCTTCAAGCTGAGAGCACTGGGCCGGACGGCTCAGGAGAAAAGCCCACTGAAAAAGGGGCAGAATAATCCCCTAGTGGCATCACGAGGGACAGGGTAGTCGACCCCTGTCTCTTGAAGAAAAAAGACTCCGGAAGGGAGGGAGTGAAATAGCGTCCCTCTCCTACATGTAGCGTGCCAAGCTACCAACAACACCACACCACACATTAGGAGTCTTGGGGAAATTGGGGATATTGAGACATGTGCTGATTGCTATTTCGAGTTGTGTGAACAGACATTTGAAAAGGTTACAAACTCCCTTGGGGGTAATCCCCCGAGGCACAGAGACGGCATAGTCTGTACACTGGTGGTTTAGCTTGCTAATTATAAGTATTCACAAGTAAAAATAACAAAAACAGCCGGATGACGGGAACGCCGACACGGTCCATATGGTCACCTGGGGTTGATCTGTGAGGACAGATCAAAAGGGGGATTAATGTATTTATACTGGCTCATTATAGGCACGCATTGCTAAGAGGTTTGATTTCAACATTATAAGCATTACAGAGGATAGATTCATATTAGTGCAACATGTATCTGTTATAATCAGTAAGCATACAAGACACACATGACACGCAAAAGGGAGGCAGAGTAGCATGCAAAAGCGTGAGCCTGCAGAAAAGAGGAACCAAGTCACACCCCAACGAACACAGCCAGCGGCGCAAATAGGAGGCCTGCGGTAAAGCTGATAAAGAACATATGACGCAGAAAAGAGGAACAGGCCGTGGGGTGTGTAACAGGGTTTGGGACAAGATGAGCAACATGTTTGTCACATAAGCAAAGCAGTAAGCAAAGCAAGGGGCGGAATTAGCTAGAGTAGAGTGTATAACTGCCGCCCAGTAGAATGAGAGACAGACTCACTTGAGCGAGGCAGGCACTGGGTGTTGGGGGTAGAATTGTGCTGTAATATCCTTGAGTGATCTCCGCACTTTGCAAACTGCGCAATAAACCTTTTGAAGCTTTCACAGTCGTCTCTCTGGTATTCTTCACTGCATCAACCAACTTGGGAAGAGGCGGCGACCGAAGCCGTGCTCAACACTTGTCCACATTGACTCCACCCATGAGTTATTTGTGAGTACAGGCTTTCATTAAGAAGATATAAGGACGACAATATGCACTTTTGGACGATTTATTGACAGTCGCGTTTTTTTGGACAGGCATCATCACAGTCACCTACACTGTCACTGTGTGCTGTGTAGCGCTCGTCGAACAGTGCTTTGCAGGTCGCAGACCCCGACATCTCCGTGTAAAATAGTAGTGTTCAAGCCACGTCAAAATGAATATACATATACATGACTTGGATCGATCAGCAGGGTGATCGGAATGTTTTTACTGGTTAGTGGACATGGCCGAGGACCCCTCTCCTGACGGGATTCTCAGACCACACCTCCAGCACACCTGGGACCCTCACCAGTTAAAATTAACACCGAGTCAAACTGTCACACCGGAAACATACCCGATCTCAGCTGACCAATGTCGGCACACTGCCCTCGTTTTATCTACTTGTCTTTCTCCGTCGCATTATTTAACTAGGAAGCTGAAGTGTTCCCAAGCAGGAGACTTTAGCGACAAGTGAGGGTCTTTAAGCTCTGCTGGTTTCTCGCTAGCGTTAGCCATGACGTAAACGGGCTGCACGTGTAGCTGCAGGCGGAAAATAAACACACGCAACTTCCGTTCCGGGAACTCACCCGTGCACAGCCCTGTACTGAACCGAACGTCCTGTACCGAAGCTGTTCAATACAAATACATGTATCGTTACACCCCTAATAAAAAGTATTCACCCCCCTTGGCTTTTTACCTATTTTGTTACATTAGAGCCTTTAGTTCAATGTTTTTTTTAATCTGAATTGTATGTGATGGATCAGAACACAACAGTCTAAGTTGGTGAAGTGAAATGAGAAAAATATATACATAAAACTATTTTTTAGAAATAAAAAAATGAAAATTGGCACGTGCATATGTATTCACCCCCTTTGTTATGAAGCCCATAAAAAGCTCTGGTGCAACCGATTACCTTCAGAAGTCACATAATTAGTGAAATGATGTCCACCTGTATGCAATCTGTGTCACATGATCTGTCAGTACATATACACAGCTTTTTTGAAAGGCCCCAGAGGCTGCAACACCTAAGCAAGAGGCACCACTAACCAAACACTGCCATGAAGACCAAGGAACTCTTCAAACAAGTAAGGGACAATGTTGTTGATAAGTACAAGTCAGGGTTAGGTTATAAAAAATATCCAAATCTTTGATGATCCCCAGGAGCACCATCAAATCTATCATAACCAAATGGTAAGAACATGGCACAACAGCAAACCTGCCAAGAGACGGCCGCCCACCAAAATTCACGGACCAGGCAAGGAGGGCATTAATCAGAGAGGCAGCACAGAGACCTAAGGTAACCCTGGAGGAGCTGCAAAGTTCCACAGCAGAGACTGGAGTATCTGTACATAGGACGACAATAAGCCGTACGCTCCATAGAGTTGGGCTTTATGGCAGAGTGGCCAGAAGAAAGCCATTACTTTCAGCAAAAAACAGTATGGCACGTTTTGAGTTTGTGAAAAGGCATGTGGGAGACTCCCAAAATGTATGGAGGAAGGTGCTCTGGTCTGATGAGACTAAAATTTAACTTTTCGGCCATCAAAGAAAACACTATGTCTGGTGCAAACCCAACACATCACCTCACCAAAGAACACCATCCCCACAGTGAAACATGGTGGTGGCAGCATCATGCTGACGGGATGTTTTTCAGCAGCAGGGACTGGGAAACTGGTCAGAGTTGAGGGAAAGATGGATGGTGCTAAATACAGGGATATTCTTGAGCAAAACCTGTACCACTCTGTGCATGATTTGAGGCTAGGACGGAGGTTCACCTTCCAGCAGGACAATGACCCCAAACACACCGCTAAAGCAACACTTGAGTGGTTTAAGGGGAAACATGTAAATGTGTTGGAATGGCCTAGTCAAAGCCCAGACCTCAATCCAATAGAAAATCTGTGGTCAGACTTAATGATTGCTGTTCACAAGCGCAAACATCCAACTTGAAGGAGCTGGAGCAGTTTTGCAAGGAGGAATGGGCAAAAATCCCAGTGGTAAGATGTGGCAAGCTCATAGAGACTTATCCAAAGCGACTTGGAGCTGTGATTGCCGCAAAAGGTGGCTCTACAAAATATTGACTTTAGGGGGGTGAATAGTTATGCACATTGACTTTTTCTGTTATTTTGTCCTATTTGTTGTTTGCTTCATAATAATAATAATAATAATAATAATAATAATAATAATAATAATAATAATAATAAAAAAACATCTTCAAAGTTGTGGGCATGTTCTGTAAATTAAATGATGCAAATCTTCAAACAATCCATGTTAATTCCAGGTTGTAAGGCAACAAAACTTAAAAAATGCCAAGGGGGGTGAATACTTTTTATAGGCAGTGTATATCTTATATCTTGTTGTGACTGTTGAGATGTTATAGACTATTTTTACTTCATGTATATAAACGGAGCAAGATGAAAATGCAGTAATAAATAATATATAATCAATAATAAATCGCCCATCTCTTAGTCCTGATGTCACGTGTTGTAAATCGTCGCATCCCTGTGACAATGTGATCTTGTGTTGACCTTTTTCTCTTGCTTCTCTGTGTGTTCAGAACAGTTCAAACAACGGGCCTGCAGGGGAAGGTCCAGCCCAGCAGGCCAAAAACAAGTGGGACCATTTAGAGAACAAGCACAAGGTGCAGGTTTGAATGATGATGTGGAAACTAAATCTGTTTTACCCATGCAAGTTAATTAAGACGTGATTGATTTCCACTGCCTTAGGATTGTCCTCATGGATGAGGTTTTAGGACAGAGGCCTTCCACTGCCCCCCCTGTCCTAACTACCTCCATCCCTGAGGACACACCAGGGCCAAGTGCCGGCAGGTGACCAGGAGGAGGAGGATGACGACGATGAGGAGGAGAACCAGCCAGGGCCGAGGAGAAAGAGGAGGAGGGAGGATGAAGGAGGACATGAGGCTGCAGAGAGAGGATGGAGAGGCTCTTCTCTGCTCCAGAGGAAAATCATTACATTATTTCTGTGATTTAGTTAATTTATGAGTTCTTTTTAAATTATTTGTTCATAATTGTTCATTTTATATAATTCATGAAATAAAATATTGTTCTAGTGTTACACGTTGTCTATTCCATTCAGTATTTACAACTGAAGTACAATTTATAACAGCAAACAGCATCAAGTGCTACTTTTCAGGGACAACAAGGGATGTAATTGTTTACTTTTATTATTAAGGTCTAAACATTTACAACTATTTACAAAATTACAGTATAGATAACTATTTACAGATTATTATTGACAAAAACAATGACAAAAATATTAAAACAGTTACTAATGATGTACAGTAACAGGCTGAGCAGGAGTCCCTGCAGTGCTGCTGGGCTGGATGGGATGCCACAGTAAAGACCCTGGTGTCAGTGGGACATCATCTGGGTCAGTACTCAGGGTGTTTGGGGGTGTAGTCTCCACCGCCCATCCATCGTCCACCAACTGGGTTTGCAGGGCTGACTCGACCGACGGCTGCCATGTCACTAATTATTTCTTTAAGAAAGAGGCAAGAATTATAATTTCATAATAATAATAATAATAATAATAATAATAATAATAATAATAATAATAATAATAATAAATTATTACAACAAACAAAACTATCTACCAAACACTTTAAATAGGAATAATGCCTTTTAAATTAAAATAAAACCATATGTGGCGATCAACAGTTTATATGTCAGCATTAAGGTAATGTATCGGTATGTTAATTAGCCCTAACTGTTAGCTAGCTAATAATGATAATAATGATAACAGTACTGTGGGTTCAATAACAGGTTCACCTCTCCACGGTCCTCTCAACCGGAGATAAACCAGAGCCGCTTCTCCTCTTCTTCCACAAGGAGGAGGATTAAAAAGGAAATCAGGGATTCCTGGAGCTCAAACATATTTGACGGTCAAACTTTAGGCTACTCTTCTTGTCACTTTCGCGGACCTGGGCAGCATGAATAGTGACGTACAGGTAGGGGCAGGAACATCTGGTGACGCAACCAGGAAATGCTCCAAAGGCTAGACCGTCCCATTTAACAACGGTTGACGGGGCCTCGCAGGTCTATAATAAGGTCTATAATAAAAATTATATATATATAAATTATATATATATATATATATATATATATATATATATATATATATATATATATATATATATATATATATATATATATATATATGTATTAGCTTTATGGTCTTATTGTTTTAATATAGGGAATAGTGGAATTGTTTTAGAGTTTTACATTCTGTCTTCTTCTGTCTCTAGTGCTGTGGCTGGCGAGGTCCTCCATTCACCGGTGCGGTTGATGCTCTGGGAGCTCACTTTAGATGGTGATATGGTTTGTGGTTGCACATGGTATTAATGTGGTGTTTTATTTGAAGTGTGTTGGGTTATATTTCTTTTGAATACTTAGTATACTCCCAGTATCCCAGCAGTGAATGGTTGGTGTCCCAGCCGTAGTATGACTGTCTGTCCTCTTGTCTCTTCTTGCCTGTGTTCTTAGAGTTTTAGTTTTAATAAATGGCATGTATGACCCACACTGGCTGTTGCGGCCTCTTCATTGGAGTCCCTGTGTACTCCGTACCTTTCTAAAGGTTACAACTGTATTAATACAGTTTGTCAAAATTAAAAAATAACTGTACAGTCACATAAGTAAGGTTGTGCTGAGAAAAATGAGACCAAACAAGGGAAGGTAAACAGTTTTTAAGGTGAAAGAGGAGCTGCTCCTTGTGCTCCCTAACTGCTGTAGCTACCTGTCCCAGTATGAATGTTTACTTCAGTGTTCAGGTTGACATCAGTGCTTCTGTTTGTAGTAGAAGTGAAGCTGTTTGGTGCTATCTGCATGCCACAACCCTTGTTGCTGGTCTTCTTGAATAAATGCTTGAGTTGAATAAATGGACACAGCACTACACTATTTTGTTTGTTTGTTTGTTTTTTAGATATTGGGATGAACTGCCCCTTTTTAGTAAGAGGAAATGTATTTCTCAGCACTGTAGGAGTGGTCACGGAGCCATTTTTCAGCCTGAAGCAAATAAAATGTAGGTTGAAAAAGTTTGCCCCCCTGAAAAAATGTAATGCGCCCCCTTAATTTTTTTTCTGCAGCCGGGTCTGCTTCAGAGTCAGTTTTGAAATCCACAATGAACAACTTCATCTGCACAAGACAGTACCTTGTTGGACTTTTAAGGCTCCTCTCCCTCTCTGTTCCTAACATGCATCACCTGTCATTGGGAGGAATGGAAGACCAGAGCAATTTTCCTTCCTTTGACTCAAAACCGTCTTCCATTTCGGCAGTTTCCCTTTTCTTCATCAGTCGATTCATCCTCCTCATCAGTGGAAGCATAATCTGCATCATGTAGTATTGTCCTCTCTCCCTAAAACTTCCTCTTCTACTTTTGCAGGTTTCTGCTGGTCTCAGCCTTCCTCAGCAGGGCTCCAAATGAAATCAACAGACTCCACTGAAGAATCTCGCCTACCGTCTGGTCGTCCTGTGGATCAAAGACATCATAAAAACAGGTTTACACAGGTGCAGCTTTGAAGTTTGTGTGTGTGTGTGTGTGTGTGTGTGTGTGTGTGTGTGTGTGTGTGTGTGTGTGAAGATTGATGAGGGGGAGATATGCATGTGTGTTTAATATGCTAGAAATTGTATAGTATGGTACCATCCATGTAATTTTTATGTCCAAAAGATCAAAGAACCCCCAAGTCTGACTTAAAACATTTGAAAACTGTTCAAAATTGAACAGAGGTCAACAGAAGGGACCCTCTCTCTGTAACAAGTGCATTTTACCCCTTATCATATGCTGCATTTTCAAGCAGGTCACTGACAAGTGAAGTATAAAGTTATGAAGCTCAGTGCAAGTTCAATCAGGAAGACTGTCTTTTCATTCACCTCTCTCCCTGCTCCCTCCATTCACCCCACACTGGCGTTTCTTCATGTTCTCTCTCTCCTTTAAACCAACCACTTACACTATCAGTTTTGTTTAAAGACACTCATGTCAATTTTTTGCGTATCTCAGCGAAATAAGCGTCATTTTGCACAGTAGACTAAATTAAGCTTCATTTCAGTGAAAAAAATTTCAGCAAGTTTCCCACAAAGGATTGTTTAAAGATGAATAAATATTATGGCAAACATGGTTTCATTTGCTCTTTAATTACTTTTTGGTCAAAACTCACTTTCAGGAAATTTGAGCTTTTCTCTGCAAGAGAAGCGTCTTTTTGCACTGTGAAATAGATTAAGCTGTATTTCACTGACAAACGGATTTTCAAGAAAGTTTCCTACCTAAGAATGTTTAAAGTATGATAAATATAATGGCAAAATTAGTTTTGGTTGTTCTTTAATTAGTTTTTGGTCAAAAATCACTTATGGCCATTTTGAGCGTCTCTCTCATGAGTGTCTTTTTGTATAGCCAAGTAAATTAAGCTGTATTTCAGCGTAAAAAAGTTTTTTTTTAAGCAATTTTCCTACATATTTAAACTTGGAAAACTATTATGGAAAACATGGTTTCAATTGAGTTACACTTCATGTTCTGTGTTGAAAATAGTAATGTCAATTTAGGGCTTATCTCTGTGAAATAAGCTAATTCTGCCCAATATACGTATTTAAAGTGTGAAAAATGTTTTTTCAAACGAGTTTGATACCAAGAAATGTGTAAAGTTGGATACACTGTATGGCAAATAGGGTGTCATTATCTTTTCAAGTCATTTATGGTCCAAAGCCATTCATGGCCATTTTTTGTGTTTCAATTCTAAATAAGCATCTTTTTGCACAGTATACTAAATTTAGCTTTATTTCACTGAAACAGGGCTTTTCAAGCAATTGTCCTACCAAGGAATGTCTAAAGCTGGATAAATATTATTGCAAACATGGTTTCATTTGAGTCCCACTTAATGTTTCGTGTAGAAGACAGTACTACCAAGTTTACTTTTGTTGCTGCAAAATAAGCGTCTTTTGCTGACTCTGACTCATTGTGTTTCATGTAGACAAGTAATTAGACATCCTCAGATATATTCATGAACTCTTGGTCCCTCTCTGTAACTGTGCAAGGCAGGTATTATCAGTGACCTTGGCCTTCTCTTCAACTGTGAAACTATGTTCTTCTTCACTCTCTCTGACTCCTCTCATGGAAAGAACTACTACTCTTTTATCAAATCAGTTTTGCCAAGCACATGTTAATAATACAACATTTTATACTTAAATTGATGCATATTAGTAATACAGTTTATCAGTGCATTGTAATCATAATCAGGTGCATATGAATGTTTTATTCTTGAGTCAAACTGTTGAAAATAATAAATCCTAACAGAACCAATTCATGATTTTTGATGAAATAACAGACTATTATCCACTTGTTTTCCTTCCACATGAAAACTGTATGCATATTTTGTGTCAAAATCATTTTTGGCTTCTCTCTCCAAAAAAAGCACCTTTTTTCCCCTTATTATAAATGAACACTCATGGTCGTGTGACTTTTGTCCTCCAGAGTCAAAATTGATCCGGTCTGGTTTGATTGTTTTTAAAGCATGGAATAAAAATTATCAATTATTGCATGGTACACATTTTTGGTCAACTTTTTTACAACTCATTTACCAAAACTTTTACACTTCTAATTGGAATCCATGGTCAAAAGACCTCATTTACATGAAATTACACCTAATTTTTCAGATTTTCAGTTATCTTAGTTATCTTATCTCAGTTAATCTATCTTCAAAAATACCGATTGTGTTTGTGAATGTGTGCGTGTGCGTGCATGTGTGTGTACCTGATGGTTGATTTGACATCAATCTTGCCATGGGTCAGAAGGAGCAGTGTGGTGAGGAAGAACTGCTGCAGAGGTAGATGGTACATCCTGCCGGACATTCACAATCAACCTGGCTGAGTGTGGGGAAGAACCTGGCATCGCTGATGAGAGATGTTATAATTTCTCTCCCAGACTCATCCAGGAACAGCCTCCTCCTGTGGCACTTCCCCTGGTTTCAGTTTGGGTTGATGTCAGTCCATAGTACAAACGAATTTTAGGCAGAGTCAATGAGCATGTTGTTTAAGACCACGAGGGGCCAACTTGCTGTGATTCGTTTACATGTGTTAACACTGGTAACCTGCAACAAAAAATTAATCATTTAAAAAAATGTATACTTATTTTCCTACACAAAATGCAATGCATTGCCCTTTGCATGAATTACACTAAATATTCCAAGAAGAAAACAGTGCAATATTACTACTACAGTAATACTTTCAGCTCCCTCTTTGTTCTGATTGTAGTCCAGTGGTTTGGGGCTTTTTGTGCTCACAGCAGCATCCTTATGAAGAGTGCTCATCAGAAGTATGTTTTTTCTTTTTTGGGACACTAACACACATGTGAGCATGTGTTTCAGTGAAGGCAAACTTCGATAAGAATCAAGCCCTGTCTCTTCCCACCAGCAGTACAGGGGGACGCTCAGGTTTATTTTTCCTCACTGTTCCCACCATGGTCAGCATTTTCTTCAGCCGCTCCTGACCAAGGGCATAGACTTAAAGAAGCTGTTGCATGCAGTTGACAGTATGCACGCTGAGACCTTCTGTTATGTAAAGCTCCACAGGCTGGCCCTGATTTCATCTACAGTAGCTTTGAATATCTAGGTTGCAGAGACCATGAAAAAATTGCTCATAGAGCGATCTTCACTATCCTTATCGAGACTTTAACATCTGTACAAGATACGTATGACCTCCTATTATCTCAAAGAAATTGAATCGAATGCAACTGGATTTGGTTTTTGTCTTGAAGACGTTTCACCTCTCATCCAAGAGGCTTCATCAGTTCCTGCTCGCTTGACTAGGCTGGGACTAGTCCAACTAGCCGGTGTGGAGGTCCAGCTATTTAACCTCTTAGGAGGCGATCACAAGGCCACTGATGTCTATGGGTATTTATGTCTATGGGTATCTATTGTATGGAGACATAATGACCTGGGAGATTCATATTTTTCTCCCACAGATGCCCACCCTTTTTGATCGTTAGATCAATACTAGTCTTACCAAATTTCAATTTAGGTTAGGGAAGGCTTGGCAGGAATACCGGCATGCTCTTACATTCACATTAAATACAAAATCAATTACATTTTAACATCGTCACACGGTTCAGCATAAGGAAATTGTGGTATATTTCAAAAAACACTTAGACCCCCTTTGAAAATAGGGTCATATAAAACTCTGCATATTTGATTCTTAAGCAAACACGGATTAATACAGAAGATCAACACATCGTAATCATCTACGTTTCTTAAAGCATATTATTCAATTTATCAGACTAAAATAGATGCATGGATGCAGGCTTGCTTCTCTTCAAGTCCCTGCATTTTGCACGTGTAGAGGGGGCCACTACATTGGAGAGCACAATCACAAGGTAGCATGATGTCATCTTCTGCTGCAATTCCCTGAGTTGATCTTAATCATCACACATTGCCTTAATATTTTATTATAAGAGATGAATAAACAACAATCATACAAGTATAGCATTTTGAACATTTGAAAAAAAGATTATTAGTGCACTGATAATCACTGATACTAAATATCAAAACATTTATGATATTGGATTAAAATCATTTTAACAATATAATGGAAATTGTCATAGTAATATAAATTTGAGAAGAAAATAGAGAACAATATCACACAGTGACTTTATGGAATGCTAGGAAACAGCTATTCATTTTGCATCTGTTAATAGGACAGTCAACTAGAAAAGGCAAGTTCTGAAGAACTTGCGGTTGTAAATGCTCCCTGCTGACCAGCTGAAGCCAAATGCAGATTGCTGGCTGTGAAAACTTTGAATACTCTGAATGTCCACAATATCAAAAAACTGTGAAATAATGTAGGGTTCGTTGAAAAACTAAAGCCAAAATGAATTGGTGGCTTTAATTTATTTGAAGTCTCATCTGAAGAGAATGAAGCTTCATAATAGTTGGGTGAGAATGAAGCATTAAAAATAGAATATAAGCTTTGAGCCAAACTGCAATGCTGGCTTGAATTTGTGTTGAAAAGCAGCTGATGGAGTATGAAGAGATGTTACAGTGAGAATGAGTCAAATACTCTGAATCGGACTGAGAAATTCAATAAATCTCATTATACCATGGTCTGGGGGAATTCTCGATTCTGACTGGCTGTAGGGTGTAGATTAATCCCTGGTATATGGATACCTACTAAGTAGTTCCAGTCAAATTGTCTGTTCACCGTCTAAATTAATGCGCTGGCTGGCGTAACCATAGCGACGGGAACGCAGTCAAAGCCGCTGTTTACAATTTATTTCCAACACTGAGTGCAGTCCGTCAGTCCTTCAGTGCCTTATCCTCTGAACACCTCAGGATGGCGACTGTAACACACAAGCTGCAGAAAGTACACTTCCCCTCTAAACTTACTGATACTTTTTTTTTTTTTTTATCACATAAGCGAATAATCTCACATCCCGTTCGCTGTTCAGCTCTCTACTTCAGGCTGCGGCCACAGTAACGTTACACACGGCCGATCATTTGTTCGTGAAAATCTTGATGTTGATTTGGGGACAATGACATGACTGGTAAGCTAGCTAGTCTTGTTGTTAAACATACTGTCAAATTATATTTACTGTTTGTCAACCGTAAGCAATGTTATTGACTTTGAATCTCGCTAGCATAGCGTTAGCTTTCTGGCTCACCACTGAGCGGACTAGAATATCTCCCATTGCCAAGTCGTATCTAAGGTCCGTCCTATTTACTGGAGAGGTGAACCACGTTTCCGTTGTATAAGAACCTTACGGGAGGGTTATGGTTGTTCCAGGTATTAGTCAAACCCTCAGGCATTACCAGGGAAACTAAGTTATTGCCTGTGAAAAACTTTATATTTTGATTGTAAAACGCATGAAAATATAAATTAATGGTCTTAATTTATTTTCTTTGGCAAGTGACCATGGTATAAGCGGGATAATGCCCTTCGAGGTGTCCATAATCAGGAATTAATGGACTTCGCGGAGGCAGTTCTAAGGCCCCCGCGTCGTCCATTAATTCCTGATTATGGACACCTTGTCGGGCATTATCCCTTACATATATCAATGATTGGGAACATTTAAATATTTGAACAGAGTTCCTGGCTTGAATGAATGAAAAAAATGTTATTTAAATATAGTAAAAATGTTAAGAAATAAACTGTGTGTGTTTGTGTGCATGTGACTGTGTGTTTAAGCATGGCTGTATGTGTGTGTGTGTGTGTGTGTGTGTGTATTAAACTGACTCATTGATAAATTTGTCTCTCTGTGTTGGCCCAGTTGATCTGGGTTGCCACGGTGATGGTAACCAGGTTGGTCCTGGTAACGGACTGTGAGAGTTGCTTTAACAGTGATTTCAGGTGAAGCTTACCTCACATTATCATCCAAAACAGTAACTGCTATCACTCAAATAACGATATGGCAGAAACTATGAGAGTCTTGTGAGCACTTTGTGAAGTTTTTGTGTGTGTGTGGTCAAAAATGAGTCTTGTGGAGCAGTTTAGAAAAGTGGATGTGTTTGCCTGCCTCCAGATATTTTTCCTCTCAGTTAAATGGAACTCAATGCGGCAGTTGGTCGGTGGTCCTTTTGGTTAAACGCACACCAAGCCAAAAGTTTTTGTCTGATTGCCTCCAGAGAACGACTCTAGCGACCAGCACGATAAAAAAAATAGACGCCATCATGTCCTTAAAAAGCTGAACATTTTGATAGTTGAATGTTTTTTATAGCTCAAAATTTGTAGGAGAAGAAGCGTGCTGAAAAACATACGGAATCATGAATAATAATAGAAGATAAATTCCAGAAGAACAATAGTGTGCATGCTTGTTAGCATTCACACTAATAATAAAGATTAGAAGAACGATAGTGTGAATGCTTGTTAGCATTCACACTAATAAAGATTAGAAGAACAATAGTGTGAATGCTTTCCTGCGAAAATACAGTGTAAATGCTAATGGCTGAAGTGATTTCTGAAATCTGCTGAATGTACTGCAGGATATGCACAAAACTATGAGAAGAATAGAGTAGAATAGTATGAAGTGGTACAATGTTGTATAATACTGTAGAAATTTGTATGAAAAGGTAGAATTGTAGAATATTGAATGAAATGGTAGAATAGTATGAAGTGGTACAATGTTGTATAATACTGTAGAAATTTGTATGAAAAGGTAGAATTGTAGAATAATGAATGAAATGGTAGAATAGTATGAAGTAGCACAATGTTGTATGTTGGGACCCTCACATGGGCCTGATATCAGAGCGGCCTCAATTGCACTAACAAAGGAAAGTGCATTGACCCTAATGTCCAGTAGGTGGCGCCTGCTTGACACAGCCCTCCACAGGTTTGGCAACTCCCATCTCTCATTGTCTGATTGCACCTGAATGCGTCGTCACATCCGCAATGACCGGATGAACGGAGAAAAATAAGACCAACTGCGTGCCCATCTCTTTGCCAGTCCCAGAGTTACGTGTTGCTGTAAGCTAGTGATGGCGAGATGATGCCTCATGAAACGTTGAAGCCTCTCAGCCGGATGAACCACCAAAATGGTTCAACCTCAAAGCCTCAAACACTTAGATACATAGTGGCAAATGCAATTATGATGAAAGAAAAAGATTTCTCCAGTCAACCCAACCCAAAATGTGACGTTTGCTTCGTGTTAATTAAAGTCATTTTAGTGATACATGTGCGTGAGTGTGCCGTTCAAAAATATCTCCTGAGCTCATGAGAAACTCAATTATTTGGTAAAGATTTGAACTAGTCATCCCAGGCAAAAGAGAATGTCTTATCAACTACTTTACTAATTAATAATACTCAGTGATTGATAGATTAAAGTAGTATCACACTGCATCATGACTGAGAATGCACGTGATTAATAGCCATTAAAGTGATCTTGGAACTGGGTTTTTTGTTGGTAAATGATGTGTTTTAGGCAACAGGACAGTGAAAGTGCTTTTGTTATTGAATATTTTTTGGGAGCATGATAGTGGAATAGTGGGGATAGTGGATAGGGCAATGTAGTTGAGACTTCTGAACACACATCGCGGAACAGTAGCCCGAGACGAAGCCTCGTCCGTCACGCGCAACGTCATTTCGCCAAGGTGAATCAGAGCTCGACACGGAGCTTTGCTGGGGGAGGAGCCGACGTACTCGACACAAGCCTCAATGCCCTGACGCAAACCATAACATCACTACTGTAAGCTTCGGCTTTCGTCAGCGCAACCGTTACTCAAAGGGAGCAACCATGCATTTGGATTTTAACCGCCGAAGGCCGCAGTGTTTCACCTCGCTGGACGAGTCAGACTGCCGTGCGTTACCAAATACCCTCTGGATCCAGTAGCTGTACAACCAGCCGCTTTCACCGCCTGCAGAAGGAGGATTTTTCCCTCAGGAAACGTCTGTTTTCACATTGCCCGTGTCGACCACGCTGTTCTTAACAGCTAACGCAGGACGCTGCAACCGCCTTTAATCCACGCTGAGGAAGCGAGCTGGATTATGGAAGACGCAACTATAAGTGAGGCTTATTTAATTAGTGTCTGGGCAGATACTAGAAGTTGTATTGTACGTGTATTGTATGCTTGTGAGCTTGTTTGAGTTTGTGGACCACCGAGTCCCCTTTTTATACTGTTTGTTTTACGTTGTAAAACATTTGTTTGTTGCTTGCTTGTTTTCATTTCAGCTCATCACGAGCCGATCTGAGTCTCCACATTGTGGAGTACCACGTGTTATCTTAGCCGCCACTAAAGGTGTTGGCCCTTTGTCTTTCTCTCTCTCTTTCCTTCTCTTAACTAACCCACATGTACACTACACACACATTAGGGGTTACGCAGACACACGTGTAAATCTTATGAGTGACTCCTTGGAGACTTATGGTTAATAACCTAACTATAACATTTGATACGTGTGCTTTTGGGAACCCCTTTCATATTCTATATAAGCCTCTTGGTAGCACTGCTACCTTTTCGAACATTATCTTGCGTGTGTGTGTATCCAAAAGTACACACAAAGCCAGCGGTGTTGTAACCATCGCCGTTGTTCAAATCCTGCGCGTGACTTCTCCAAGTCACGCCTGGCCAGTGTTGTAGTCCTTAGACCATGGCTTCCCCAAGTCATGGTCGGCCATTTTTGTAGTCCTTTCACGGAACACTCCGTGACGTTACCTTCCAAGAGATCGTAACCGCCATTTTGGCTCTTCGCCATCTTGTGTCTTTGACTACGGCCGCCATTTCAGCTCTCTTTCTTTGTTATACACGCACACACACACACACACACACACACACACACACTACATGCTTGTTGGTTTGTGCTTGAGTTTGTTTGTTTAATTTCATAGTTAGCTGCTTTAGTCTAGTGATAGATTTTGTTCAGTGAAAGTATTAATTATTTGATCAAGGTGCTTATGTGAATAAATTCTATTATACCGTACATAGCAGTTTTCTGTGATTATTTTGTGAATATGATTGTGATCTTTTCTGGTTGTGATGGTCAGTGCTCGGATTCACTTCCTTCACTGTTCCTTTAATTGTAAATAGTTCACAAATATCTACATTTAAAGTGAACCCTTCTATTTTGAGACTATTTTGGTCTGGTTATTGGTCCCTGATTTCAGGGTGGTGCCCCGTTTTAATGATTTAATCATAATTTGCATTAAATCATATTGATTTAATTTGAATTATTATTATCAGTAATTATTCATTTCTAATAACCACACCTGCCCTACCATCGAATTCCCAACATTGTATAATACTGTAGAAATTTGTATGAAAAGGTAGAATTGCTGAAAATTGTGAAATATTGTAGAAAAGTATCATAGAATAGTACAACAAAGTGTGAAATTTGCTGAAAAAAGTACTCTTATGCTTTTTAGCATTCACACTAATAATAAAGATTAGAAGGACAATAGTGTGAATGCTTGTTAGCAAAGAATTCCGCTCTTATCTCTATGAAGGGATGAGACCAAAACATGTTTAACAGTCATTTCTGTATCTGTATCAGTGAATGTGTTCTACTTGTCAATTGTGTTATCAACTCTCTTCCAAGATCGTTATCTCAGTACCGTTTGTTTTCATGTGTGGTGCTCTGCCTCGTGGCAGAGTCTAATCAGCAGGAGAAGAAGGAGAAGGCTTTTTAGCCCTCTCTTTGGGCCTCGGTCGCACCTTTTGAAGGGGGCTGGCTGGCATCTGGATGCATGCATGCATCCATTCTGCTTTGCCCTCGACCTTTAGGGCCGTCAGTGTGACCAGTAGCACCTGGTATGGACCTTTCCACCTTAGAGAAAAAAATATTATTTTTCCAGAGATTTTATTAACACAAAATTGCCACATTGGAAAGGATGAATAGGTTTCTCTTAAGGTTTCGGGAGCCTGTCAGATACCTGCAGATTAAATCTCCCTAGTATGTCTTGTTAGTTGTTTCACATACTCAGTCATGTACTCATCAGTCCATAACAGGGTGGTCTTGTGAGGTGTCAAAGGTATAGACTTGCCCCTGTGGACATTGGTCTCCCCATCAAAACCTCATGAGGGGTAAGCCTGATCGTCCTGTTTGGTGGGCTTCGAATCGTGAACAACACAAGTTCACAAATGGCCAGATGCCAGAAATGGCATCTGGCCATTTCAAAGCTGTTGTCAGCATGGTTTTAGTCAACTTTTCTTTAATGCTGGAGTTCCTTCTCTCCACCTGACCTGAGCTCTGTGGATGGTAGGGAACATGCAATTTCCACTGGAATACTTCCACTGCAGAGTTATCGTCAATCAATCCATAAAAATCTGGGCTCAATTTAGAAAACATTTTGGGTTACAGAGGCCTTCTAACCTGTTAAGTGTAATCACGTGTTCACTCCCTCTTGTACTGATCCTGCATTCAGTCTGTGGTTTAACAAAGGGATCAAGTCAATGTGTGACTTATATATATATATATATATATATATAGATGACATATTTATGTCTTTCTCTTAATTATCCCAAACTTACAACTTACCTAAGAACCATTTCTTCTGTTACTTACAGGTTAGGAGCTTCGTACAAAAGACATTTAATTCATTTCCGGATAAGCCCATAAAATCACATATCGAATATATTCGTGAACTGAAATCAGACCGTAGAGGACTGGTAGCCCAGATCTATGATCTCATTCAGAGTATTAACCCACACTCCACTGAAAACTTAAGGAAGGCCTGGGACTCTGATCTTGAGGTAGTTTTTAGAGACGATCCATGGGACTCCATCTTAAATCTGATACACACATCATCTACATCTGCTAAGCACGGTTTAATCCAACTAAAGGTGGTACATAAAGCTCACTTTACTAAGGCCAGGCTGGCAAAGATTTATCTGAATGCTAATCCATTATGCCCCCGATGTAGAGGTCAGCCAGCAGACCTAATGCACATGTTCTGGCTGTGTCCGAACCTCTCCACCTTTTGGTTAAGTATTTTTAAAGCTTTAAGTGAGATGTTTGGAACCCAGTTAGATCCTGATCCTATCTGTGCCCTCTTTGGTCTAACACCAGAGGAATCTTGGGCTGTCTTACCAGCTAAAGCCTATGTAGTTATAGCCTTTACCACACTCTTTGCGAGACGTTTAATCCTTTTCAGATGGAAACAACAAGCTCCTCCATCCTTTTCTCATTGGGTCAAGGATGTCATGTATTTATAAAGATAGAAAAAATCAAATACACACTCAAAGGTTCCTCTCAATCTTTTTTCAAAACCTGGAGGCCTTCCTTGAATTTTATGACTCCTTGCAGGAGCCCCTGAACAGTGAATAGGGTGGAACTCATACACAATTGATTGCAGCAGTGAACACTCCCCCCTCTGTTTTGTTATTCTCTTTTCCCTCTATATTTGTTTTCGTACTCCCCAAATGTGCTTTATATCATATAAACCTATGGATGGGTGGGAAGGGATGGGAATGGTGAACTCACTGTGCCAATGTATCTGCTGAACAATGCACTTCTACATTTTAGAGATGAATGTGTAAATTGAGGTGATATGCATATGTTCTGTATTTTTCATCTCTGTGGGATAATAATTGTAAAAAAAACAATAAAACATATTTACAAAAAACTGGAAATCGTTCTTTGTCAGAGTTATTTCCAGGAGGTCAAGGATGTTGCATCCAGGCGGGACGTGTCAGGATACTGCGTTACGGCTGTGAGGCCCAGTACAGTGTCAATATTAGTATAAAGCGAGTCAATTGAGAAAACATACGAATTGGTAGGTACTCTTGTGTTTTTGAGTTTGTTCACAAAGTCATAGGTGTCTTTTACATAGCTGTTGTGTTTTTTGGAAAGTGGATTTAAAAAATAGTTGATATGCTCCATCACATTGTAAGATTCCGAACCACTGTCGCTGACTATGGGGCGACTGCTCGGGATCAAAGAGGGCACCGGCCACATGTTGGGACACTTATGGATTTTTGGTAGTAGATAGAAGAGGCACGGATGCGGAGAGTCAAGGCCCATCAGGTAAGTTTTCTGTTTCTTAGTAATAAACTGTTTGTTGTATAATTCTGCCACCTTATCCCTGACTATTATTTGTGTCTCAGGTTGGAGTAGGTGGGGTAACGGTTTGTAGTAACTGTTTTCAAGTTGTCTGTATGCTTCCTCTAGGTAATTATCTTTATCCTGAATGCAGATCTGGCCTCCTTTGTCTGCGCTCTTAATGATGATGTCCTCATTTTTTATTAGATTAGTGAGTGCCGTTATTTCCTCCTTGCTGATGTTACTTTTGTTGTTTGGCTTTAATTTAAAGTTGTGAAATGACTGAACATTGTCTCTGATTAGGTTCTGGATATTAATGGATACAGCCTGCATGGTAGGTTCCCACTTCGAGGATGCAATGAACGGCAGCGGTGCTTGTTGTCTGTCATAACCAAAATAATCTAATAATTTAAGTCTCGGTTGGTACATGTGTACGTCCCGGCGGAGGTCGCTGTGACGGGGAGTTTTTGGAGTTGGGATAAAGGTGAGACCTTTCTCTAGTTAGTTTCTGCTCTGTCGAGTTTAAAGGAAGTGCTTAAATTGATAACGTTTGATAACGTGGGGGAGTGTATCTGGACTGTAAACCCCCTTTACATGTTGTCTAACTGAACTAGCCAGTGTTTAAGAATTTTGTCTGCCGTTTCCTTAGTCCAATGGACGGGATCCCTGGGGTGAGCTTCATATTCATTGTTTGCAATGTGGTGGAGATGTTCAAATTTCGTCGAGATCCTCATATTAAACTCTTTAATTAGATTCACCTGGTTGACAGGTAATCGTTCAGAAAAGTGGATGAGAGGTATCACGATAATAGTAGGTTATGGTTAGGGGCAGCAGACCAGCGGGCAGAGAAAAAGGGCAGAAACAATCTGGATCCAGGGGCTGGGCACCATCTTCCCCAACAGCCTCAACGACCATTACAAAACACCATAAAAACCCCCCGGAACCCCATCTCCAGCTGCCCCCAGACTCGACCCTGTTGTGAAGACTCGACGCATCGTTATTATTATTATTAAAAACTTTGGTGTGAGTTGGTGTTTTTATGCATTCTTATTTATTGTCCCACTAACCCTTCGCCCATATATATGTATCTGTATATATTTTTTAGATATTTAAATGCCTGTCTGTCAAACTGCCTAGCACTTATTTTCATATTTATACTTTACAATACATGCATGCCTCCTTTTAAGTTCTTTTATATTTTAACATTTTACTGTACTTGATTTTAAGCACTTATATTTATAAACTATCCTTTTCTACATACCTAGACGTTCTTTGAGGTTTGATACCCCCTATTTGTTTTTATGCACTTATTTTCGACATTTTTACCTCTGTTTTTATGCATCCTAGTGTGTTTTTTATTCATCTTAATGTGTTTTTTATGTACTCGTTTACTATATCACCTAAATTATTATATCACATATTTATTTGTCATGTCCATTTTACATGCACAGTACCCAGGCACTTATTTATTAATTCCTTTCTTTTTTAATTATTCATGAATTATTTAATATTAATACCTCTTTACATATTTATTATGCATGAATGTAATTATTTTAAAACCTAATATTGCTCCCAAAAATGGGACACTCTCTGTTTGTTTGCTCCTGTGCATACATCTCATCTACTCCATGGGCGAGACGGGCCCTACTTGCCCGGAAATTGAACCTCGGTCCCCTGTGGGGCAGCCCTCATGCCTAGCCTCTCAACCATCTCTTCCTACACCAACCAATACAATGGACAATAGGTTTACCCCATTTTTTCCACCTCCACATACAGAAGGCAAACCACCATCCCTACCACTTAGTTTTCATTTACCACCATTTCACCTCCACTTCCACCATTTTGTTTCTGCCATCCATGCCTGCTGGTCCCCCCACCCCTACACACAGTGTAAATGGTATCTGGCCACCACCCTGGGAGGCTCCCCAGATAAAAGTGAGACTGGACCAGACAGGTCTTGAACCCTGCTTTGCTGCTTGACAACCCTCCCTTTTACCAGCCTTGACTGTGATAGACCCCCACCTTATGGCAATTTTAAACCCTAACCCCAACCCTATCCCAGCCCGTGCCACTGATCTGGTCCACCTTTTATTCTCACTTATTTCTATTTTTCTTCCCATTTCCAAACTATTTTTTCTGTCACAAAAATAACCATTCAAACTATAAAACTCCACATCTATTAGGTTAAAATAATAACGGAGAGTTGCCACCCAGCTTCACTGAGTGGACTTGAACTTAGCTGCCTGCACTGGAGAGCAACCAAATTGCCAGTCACCCATGGACCTAAAGCCCCCCACACACTGGCTCCGACGACTTCCTTATCCGACTTCCTTATCCGACCACTCTGTAGGATCCGTTCGGTAGAAAAGTTGCATTGAAACACACCACCCCGGCTACACAGTAGTGTATACGTTCTGCGCCTGCGTGAAATGCAATAAGTCTCCTAAACATCGGGTGGCGCTAGTCTCGTGCCAGTAACCCAAAACATAAAAACAGGAAATGACGGAACGGAGTGCAGACCATGGCTTATCAAAACAAAGCACACACAGTGTTAGCTCAGCATTACTTGCGTGATGTCGTATAACGGTGATCTCTCTTCCACCAGGGCAATCAGCTGCTCCTCAAAGTCCTCGGTCCACACAGCCATGGCTTTCAAAAATACGTTGGTTTATCCCCAAAATAACGAACGGTGAAGTGTTGTTTGTAACTCTGTGCCGTCTCTGTTTATGTGGTTTGTTTATCATCGTCACTTCCGCCACCCCTCCCACACGCCACGCTGATTCGCTGGCACACCGCCAATCAGAATGGTCACTGAACAGCTAGCTAACAACCAATCAGAGTATCTGATGGCGTCCTAACTCAGACGTCCGACTTCGCATGTTCAGTCAGATCAGACGCCGTCCTCGCGCTTCCGCGCGGCTCCGACAACGCTGAACACACCGAACAGAATAGCTCCCGAACTCGTCCGACTCTCTCCTAACGCTTCAGACGTCCGACGTCGGAGCCAGTGTGTGGGGGCCTTAACAGAGCTCACCCAGGTATGGCTGGGGATTGCCTGTGAGCCAGCCCTCACCTCTCCCCCTCCACCTAACCCCTCCTCCTCACTTCCACCAATGCCCTGACAACAGCTCCTTGCTCCAACTTTCCCTCCAAAATTCAAACACCAACCACCCAACCACAACCGACTACACTCACACCACCCTCTGGCAGATCCCCTGATAGGCTTGGAACAATTTGGAGGAGGCAACTCCATCCTTTTCCCTCCACCCAACCCTTAAAATACCCCATACATGCTGGCATTCTCCCTTTACCCTCTGAAGAAGCAAGATCATCGCGGAACATCAGGGATTACTTTTACTAGTATATTTTGCACACTGCTTGTTTACACAACCTCGACTCTTAGTCGATTTTCACTCACCAAATTTGGTTTTCAGTAGTGATGGTGAGATGAAGCTTCATGAAGCATTGAAGCTTTCCATCCAATCGGTTCACTCATGGGCCGAAGCTTCATGGTGCTTCATTTGCTCTACTGTGCCATCAAGTGGACAATAAATGTAAAACAGGCAGAGTGATTATAATGAAACTATGGCTTTGGTGCGTGAAGCTTTGAATTCAACTATCCTTAAGTGATAATGCCAATAACCAAACTATATACTCATAAATATAGTGTCTGTTTTTCTGATAGAATGATGGCAGGGACAGAGGGGAAAGTTGAAAGACATTTTATTCATTTTTATTTAAAAATAACAATTTTTCCACAGTGCAACAAACATGTATTAAATTCCGAAATCCACAAAATGTGAGATGACACGGGAGGTCCATTGCATTCCATTGCCCCTTATATTTCGAATCACACGTCAAACCCACAACCCATTTCCAGAATCAGTCATGTGGTATGGCCGGCTTGCGAGGCTTTGAACGTCACCATATATGTCATCGACACAAGCCTTGATACGCGCTTCACAAAAATCTTCCCGGACTACTCGACACACGCTTTGAAGCCTCGACATGGAAGACACATCACTAGTTTTCAGTCTTTTACCAGACTTGGTTTTTAAATGGCTTTTAACAGCTTTGTAATTAAATAAAGGATACGTTTTTTAAACATTAGAGGAGGACTCTGCCCAGAGGGGGACCGAGATTGGACAAAAGAACACTTCTCCAACAAGGACTTTTTAAAGCTTGGACTAAGGTTCTCCACAGATATCGAAGGCCAAACAACCGCAACCAACACAACGGAGCCCAGCCTGGGATCAAGTGGGAGACCAATCCACGATCGCGAGGTAAGAGCCTCCCACTAATATATATATATGTATATATGTATATATGTATATATATATATATATATATATATATATATATATATATATATATATGTGTGTGTGTGTATATGTGTGTGTGTGTATATACACACCACCACAGGGCTCAAACATCAATTGTACAAACCACAGGTCCGGCTGGACAGCTACCCCTTTATCATTTCCTCAAGGTATGCCAAAAAAACACAACATAACGTACAACATTGATCACTAACTCGGCCCCCTATCCATAAAACACCCCGGCTACATAAAAGATACATACCACTTCCTGGAAACCATTAGACCCATGGCTGTCCCCACCAATGCACACCTCTTCACCATAGATATAGACAGCTTATACACCAGGGGTCACCAACTACATTTGTCGTAGGGCCAGAAGTTTACTGGACAGTCACCTTGGGGGCCGGACCCACAAATAAAATGAAATAAAAATCAAATTTTGGCATAACATTATTATTTACTGTTTATTTATTGTTTATATTTTTTCATTTCATTACAAAACTGAAAGCATTTTAGCCTTTTTTAGTCAGGCTCCTATCACTTATACCACAGTCAAGTTGATGCCAGTTGATGATCACTGTTATACACCAATATAAACACCACAGAGGGCATCAAGACAATCCAATCCATCTTCAACAGACACCCCGACAGAAACAGGCCAGACACAGAGATCACACAACTGCTCCAGATCTGCCTCACAAACAATAATTTTCTTTTCAAACACAAGCATTACCTACAGGTACACGGGACAACCATGGGACAAAGATTTGCACCCTCTTATGCCAATCTCTACATGAGCGAGTGGGAGCATGAGGTGTTAGCCAAATGTGAACACAAACCCTCTTTCTTCCTCCGTTTTCTAGATGACATCGTTGGAGCCTGGCCACATGACCTATCCTATCCCTGACTTCATCAACACTCTTAACAATCATCACTCATCCATTAAGCTAAAGCACACAATAGATCCACACCAGGTTAACTTCCTAGACACAACAGTTTTCTTTAAACCAATAAACACAAAAAACAAATGCTCACCAAAGTCTACTTTAAGGCAACAGACACACACTCACTGCTCCACAAGACCAGCTATCACCCCAAACATACATTCAGAGGAATTATTAAATCACAACTTATCTGCTTCCACCGCAGTTCTTCCACAACCCCAGATTTCAAATCAGCCACCCAAACCCTCTTCCAAAGCCTCCGTAAAAGACACTACTCTAAAAGATTCCTCCGTACAATAAAAACCAGCTCTTTGGCACCTCTCGCTCCCGCGACGGCGACAAAACATCCCGGGTCCATCAAACTGGACGGGCCACACTCCCAGCACTCATTTACCCTAACCCTAACCCCTCCTCCACGCCTAACCCTAACCTTACCCCCTACCCGAACCAGGGTCTGCATCCATACCCCATCCCCAATCCCAACTCTAATTCTAACCCCATCCTCCACGCCTAACCCTAAGGGGTGACTTCTGAAGGAGCCTGCATGGCGACACATTAAGATACCTGGAGATTCTTTTGAGGAGAATTTCCCTACCATTTTAACGTACTCTTTTCTTTGTGTTTACTCATTTGTTTGTTTAATTTGTTTATTTGTTTGGGTTTTTTGTCACCAAAGCGATTTTTTGCCAGATTTACAGACTCAAGGTATGTTTTGATGTTTTTTTAACAAACTTGCTCTGTTTGTGAGATTCAATGGAGAGCTTTTGATAAGATCTATGAGACGAACAATTGTGGAGTTACCCAGACATAGTGGCCTCTCCTACCTCTTGTCTTGGTGACACCAACACCATAGAGACTGATCTAGAGTAAAGCAATTACCCGCTACGGACACTCTCTAAGCAAGGTGAAACACACCAACTAAGACTGTTACAAAGGAGTGATCGTCACGCTTCTCCTAAGCAGTTTATTTTTCTTTTAATTTTCATATATCATGACTCTATATGAATACTTACTCTCTTTTAGATAATACTGTTTTTAAGTTTATTTTTTTCTTGATTAATTTAACATATCTTGATACCAGGAAACACACTATTTGACTCAGAATGGCCTAAACACTGTGATTTTTATTTGGTTTTCACGCTTGTTTGTTTGCTTTTGTAGTTATTTATTTTGTCCACTAGATGGAGACATACGACCATTAATTATCCTCTATGCTTAAACAAACTTGTTCTGTTTTTGAGCCTTTTTGGAAATTTTTTTTAACCCTACACAGATGATAAAGACTTGAGGAGCCAACCAGGCCATGACGATTGTCGAGTCTCTACAATATTACTACAACTCAGAGTGAAGTGAGAACCGACTATGGACACTCCTTATAAGTTGTATTTAAACATAATTTAACTCTACTCTCTTTCTCTCTTTTAGAAAATACATTTTTTAAAATTATTTTCTTATTTTCTTGTCTTTTCTTGATTAAGCACATCAGGATAGTGACAAAAAACTAGTGGTATATTTCTTGGATTCTTCTGTTTCAACAAAGACCCTAGGTAGGGTAATACTCCCCTTTCCCTTTATTTTTCCCTCCCCTCCCCCTTCCCTCCTGAATTTTTTATTTTTTTTTTGAACATTTTCTTTTCATATACAATATTACTTTTTAAATCTTTTTTATTGAATGAACCATGAGAAAGAGAAACCATGACATGGGCGGGAGGCCTGCCCCCTCTTCTCCCTCTACCAGATATGTACGACACTTGGAGCCAAAACAGGTAGCTCAAACTCATACACAGCAGAAACCAGAAATAACTAAAAACTACTTTAAACTTCTGCAAGCTATTCATCATTCAGAAATTATCATGACTTCACTGGACACAAACATCTTTCCAAAAGGAATGACTAGAGTTTTTTTACAACCGCTATGACCCGTTGTTCAATACTTTTAACGCTTTTTCAAAACTCTTCACACAGTTACCACAACATCAGCCTGTGTGGGCTATACAATTAACACAATTCTTCGTCTTTTGACACAAAATACATACATTTTACACGTTTAAAATTAGTTTTAACTCCTTTTACACACAAGCTCAATCAAGACCAAAACAGTAGATGTTACAGTTTTTTACAATTGTTTACACACTAAAATTAAAATTTCCACACAATTTGCAAAATTCTACTGCAAGGAGCAAAACACCTCCACAGATTTGCACAACATTACACACAATGTCTGCTTCACCCTTTTTGCAAAACATTACACACAGTGATTTGTAAAACTCTACACACGTTTTCACACCTTAGACACAGATAAGGATTGTGAGGTTACTTCCTTGTCATTACAAAGCCCCGGATTGCCAATGACCACACTCATGAACAAACTGGATAAACACATCCACCAGGTGTGGAAGCACGCATGTGCTAATTTTAAAACGCAGCGCTCAGGTATTCTTGTTGCTTTTACAGTAGTTTTTCTTCAGAGTCAAAGTGTATGTACTTCATGCAGTAATTTTTATTTGTCTACAGATTTTATTTGTTTCATTGATTTCATTGTTGGTTGATTACTGTAACTGATTATGGTAAGAAATACTGTAAGTATCGAAATAAATACTTGAAATATTCAGTCTGCAGCATCAGTGTTGTGCAGTGCTTGGTAAGTTTATAGTAGGCCTATTTGTGTACATTCTCCCTATATCTCAAACTAATCATGAAGAATGTTGTGGGTTTATCACTATTTTTTTTTACATCTAAATTATCCCTTACATAACAATATCTGGCCAAAAATCTAGCACATGCTATTTCCTAAAATGAGTTTTTTTTTACAAATGTGTTTTGTATTTACAGTTTTTTACAACCGCTATGACCCGTTGTTCAATACTTTTAACGCTTTTTCAAAACTCTTCACACAGTTACCACAACATCAGCCTGTGTGGGCTATACTATTAACACAATTCTTCTTCTTTTGACACAAAATACACACATTTTACACGTTCAAAATTAGTTTTAACTCCTTTTATACACAAGCTCAATCAAGACCAAAACAGTAGATGTTAACTGGTGAATTTTCAATTGCTTTCACACGGTTTGTCAAAACAGAAAACCTCATGTTCAAAACTAATGGATTGAAGATTACATTGATCACAGCTGACAACTGCCAGGGCTGGATAAGACATGCAAAAAGAATCTTCCCAAGATGCCTGGCCAGAAAAGACATCAGGTGTCATGTCGATGAAAATATGTGGCCCAATGCTGACGACCGAGCAGATTAGCTTTTTTTCTTCCACTTTCACAGTGATTACTTCTGCTCCTTTTTCTTTTTGGGTATTTGACAATACAGTAATGAATGACAGCTAAATGCTGTTTTTTTTCCCTCTTTACTCTACTGTACGTCATTTTCATTTGCAATACAGAAAAGTGTTTACTGCAAATCCTGTCATTTACTGTCTTCTTCTTTCACAAACATTCTGCAAAGCTGCTCTGATTTGGGTTATTCACTTTTTGTACTGAATGTTGTACAAAAAGAAGAAAATTCATGCCCAACAAGAACATCATCACAAACATTGATTTACATGTATGATCAATACAATAATCTGTTGATTGTAAAAGAAAAAGGAAAAAAGTAGATTTGACACATGCGAAGTGATTCAGTTTGTGTTATTCCATCAGTTGTCAGTGTTTTTTATGACACTGTGCTGTGACTGACTAAATGTTTCTGTTGGAAGACAACGTGTGTCAGTGCTTTGGTAGATTTGGTGAACTGTGTTAGTGTATTACAGTTTTTTACAACCGCTATGACCCATTGTTCAATACTTTTAACGCTTTTTCAAAACTCTTCACACAGTTACCACAACATCAGCCTGTGTGGGCTATACAATTAACACAATTCTTCTTCTTTTGACACAAAATACACACATTTTACACATTTAAAATTAGTTTTAACTCCTTTTACACACAAGCTCAATCAAGACCAAAACAGTAGATGTTAACTGGTGAATTTTCAATTGCTTTCACACGGTTTGTCAAAACAGAAAACCTCATGTTCAAAACTAATGGATTGAAGATTACATTGATCACAGCTGACAACTGCCAGGGCTGGATAAGGCATGCAAAAAGATACTTCCCAAGATGCCTGGCCAGAAAAGACATTAGGTGTCATATCAATGAAAATATGTGGCCCAATGCTGACGACCGAGCAGATTAGCTTTTTTTTTCTTCCAATTTTACAGTGATTACCTCTGCTCCTTTTTCTTTTTTGGTATTTGTATTTGACAATACAGTAATGAATGACAGCTAAATGCTGATTTTTTCCCTCTTTACTCTACTGTAAGTCATTTTCATTTGCAATACAGTAAAGTGTTTACTGCAAATCCTGTCATTTACTGTCTTCTTCTTTCATAAACATTCTGCAAAGCTGCTCTGACATGGGTCGTTTCACTTTTTGTACGTTGAGTGTTGTACAAAAAGAACAAAATTCATGCCCAACAAGAAAATCATCACAAACATTGATTTGCATGTACTGTATGATCAATACAATAATCTGTTGATTGTAAAAGAAAAAGGAAAAAAAGTAGATTTGACACATGCAAAGTGATTCAGTTTGTGTTATCCCATCAGTTGTCAGTGTTTTTTATGACACTGTGCTGTGACTGACTAAATGTTTCTGTTGGAAGACAACGTGTGTCAGTGCTTTGGTAGATTTGGTGAACTGTGTTAGTGTATTATTGTATTTTGGAAGTGTGTGTCTGTGTTTAGTTACACTGCGTGATTTTGAGCATGAAATTAACTGTTTGGGGAATTGTGTGTTTCAGGTGTGATGTGCGTTAACAGTTTTGAAAAAGTGTTTAAGGTTCTGACAAACGGGTCATAGCGGTTGTAAAAAACTGTATTGTATTTTGGAAGTGTGTGTCTGTGTTTTGTTACACTGCGTGATTTTGAGCATGAAATTAACTGTTTGGGGAATTGTGTGTTTCAGGTGTGATGTGCGTTAACAGTTTTGAAAAAGTGTTTAAGGTTCTGACAAACGGGTCATAGCGGTTGTAAAAAACTGTATCACAGCAGTGTGAAACTGGCTACAATAGTGTCTGATCATTGAGGACTGTGTTGGTTAAATGAAAACTAATAGCATTTTCACAAATATGTGTATATGTTTTGACTGAAGTGTGTATGTTTTGACTGAAGTGTGTCATTTTGCAAACAATTTAGGAATTGTGCAAATTGAGTGTGGTGTTTGGATAATTGTGATTATATTTTGAAAAAAAGAACCCAGTTTTCAAAATTGCGTGTAAACAATTGAAAAAAACTGTAACTGGTGAATTTTCAATTGCTTTCACACAGTTTGTCAAAACAGAAAACCTCATGTTCAAAACTAATGGATAGAAGATTACATTGATCACAGCTGACAACTGCCAGGGCTGAATAAGGCATGCAAAAAGATACTTCCCAAGATGCCTGGCCAGAGAAGACATCAGGTGTCATGTCGATGAAAATATGTGGCCCAATGCTGACGACCGAGCAGATTAACTTTTTTTTCTTCCACTTTTACAGTGATTTCTTCTGCTCCTTTTTCTTTTTGTGTATTTGACAATACAGTAATGAATGACAGCTAAATGCTGATTTTTTTCCCTCTTTACTCTACTGTAAGTCATTTTCATTTGCAATACAGTAAAGTGTTAACTGCAAATCCTGTCATTTACTGTCTTCTTCTTTCATAAACATTCTGCAAAGCTGCTCTGACATGGGTCGTTCACTTTTTGTACTGAGTGTTGTACAAAAAAAAGGAACAAAATTCATGGCCAACTAATGAAAAATGAAGAACATCATCACAAACATTAATTTACATGTATGATCAATACAATAATCTGTTAATTGTAAAAGAAAAAGGAAAAAAAGTAGATTTGATACATGCAAAGTGATTCAGTTTGTGTTATTCCATCAGTTGTCAGTGTTTTTTATGACACTGTGCTGTGACTGACTAAATGTTTCTGTTGGAAGACAGCGTGTGTCAGTGCTTTGGTAGATTTGGTGAACTGTGTTAGTGTATTATTGTATTTTGGAAGTGTGTGTCTGTGTTTAGTTACACTGCATGATTTTGAGCATGAAATTAACTGTTTGGGGAATTGTGTGTTTCAGGTGTGATGTGCGTTAACAGTTTTGAAAAAGTGTTTAAGGTTCTGACAAACGGGTCATAGCGGTTGTAAAAAACTGTAACAAAGTCAATAAAATGTCAACATTCTCTTCTCCAAATCTAACCACCTTGCCTAAAGTAGAGCTAAACACAGCAGAGTGAGTAAGAAATAATTTCCTTATCCTGCGAGATCATTATAATGAGGTTATTTCGACAAATTTGTTGGATTTACCAGAATTCCAATTCGAGGCTTATAATAGAGCGCTGAAGTGGGCTCACTCCAGATATGGACGCAAATTGACAAAATCATCAATTGATATCTTGCGCTCTATGATAATGCCTCTCAAAACAGTGAACTAGTGAATAGGTCGTCTCTTTCACTCCAAAACACAGACTTCCCAGTGCTACCTGCTCCAGCTAAAGAAATGCCTCAAGTGCTTCGTGCTAAACCTGTGGGAAAACCTTGCGTTACCTCCTCAACAGACAATAAAGTGACTCAGTTGACAAATCAAATCACAGTAACTGTGTCAATTACACCCCAACCTAAGCCACAGAGAACATCTAGGCTCCCTAGAAGAAGAAAAACAGAACCCATCTCAGTTTCACACTTGAATAATACATCTGTAATGTTACAGCAGAATGTAAATGAAAACAATATAGCTGCAGCAGATGCTTCTCCTCAGCCTCAACAGGTTGTGCTTAATCACGAGCCCCGAATTGATGCAGACGAGGGGAGCGGGGATGACGAGGTCAGACTTGCTCCTGTCTCCAAATTTGGTTGACCAAAGTGCAAGTGAGGAATCTGAGAATAATACAACGCCAATAATATCACCAAATGCTATAACAAAGCATAATACAAAGGCTAAAGTAACAGCTACATCTGCTCTCGACTTACCAGCTGCACGTTTGCAGAAAAGTCTGGGTCCTGACTCGACCGTGAACCTTCGGGAGCCGTTAGACGTAACTACGCCTACGAAGGGAGGGGTAACACCTCAGCTCAATATATCGCCTGCCCTAATGCCGGTGACAGATAACAAAACCCAAAATTGTGCTTAGAACAATCTCTGCCCTGCCACTGGCGGGGTCAATAACCGCACACGTGAGCTCTTCCCTCCTCTTCAGGTCCCCGGATGTGACTCTGCTGATAGTGTGTATAAAAGTGTGGAACTGGATTTGACTATACTAGATACCTGTGGCCAGGATAGTATCACAATACAGTCTAATAAACAATCAAAGGTTAATTACAAAGTAATAGACGAAGATCAACCCAGATTGAATAATGTAGCTATCATAATGTCTGATTCCATCTTATCTGCATGTCTATCTCTCTTCTGGCGAGACCTGACAGGCCTCTGCATACTGGGAGGGGTAATGCAACTGAGTCAAAGGCGCCAATTCTACCTATGAGGATTGTTGCCAACAGAACTGAAAAGAATATTCCTGTTGAATTACCGGTTAACTCTGAGGATGCTAACCAGGCACCTAGATTCTCTCCACAACCTCGAACACCCAGACAGGAGCCGAAAAGACACCCAAATACCAACAGGAAGATTAAAGACTGGAATCTAGACATTATTAAACCTGTGGTTATTTTAGGTGACTCTAATCTCTCTAGAATCCCTAGGTTTGAGGATGATGAAATCCAAATTGATAGTTTTCCTGGAGCTACTTGTCATCACATCGATGAACTCTTAAAAAAGGTCAAACCTGTTAAGGAGGTACATGAGGTGATCCTGTCAGCAGGCCTCAATAACTGTCTGAAGCACCTACTTCCAACAACTACAGACAAACAATTAGGTCTTCTGGTTGCTGCAGCAAAACAGGCATTTCCCAATGTCAAAATTCGGGTACCAGTAATTAATTACTCAGACAAATTAGATAAAGACCAACAACACCTTCACCTTTTTGAAAAAAATATGATTTCCTCACCGCAATTAATAAACTTTGTTTTCAGGTCACTCAAGATTTGTTTCACTGGACTCCTAATACAGCACAAACAATTTTGGACTCTTGGCTGGATCAGTTGAACTTATGATCGGGGATAAGGACTTATCCCATCCCCCCTCATCCAACATAATGAATCTATGCGCCTCATACAAACTAGGCAAAGCAGAGAGAGAATTATTGGAGAGGGGTCTTACCTTTATCCTTTAAAAAAAATAGAATTGAGGATAGATCTGCACGAATACCACAGGAGACTTAAGATTTTAGATAATTTTCCATATGATTTGAATTATCCACATTTACCGTTTATCAATCCATCAATGTGAGATGGAGCCGGAGATGAATAATTGACGCAGTTAGGGACTGTTCGTTGTTGTTAATTGAGTGCCACCGGAGGGATTTTCGGGACTCTATTTTTTACATGACCCCCCTGCCAGAATAAAAATATTTTGACATGACCCTGCTATTGCTTTCGTAAAAATTGCATGACCCCCCCCACCGCATCATCACATGATTTTTCATCACGTTCCGCTTCGCGTAATGATACACAGTAGCGTGTACGTTCTGCGCTTGCACGAGTAGTAATCGTAAACAGGAAATGACGGACCGGAGTGCGGACCATTGTCACTTCCGCCCCTCCCCCGTGCTGATTCGCTAGCACACCGCCAATCAGAATGGTCAATAAGCTAACAATGACAGCTAGCTAACAACCAATCAGAGTATTCGACGGCGTCCAATCCTCAGATGGCCAACGTCTTCATTTTCAGCGATTTTCCCTATCCGTTGCTCATTTTTCAATGGTTGCGTTTTTGATCGCATGCATTTGCGCCTATGCATGCACGAGACTTGAGAGGATCCGCCGGAACTCGTCATAAACACGTCAAGTTCCCACCACCTCAAGTCGGACACAGGTGCACTTCACGGACTTTGCACAAAGGATATGGCCAACCCACTACACTAACGTCAGAGACATTACCGAATGGTGTGTAGATAGATAAGTACTCATAATGGAAGTCAACTTTTCGGCAACCAAGGGATTTTGTTTGCCAACTGTAGTTTCATTGAAAACAGTCTGAAGCCCCTTTCCCTCATAACAAATTGGGTGACGAAGTGAAAGTTCACAAAGTCGTGTAATTTTATTACGCATAGTTTGGGAGAGGAGTTATTTCATTTCTCACGTGGGAAATTCCACGTGGTAATTCTAACCAACTAAGGCAACGTTGAGGGGAGTGTCTTATGTCCGCACTTATTTGAGACCATCTGCACAGAAAAGCAAACGGAGGGAGGTACCCTGGAGATCCCGCGAGTTTTTAAAGCCATGTGACATATCGCAAAGGGAAGTTATCATCAGCATTTCTGACGTTTTTAATCCCAGACTCCACGGTTATGCGAGGCAAATGCATGCACATGCTTGATTGGAAACGCGCCTAATCTTCGTCGCCATCCCTCTCCACAACTTCCCCGTTACCCAGCAACCAAATCACGTGATTTGCCATATCATTTTGTGATTGGTTGATGTGGTGGCTTTTTCCACCAATAGGAAAGGGGGTATCACGTGTTTTTTTTTTCGCTTGCAAGCACTTCCTGTTTGCGGACACGTTACTGAGAAAAGTCCGTTTTTTACCGTTTCTTCCTGCACTAAACACGCACCAAACGTGACGGCAATATTCGCGAAAAAGCGTCGCGCACATAATTTATGACAACAACACAATTTAAAAACTGGTATATAGTTTGAAGTCCGCACTTTCACCACAAGTTGAAATGGAGAATCAGTGAGGCTGCATCCATAGAAATATATAAACACTAGATGGCTCACGCACGCTGTTAGCCAATGGAGACCTACGTCCTCGCATGGCGGCCATCTTGCCACAGGCAGCTCGCCCACTCATAACATCAAAGTCTACGGTGCATGTAGCATTTAAATAACCATAGATTGCTTAATTTTAAACCGATTTTCAAACGGTTTGGTTTGTTGTAAACCTCAGAGTTGTAGTTATGTTCCTGCATACTCAAAAATAATTTTGAGTTAAAATGTTAAAATTATTTTTGAGTATGCAGGAACATAACTACAACGTCCAGCCCCGCCTTCCCTACAAATGTCCAGCCCCGCCCACAATCTACATCTATAAATTCTCCCCAAGTTGCTCCATCCCTTCCCATCTTCCCTACCGGCTAAATGATAAGAGAGAAGACAGAGAAAGGAAAGTCATGTCGGTGAGTGAAATTACGTTTCTATAATAAATTAAATACATTTTATAAATAATAATAATAATAATAAATTAATAAATAATAATAAATTAATAAATAATACTAATAAATGAAATAAATGTGTGTGTGTGTGTGTGCGTTAACAAAAGTAATCTAACGTGGAAATGTTGGATTTATATATGAAATGAATTAACCTAATGTAAAAGAACACAAACAGTTGTTCTCCTTCTTTTGTGGATATGTCCACAGCATCCCACCCATTTCCTGGCTGGTGAAGAGCCTTTTTTTCCGGCAGCAGAGATGTATGAATGTCTGTGTCTGAGTCCGATGAAAAGGAAAGGTCTGTACTTAACTGACTGTTAAACCAGGGTATGAACCCAACCATGAATTCTGTGTCCAGTACTCTCAAATTTTGTTTATTAAAAGTTTGTGAGTTTAAAATGTTACATTAGAAGTATCTGGTATAACTAAGATGACATCTATGAACATTTCTGTGTAGGAAGAGAAAACGGATGGAGGGAACTGAGCAGACACTACAGCAACCCTCCCCACAAGACACCACCATACAAGATGAAAGAGAGGAGGACTTGGCACTTTCTATTGATATGGTATTATAATAATGCCTTTACTCAGTACATGATATCTGAACAGGCTGTAAACAATTAACATAATAGTAATTTTGTTTATTAAATAGGAAGTGCTCACACTTTCAGTGTTCTATAAATGTATTTTCCAACAGAAAATATAGAAAATAAATGTTAATTGTTTCAGTTGCCATCTTGCTTGTTGGAGGAGATCTTTGCCGAGGTTGTCCTGAGTGATAGAGATGTGGCAATACTGACCCTCTCCTTGGTGTGTCACCACTTCAAAGAAGTGATGTCAACAGAGAGGTTTAGAAGAAAAGCTCATTTCATGTGGCTTAACAGTAAGATTTAGAAACACAAAACGTATGTTATATTTATAAACCGCACTTTATTTCCAGGTTAGATTAATTGGTGAAAATTGTTTTACAGGTGTTGCAACATGGAGCAAGTTCTCGGAAGCACACCGAGCAGAGTTCTACAAGCCATATTCCCTGGAAACCTGCAGAGAGTGCAATGAGACGTATAAGAACTGCATTCCTGGTAAGCAAAATGTTAATATCATAGCTGTTTTTGTTATTATCTCCAAGAGATTGCAGTAGAGAACTGTTTCTCATCAAAAAATTAAGTTGATGTAGGAAATGAGAAAATATTGCTAAAACCCTATCAGTCCATTTCCATGGGCATCCCTAATTTGCAGTAATAATTTATGCAATAGTAAAATAATAGAAATATGGAAACACTCGTAACCCTTCAAAACTGACATAAGCAAACATTGCAATTATGAGTAATGAGACCCACCAAAATGAAGTGGGGCCTCAAAAAGGTACTGTTAATTAATTAATAAATCTTTTTTCAACCACAGGCTATAAAGGAAAGGGGAAGAGAGGGGAGCTGCGGGGAATATACTCCGACAATTTTCACCCGGGCTTTTGCTCTGAGTTTTGCAAAATGTGCAGGCATTCTGAGTGACCTCATTGATTGGTCGGTGAGTATTTTCATCTCAATACAATTTTTAAAGCTTTTAGTTACTTTGAAGACTGAGTGGCTACAAACTATCAGTTATATTTTCAACAAATGTGTTCATGACTAAGAAGCCTGTGAATATTCTCATTCATCCAGGTCATAGTAATCTCTAGGAAATTGAATTGAATTGGGGCGGAGCTTCAAGGGGGGCTGAGAGGGCGGGACTGGTGGGAAAGCGGGCCTTACCCTACAGGCAAGGCAGGGCCCCTCTCGCTGCTGTAGCGAGGGAGTTCTGATAAGTTTCACCATCAATTAAATTCTAAATATAGGTCTATGTGGAATTATATAGGTTTCCCCAGTCAGAATGAGTCATGGTTGCTCAAAACTTTACAAGACTGACTTTAGTGATGTAGCCTAGTAGGTGTAAAATATTGAATAAAATGTTGTGCTCTATGACTGGCTTTATTTTCACTCTGATATTTCACTATACGACGCTAAAATTTACAAGTGGATCGCCGATTGTCTCCAAGTGGATTTTGGGTAAAATCGTCGTAAAAACGTTGTTACATCAGCAGTTACTTGGCAACAGGGTGCAAGCTAGGTGCAGGTGGACTTTTTAGTGAGTTAACATGAGTGGCAGCAGCTCATATAAACATAAAAGTGGAGCGGCGAAGCGCAGAGAAAAAGAGAAAAGAGAGCAAGGGCAAAAGCAAAACTCCAAAAACTTGACACATATTTTGTTCGTCCTCCTGGAGATGGACCCAACGGTGTTGGCAGCGATTCTGGCCCGCCAATTCTGGCTTGCCAGCACAGTCAGAGAGCCAGATTTACAGGTAGCAATTCTAAAAAAATCACTACACTAAACAATGTGTGAGTGGACTTGGCATCTTGTCCATAGAGAATGAAAGAGCAAAGAAAATGGACATACAGAGATTCGTGGACGAGTTTGCGGAGCGCAAGGCTCGCCGTGTGCCCTTCAAGTAGTGGTGAGTAGTACTTCATTATGGCCTGAGCAGGTCACAGACCTGCGAGGTCCCTATTGCTTTTCAAGTGATTATTTTTTTTTTTTCTTAGTCCCAAATGATCGCATTTTTCACTGCCTGAACATACCCCAAAACTCACCAAACTTGGAATATAGGTAACACCTGGTGAAAAATTTGATAATCTATTGTCGTTCTGAATTTCCACCACTAGGTGGCGCTATAGGCAAGCAAAGTGCGTTTTGGCTAATAACTCCCATGTACTTTATTGCACATTCAAAAACCTTATATCCACGCGTTCACTGAATTGTGCTGAATCTCGTGTTATAGGCCACGCCCATTTCCGGCTACCGTTTTTTTTTGCGCAAATTCACGAAATGTCGCAAACCTACTTTTTCGAACTCCTCCCAGGCAATTTCACCGATATGCACCAAACTTTGCACAGAGCATCTGTGGACCCTTTTGACAAAAAGTTATTAAAAGAATTTTTCCTAGCACAAACAATACTCAAGTTATTAAATAACAACTTCCTGCAGATTTTGTACCAAACAGGAAGTGTTGCATTTCTCCACATTGGTGTGTCCGAATCACATGAAACTCAGGTTCACCATCAGGCCCTGAGGCTCTCTGCAAATTTTCGGGCGATGACCACTAGGTGGCGCTCTTTAAATGTAAGTAATTTATATCTCCACATCGGTTGGTTGGATTAACACAAAACTTGGTACATTTATTGCTCATCACCTCCTGAGGATATCTGTTAAAGGTTTTATTGATCCGCCACTAGGTGGCGCTCTGGTGGCTGTCTGAATTTATAATGAGTGCGTATTGCGGGAGCTAGAGTGTGTGACATGGAGAGTGCTAGAGTGGAGAGCAGCTGGAAAAACTGAGGACAAATTCTCTTCACCCTGATGTGGATCCCACATCTTTTACTTCGCATAGACAATATATACATAGAAATGTAGGTAATCTTGTTGGCTTTCAGCTGATTGTCTTATTTCAGATGTAGGACTCAAACTTTTGGCTGTGGAAGTCCTAGAGCGACAAGCACTCCAGCAACTCCCCCATAAGCCGCCATGTTAATTTTGAGCCTAAATTTCTGGAGGAGAGCAGACGGTACCTGTTCTGTCTCTCGCTCTGGCGACCTCATTTTTCACTCTACAGAAATAAAAAAGACATCACAGAGTTCAACAATGTCTGCTGTTACTCACTGTATGAATATTCTGGTGATAACCCATGCACTTTTTTCAAAAATCGCAGGAGTTTGGGAGGCGTTTTCCCATTCGTTCTTATGGGGACATTTTTAACTTCGGTTCTGCCACTGCTCCAGCAGCCAGAGAAACTCTTCACCTTTTTAAGCTTTTTCAACCCTCTTACCTGTCAGCTTTTTATGGAATTAGATTTGTGCCAAAAGTAACAAACAAAACTTTTTAAATTGCAAACAAAAATAGGAATTTGAGAGAACGTAAAACTAATTTCAAAAATAAAACTTATAACTTGCAATCAAATAATTTGTCAAATACTGTAAAGTATTGGTCTTTTACTCTTCTAATAACGCATTATTTTGTTTACGGTTCCCTTTGCTTCTCTCTCTCCGCTCAGACTTTTGCGCTGACTCTCAGCTTTGCGGTCTCGCTGCAGCTCTTTCTCGTTTGCGCTCCCTGATTTTTTGTTTGCAGTTTTGGCACAAACGTCTCGGGTGGGCGGGCTTTTTCAGCAGAGCGTCCCCATTGGCTAATTAGTTTTTGACTGACACAGCTCGACGTCCGCAGTATACAGTATGCAAGTTTCCCAGAATGCATTTCGCTGCAGCGGTAGAGCTGCTAAAAGCTGTTTTAATTCTAATTTTAATTTTAAGCTGTTAATACATCACTTTCTTAAGTTTTAATATATGTTTATGCGAGAAAGTACCTATTTAGATCCTTAATATGCGATTAGTTTATCCAAATGACGCCTGTTTGTAAATTTGTTACGACGTTTTCGGAGATGTGAAGAGCCACCTGTGGGACCAGCGCTCCGGGAGGTCTCAGAGACAGCAGCCCGTCTCCTGATGTGATGGGCCGGTCAACCTTCGTCGTCATCCCGGGTGTGACGGCGAGCCAGTCATCTTAAATGCAGCTCTTTGAAGGTTAACCGCTGGCTTGTTAAACTATTTTTGTTAGATAAATATTGGTATCATGAAAGAAATCTAACGATGTGGTTAGACCGGTCCATCACATCAGGAGACGGGCTGCTGTCTCTGAGACCTCCCGGAGCGCTGGTCCCACAGGTGGCTCTTCACATCTCCGAAAACGTCGTAACAAATTTACAAACAGGCGTCATTTGGATAAACTAATCGCATATTAAGGATCTAAATAGGTACTTTCTCGCATAAACATATATTAAAACTTAAGAAAGTGATGTATTAACAGCGCTAAAGCGAGAATTAAAACAGCTTTTAGCAGCTCTACCGCTGCAGCGAAATGCATTCTGGGAAACTTGCATACCGTATACTGCGGACGTCGAGCTGTGTCAGTCAAAAACTAATTAGCCAATGGAGACGCTCTGCTGAAAAAGCCCGCCCACCCGAGACGTTTGTGCCAAAACTGCAAACAAAAAATCAGGGAGCGCAAACGAGAAAGAGCTGCAGCGAGACCGCAAAGCTGAGAGTCAGCGCAAAAGTCTGAGCGGAGAGAGAGAAGCAAAGGGAACCGTAAACAAAATAATGTGTTATTAGAAGAGTAAAAGACCAATACTTTACAGTATTTGACAAATTATTTGATTGCAAGTTATAAGTTTTATTTTTGAAATGAGTTTTACGTTCTCTCAAATTCCTATTTTTGTTTGCAATTTAAAAAGTTTTTTTTGTTACTTTTGGCACAAATCTAATTCCATAGCTTTTCTGCCTTTACAGGAAGCAGCACACAGCACACAGCAGGCCACGATTGCTGCACACCGTGGCGGCAGTACTCGCCGACATGCGCGGCCTGCGAGGGCCCGTTCATCGCTGCTTGCAGCTTTAATTTTATTTGGGTTTTTTTTTTACCTCGGAGTGGCCAATAGTCTATTATTCCTATCTCGGTTTGTCGATCATACAATTCAACCAATCTAAACAACGAACGAAGGCAACGTTCTGGCCAATTACAGGTGGTGGGGGGCGGGTCACTGAGTCATACTCATGAGAGGGTACGCTGTTAGTACTTGACGTTCATCGTTGCGGTTGCTCACAGAGTCGCTAGTTAGCTGTGGTGTTTGGTATGGATATCCGTAATTTTTTCCAAAAAAATACGCGGACAAGAAGTGACGACACGAACAGGAGTGAGCAGGAAGCAGCGCCATTCACTTCTACTGGAAACGTAAGCACTGAAGTCAACAGCAACACTGGAGTAAACATTCATTCTGGGAGAGGTAGCTACAGCAGCTAGCCCCCTGAGGTCGACGGACGCGACGGCAGACGCTTGTTTCTGTAGCTGAGCACTTTTTGGGTCTCTATCCCTTGCCTTTATCCTACAACTCTTAGTATGATGCTCTAAATACCTATGAACCGTGTGTAAACAGTCTCCCAGCTTTTCAATTGCTCGTCTTTCAATCAATACGGAATTAATCGCCCTTTTTGCCGTTCGGACCGCGCTAAATCTGCTAAGCTAAAAAGAGCTACTTTGTTATTGTGTGTGGAGCAAAGTCCGTCTCTGGTGTGGAGCTACCTCCGTCAACATGGCGCAATACGAACAGGGAAAGAAATGTAAAGAGAAAGAACCTCCTGTCTACAAAGAAGGTATGATTTTTGGAGTTTCCTTAAATATTCACAAGACACCAGCAAGCTCTTCAGCTACTACTGCATCTCCTGCTGCTACTTCAGCCAACACCGACCACGACTATACAATTCTTGAAACCCACGCTTGCAATCAAGATATCGATCTCATTCCTCTGCCTGCATCTGCCCCTCATACACCGATTAAGCCAAAGGAAAAAAAACAAAAGCCTGAGATGTCTCTAGCAGACTTGCAGGACAACATTGTCGCCGCAATTAATGTGCGTACAGATAACTTAGAGGGCATCACCAGGAACGCAGTGAGCATTGAAGCCCTGAAGAAGTCAGTTGATTTCGCCTTTGGAGAAGGTGAGTCTCTAAAGACTGACATGAAGGAAGTCAAAACTGCCAGTGGAATTTACGAACAACAGAAGACCTGCAACTCAAGTTAAAGGTCTTCAAGTTAACGAGGTGGAAAGATATGGTCAGAGATGGAACCTCAGACTCCACGGTGTCCCTGAAGGCAATCCAGAAGATATCAAGACCAAAGTCATCAACATCTGCTGTGCTATGGTACCTGGCTCTCAGCAGAAAATTTCAGATGATATTGACATTGTCCACCGCCTCGGAAAACACCAGGGGACACCAAACAGACCCAGAACCACCATCATCCGCTTCACAAATAGATCTACAAGAAACCTTCTGTGGAGAACGGCAAAAATAAATGAATACCTCAAAAATAATAAGCTGAGGTTCGCTGAAGATTTAACTGCTGATGACAAAGCAATGCGTAACAAGCTGTGGCCCATGATTGAAGCTGCAAAGAAAGAAGGAAAGAAAGCACATTTTGCAGGTACCTGTGTCATCATTGATGGAAAAGAGGTTCGTCCAGAGCAACTTGAGCGATCCCAGATGACCACTTCACCCACTGGTGCGGCTCCCCACACTAAAAACAAACAAACAAAAAACCAAAAACATACATACAGCATCCTCTACTTTTACATTTCACACATAAGACTGTTCAAGATATCCTCCAAGATGATTATTATATTTTGTGTGGTCATCACCCTTTTGTACTATTGCTAACTATTCCTAAATTCAAGACAATATGACAGACTGTGGCTCACTACTACAGTGATGGGGGACAAGCATGCACGCAGATGGCACTAGGGACAGGGGGGATATGACCCCCTCAGATTCATAGTGACCCCGATCCGTCCCCCCCACTGTCCCTACATAAAGCGACAAACATCGCTGGTAAAACAGAGGATTAATGTTCTGTTAGTTAGACTAAATTACATTGCAGCGCACATTGAGAGCCCGGCGTTTGTGTGCTCGACTAATGGCGTGTTCCAGTTGTACACGAATGTCGGAATTTCTGATCTCCAAGTCAGAATTTTAATCAGAACCCCCCGTGAAGTCGGATCTCCAACTCGGAGAGTCGGATTAATCTCACCAGCCCGACATAGAATTCATGCTATCTGCTACTCACGTAAACAGTAGTTACATCAATACCGGTCCACCCAATACGCACACTACGCGTGTTGCGTAGGGCCCCGCAAAGTAATAGAGGCCACGTGAAAAAAAAACAAAAAACAACAACAACATGATGACGTGACCGTCCGTCGCGCTGCTCGCGCACGTCAGATTCCCAGTGCATGTGCATCAACCTAGAAAGATGAAGCGGAGTTATCCCTCGGGGAATGAGAAAAGAAAAAAGAAACAGCATGACAATGAACTGCGGGAACAGCAGTCAGGTAACTCTCCTCTCCGGGTGGGAGAGTGGGAGGGACGGGGCTCGATCGTCCGTGTTTGACCTACATTAACAGGGCGGTGAGCCCTGGGTGAACCCCGGTCTTGCTGGCTTCTATAATTTTAGTTGTAGTGTAGTTACAACTGCACTTATACAAAATGCTAAGTAATGGATAAATATTGACTAAGATTGAATTTTGTTTGCTTGGATAGCCCACAGGCAAATATAGATGCAGATATCTTAGTGAATAAATAAATGTTGTGAAATATTATGACCATGGTATAAAATAAATAGGCTAAATAATAATCTAAATCACCTACATTTGGAGTACATATAAGTAAAACAAGTGCAGCCAATTTGATGGAGCTGAATTAATAGTAGCGTTATCTATATTTTACAGGTGCTATGCTTAAGTTTCCCACAAGCAGCACAGACTCCAGCCAGTCAGCCAGTGGAGGGACAGAGCCAGCTTCATGTAGGACAGGCACAGATGAGCCAGCTTCATCCAGTGCTTAAAGGGGAGATGAGTGGAAGCACTAGGTGTCAGGTGCGACTATTGAACATTTTGGGGTTCAGTAAGGAGGGCCCCTTAGCAGAATTTTGCCTCGGGCCCCATGGAGGTCTGAACCGGCTCTGAGTTACATGTTTTGTTGTACGTTTGTAAGGCTGGGAAGTGCTGGGAGCACTCAACTTTGGGGTTACGTTGTTCCGAGCTCCAAGTTCCGAATTTCAGTGTAAATTGAACACACCATAAGGCACGACTCTCACTCCCCAGGGTCCTAAAGAGGAACTGGTAGCTGTGCCTGTGCCTGTTGCGGTGATCAGACCATTGTCTACTATGACAGAGTGGTTGATTTCAGTTCAAATTATTGTCATTTAAAATGTGAATTTCATTTACAGTATACATACTTATTTTTATTTATGTAAATATGTTGTTGTTTACACTTCTGAGTTCATACACAAATGTTTAAATAAAACATATTTTGCATTTAAAGGCATGACGTTTTGGTGGGTGATAACAAATAACAGTTTCCTCATCTATGGCTAGTGTTGATCAGGTAGGCCTTTGTTTAACATGTTCATTGTTGTTTATCCATGATTTCAAATAAGAATTCTCCAATGGCTTTTAAGTGCAAACCATTGGCCCAAAGGCTATTACGAAAGTAACTACTTGAGCGCTAGTTAAAGCCCAAATTACACAAAAATAACGTATTGAATTAAAATAATTTGCTGACAGCTTGGTCCCCCCAGTTCAAAAATTCCATCTGCGCCCCTGGGGACAAGGAAAGAAATTGGAAATGTAACCAGGGTTTCCTCTACATGTAATTGATTGTGGCGCACCGCCATGGCAAAATAAAAGCCGCCACACCTTCAGAATAGTGTTTGTTTGTTTTTTTTTACCTTGTTTTTACCTTGTTTTATGTTTATATTAATGTAAATTATTGTATGAAATGTGATTTTGGCACAAAACATGGTGTTTTTCATGAAATGTGATGCTATGCTGCAAATACCCTTATTTTGAAAAACCAACACCGGAGTCACCACCTGCCTGTCTGGCTGCAGCGCGCGAAAGACGAAGAGAGTAGAGACAACAGTCTGGCGTGGAGGGAGAGAAAAGGATGAAAGAAAGGTACCTAAGCTAGGTTATATTTGATATTTTTGTTCAAATCACTGAAAACGACCCTAATTTATAGATGGATTAGGCTACAGAAAAAATCCTGAGTTGGGATAAATGTGTTATTGATTAATAATTGGTAATTGGTTAATACAGGACGCATTATTTTTATCATTATTTCAGAGAGATTCTTATTTATATTTTATTTTTGTACCATTGACACTTGTTAAAGAGAGACTACTTCAGGCCTTTTTCTTTTGTACACATTCTATGCAGGAAGAGATGTTTATTTGACTGTATTCAGTATAGACTAGTTTAGTTATTCAACTCTCTGGGGTCGACAGACGCACCAGCGCATCCAAATCACGTGACCGCGTTAAGACGACGGAGCAGCGACATGCAGCCTCAGTGATTCTCCGTTTGAACTTGTGGCGAAAGTGTGGACTTCAAACTATATACCAGTTTTTAATTGTGTTAATGCTTCCCCAAATGCTTCGACTGCCCCACCAAACCCATAAAACGAGAAGGGTCTGTCTGCGGCCTGCAGGAGAGGGGCGTGTCGTGTAGTAGGCGTGTCGTGTAGTGACGCCTACTTAGAGAGCCTAAAGAGGGGCTCTCTGTGGAGGGCAGCATTACACCAGACGGTGTACAGCCTGCCGGAATTCTAGAAGAAGAAGAAGTAGTATGCCGGTTTGTATCAACAGTATCCAGACAGTAAGTGTCAGCAATAAATGTAAAACACTTATACGTTTGCTGCATATAGTTGTATTATTACCCGGAGCGATGGACTAAGCAAGTAACATATATATTTATCCACAAATAGTTTTTATATTTTATTTTATTTTAATTAATTCATTGGAGAAACAGTGTAAACTCAGCAAAAAGAGGTAGCAAGATAGTTTCAGAGGGGGTTATTTTCCTGTTTGATTAGTGACATGCAGCGTACATATATACGTTTCTATTCTAAACGATCCTAAAAGGTTGACCCAAGTAGATAAATCTAAGCTAGGAATTACGGCTGTTGTAATGTAGCCAGCAGTGTGTGCATCACCCGCTCATTCAAAAACATAATTCTCAGCGTGGTCTAGTGCAGCATTTTAAAATGAGTGATAGCATCATACCGGTAATTTTGATTATTATTACCAGCTCGACGCTGACATGAACACGCCATATCAGTATAATGGAGAGCTTGTCCACAAGCTTTTGTATTGTACCATTTGTTTAGTTGAAGTTGTTCACAAATTTACAGTCAAACACATAGTTCCTACAGTCACAAAGGTCAAAGTTTCTTAATGAATGAACATCACCCTGAACAGATTAACAGGCCATAAACAGTCACTCTACCAGCATACTAAATATAATGTATAAAGAAATGAACTAATGCCGTGCAGTGGAAGCCATGTGTATGGGTTTCTACTGATGGTCTACTCATGTGCCATCAACAGGTTTCTTGTCAGTAACAGAAATTATTTTGCCATATACTGGACCATGAAGTCACATGACCCTTATGTTTTTGATGAAACTTACATTCAGTTGTGACTCTATTTTTTTTTTTTTTTTTAATTTAACAAATGTCAATCATCCTGTGACAGTCGACCCCCTTACTGAAAAATACAACCTGACAGTGCCAGAGGCTGTAGCCAAGTTCAAAAGGGGACCACAGTATGAACCATTGTAAGATGAATATGTAAAGAATTGATGATAGGCATATTTCAATGTGTAATGAATGAAGTATTTTGCAACATCTAATTGAAAACCTTTAATGTTCTTGTTTTGACAATTAACTAAAAGTGATGCAAAAAGACTTGATGGGGCACTTATCAGAGGAGGCAACAGTGAAGCTTCAAGCATTCAGTCACAGAATGAAACGCTCTCCTCTGAGACATTTCTCAGCCGGCTCTAATATCTTCTGATTCTCAAATCAGCCAATAAAATGTGGAAAAGCCTTGAAATGTTAAATTAACTCCTGGCAGTATGCATTTAGAGGAGATATTTCCTATTTGTCAAAGTTATATATGTTTGCGGTGTGAGTCTCTGTCGAAGTCTATCACTTGGATGTGGTCTGAGGAGAGCCTAAAATGAGGCTGTGTGTGTTTTTGAGAAAACAAATGACACAAGCTACAAAACATGTCATCTCAGTTCTGTGTAACCCATGTTGTAACCAACATTATGGAGCTAAATTGTCATTTTTTTGTCACAGTGGCTGCTGTTAAAAAGTTAAACCATTTAATTGTAGTTTTGTTAAAGCTACATTGCATTCAATTAATATAATTTTTATATATTTTTTTTTTTTCAAATCAGCCAATAAAATGTGGGAAGCCTTGAAATGTGTTGTATTTTTTGTATTTATTATATATTAAATATAATATTTGTACGCTTCTGAATACATTTATTATAGGGCGAAGAATATGTAAGCATAAACCACTGACGGTTTTGCATCTGAACCGTGCTCAAAACAGTTAGTATCTACTATGGGCTCATATCCCTTTAAGAAGAGCGTGTGGTGGGCGTGTCGTGTAGTGACGTCACTACATGACACGCCCACTACACGACACGCCCCTCTCTTGCAGCCTGCAGACAAATACTATTAAGGTCTAGCTGCAGCCTGCAGCCGCTACAAACCACGCCCCTACAAACCACGCCCAGTGCAAACCACGCCCCCTGTAAATCACGGTGGCTGTAGAGGTTCATAACACTTAGAAAGTCAACAGAAGGGAAACAAAGCAATAATGGGAGCACTTTTAACAACTTTAAGGGTTGATTCACAACATTAAATGCCTTTCAATGCAAACAATGTGCTTGAAACAATAAAGTTATACAAAAGATATAGAAAGTAATGTAATTTAAAAAATTATATAGGACTGCAGATTTATATAAAAGTATATTTATTTATATAAGTGACTAATGTATGTGCACAAGTTTATTTTAAACTCAAGAAAATACTTACAATAATAATAATTAGTAGTAGTTATTTTAATTAAAATAGGTTGTTTCCACCGTCCGTTTTGTGACAGCGCCACACTGTCACAGAGCTTGGCCTACTACATCAGATGCCATAAATATCACTCTAAGGTGATGATTTCTTACGGGTTAACAGAAAAGATTGCTGGCCCTTTGACACAAATAAAATGTATTTATTTAGAACTTAATAAAATATTTTGAATTAAGTATACAATTCACAAGTCTCATAAAATAAATATGACCATACACAAATCTTTAAAATATGTACCGTAAAACACAAAAGTTGAAAAGTTTTGTTTTAGAAAAAGTTCAGACAAATGAAACAGCCAGCAACAATTTTTATTGGCAATAAAATAAAACAAATATTCTCACTTCAACATATTCATAATTCTACAGCCTCTTCAAAAACTCCTCCGAGTCCAGAGCTCTTCTGAGTTTTTCTGCATATGTGTCCATTTTCTGTCGTGCCTCCTTGCAGTCCACAGTAGAAAATACATGGACAGGTGAAAGGCCTTTATCCTGAGTGATGAACATTACAAGAAGGTCACTGGTGACTCTTCTTTGGTGTTCAGCTTGCTGAGCCCTTTCCTAAAATTTGATTAAACAACATGTAGATGTTCAACGTAATTATTCTGGTTAAGTTTATTAAATAAGATTTGTTGTTTCTTGATCCTTTGCATATCCTTACCACAAGACTGTCGAAAGACGTGTCTTCACTCAGGATCCCAACATCTCTGGTTGTGGTGACCACATCATGTTGGTCCATGCTGTCATTATTGTCCTTAATCAAGACACACAAAGACATGACTTAGTGCACAGCTGTAAACACTGGATATTTTGTTCTCATGCAATAATCTTCACTCACATTAACCTGCTCTCTGGGTGGAAAGCTGTAAGGCCTCTTACTGTACATGTGGTCGGTGTCCTGTGGACTCTGCAGAAAGCAAACCATAATTGTGTCAGTTTGTTTTATGGGGATCCAGAGAGGATTGACATTTACACTTATTATTGCACCCCCATTGCAAATTATTGACAAAATGTACACACTTTCTGCTTTTTACAATGAACAAATCAGCTAAAAAACATTGGAAAAGCTCAAGACAACACGTGATAATTGTGGTTTTTAAAAATTTGACACAAAATCCCACTTTTTATGACTACTGCTGTCTCAAAATCATTGAATCCCCGCAATGGAATCCCTCATGAGAGTACACATTTGCAAAACTGGTGTTGTTCACTTGATGCAATTTATCAATAGCGTCATTAGTTATATTAGGTGTGCTTCAGATATCACTTCAAAAAACTGTGCTGAAGCACACCTAATATAACTAATGACGCTATTGATAAATTGCATCAATAGCGTCATTAGTTATATTAGGTGTGCTTCAGATATCACTTCAAAAAACTGTGCTGGCTAGAGATTTGTCAACGGTGACGTTTGTCAGAAATGTGCCATAGAGTGACGTACAAATACCTTTATTGCAAAAATGACAGAGGTATACAATTTAAATTGTCCATGTTTGATTTGTTTACTGCTAAAACACAGATTCTGCAATAGGGGTGCAATAATTTTCATCTGATGCTGATCAACAAAGGCAGAACTCAAGTGCAGGGCAGTGCAGCCTCCAGACTGTATATAGCAAGCCAAAAGATTAACAGTGACAATAATAGAACAGTTAAGTTTCCCCGCACAGAATACTGACCATAAATCAATAACATAATTGACAAAGAATCAGATCAATAAAGGGAATTGATAATGGCATAACAAAATCATATCGATACCCATGGTTGGACTTACCTCTATATTTAACAACTGTCTTCTAGTGGCCTTGTAAATGCGGAATTAGGGCATGGTATGGCCCTACCTTCTGGCACAATGGGCACTGAAAAGTGTCCACTTCCAATTTAATGAGCGCCGGGAGGGTGCCCTCCCGAAATGTTGTGATGTTGGTCTGTAGGAGAATAAAATACAATTAAAACTCACACTTTTTGAAAAAAAAAATAAAGGATTAGAGCAAAAATATATTGCTAACCCTACACTGGCCATTAAATTCATAAAAAAGTTACTGAAGCACAATCGCAGGAATAAAAACCTATTTAATTTCAAATCTGCATGCATACATATCTACATATAACTTTTACAAAATCTGATTATGGTCAAATTCATGCTTTTTGCATTGTTCCCTTGTCAAGTTCAAACACAGCAATCTTTTCTGGTAACCCGTAAGAAATCATCACCTTAGAGTGATATTAGCATCTGATGTAGTAGGCCAAGCTCTGTGACAGTGTGGCACTGTCACAAAACGGACAGTGGAAACAACCTATTTTAATTAAAACAACAACTACTAATTATTATTATTGTAAATATTTTCTTGAGTTTAAAATAAACTTGTGCACATACATTAGTCACTTATATAAATAAATATACTTATATAAGAGGCAGCTGCAACTAGAAAAAGCCTTACTGTTCTTTCCAAAGCAACCAGACTGCATTTCAAGAAACGTATTTGGTAACTGTAAACCACACTTCAATCATACTTCACCAACACACATATTACCGAAACTATTCAGTTTGACATGTTGAGTTAAATGAAAATATTCTGCGTCTACGTGCCGTGTTCCCCCACGGCTTCTGATATCATACCTTGCTCACTCATTACTTTGATTTTCATAACACATGTAAAATGAGTTAGCAAAAGAAGTCTTTAACGTTACATTAAACGTCAACATCTTCCCAAACTGTAAAAATAACTGTCTTACCCGAACCGCCATTGCCGTGTCGTCCGCCATTGCCATCTCTGCAGACACCGTCTCGTCTTGCAACACGCAGGCGCGGATAACGGGGGGGGGCGTGGTTTGCACTGGGCGTGGTTTGTACTGGGCGTGGTTTGTAGCAGCTTCGGTGGCTGCGGTGGCTGCAGTTGGGTATTATTGGAAAATAAGTGCGGACATAAGACACTCCCCTAGTTGGTTAGAATTACCACGTGAAATTACCCACGTGAGAAATTAAATACCTCATTGCAAAGAGGTGTGCCCTCTCCCAAACTATGCTTAGTAAAATTACACGACTTTGTGAACTTTCACTTCGTCACCCAATTTGTTATGAGGGAAAGGGGCTTCAGACTGTTTTCAGTGTTTTCTATCTACACACCATTCGGTAATGTCTCTGACGTCAGTGTAGTGGGTTGGCCATATTCTTTGTGCAAAGTCCGTGAAGTGCACCGGTGTCCGACTTGAGGTGGTGAGAACTTGACGTGTTTATGACGAGTTCCGGTGGATCCTCTCAAGTCTCGTGCATGCATATGCGCATATGCATGCGATCAAGAACGCAGCCATTGCATAAAACGGCCGCAGGTGGCACAGAGTTGAACGTCAGACTGGGTCAATCCAATATTTTGCATATTAAGGGAGGATACGATCGGCCCCTCCCAACTTGAGCTGATCCTTTTTTCTATTGAAATGTGATTGGCTCAGCCGCTCAGTCAGTCATTAAACCGTTACTTTCCTGTTTTAAAAAAAGATATAAAAGAAAGAGGAGCGGGATACATTCAAATTAGCAAACATGCTAAAAAGAAAGAAGCAGGAGAAAGAGATAAGTGGAGCAGAAAAATTAAGGGCAAAAATTAAAAAAAAAAAAGGTTAATACAGGATGCAGCCAAATGCGCCAAATTAACCGAGCTTTTCCGTGGTGGAGGGGCGAAGGTCAGCGCGGCTACAGTCAGCCAGGCCAGCTACGACACGGACCCAGCAGCTTCGGGCAGACAATTAATGCCGGTATGTCGGGCTGCGTCGGGTCGGGTTGTAATTTTCAGGCCCGTTGAGAACTCTAGTTTGTGTTTTTGGATGTGTTCAGGGCACACAGAACCAGGCTTTCCGCCGATCTGATCGGCCAATATTTTGCATTCATTTTGTGCAATTTGTGAGATCATCGGCCATAATGTCTTAATTCATCGATCCGATCAGTGACGTCATTGTCGTGTTGAAACTTTTTGCAGATGCTCCCATTGCATAGATTGCAGATGGCTTGTGTTTTATCTGTCTCATTTACTCCGAAGAAGTTCGAGGGCACCAACATGTTTGTTTGCTAGTGATGATGTTGCTAGCTTATGATTCAAGATTCAAAAAACTTTATTGTCCGTCACATAGTGACAATCAAAGTATTTGGATCGTGATCGGTTATGGGTTTATTTAATCTCACTAATCGGTGATCGGCCCCAGAAGTCCTGATCGTGTAAAGCCTACACAGAACATTAAAGGTAGCCTATCAGCAATGTTACACCATACGTGCATAAATCATTAATCTGCTTTATCAATTAAAAATTAAATCCATACTGGCTCACCAGAAAAACGCACACATTTCCTTATTGCAAAAGAAAACATATTTCAGGAGAGAGTCTGTGTTCAAAGTTAAAAAGATAATATTTGAATATATAGGCTATACATCCTGTTTTCCTGTTCTGTTTCTACATTGATATAAAGCTATTTTTACCAGCTCAAGAAAAATACATTAAAGTGAGTAATTCATGTGTGTGTGTGTGTGTGTGTGTGTGGCGCTTTTGTTTAATGATTTTTATATTGTATGTGTGTTCTAACACTGAATTCTTTGCAAAAGTGCCATAACGTTTTTCATTGTTGCTGTTATTGTTATTATTAGCTGACAAGGCCAGTGTCAGTCATGGAGTTGAGGCAGAGGGACAGGATTGTGCCAGTCATAGGAGTGAGGAGGAGGAAGAGACAGATGAGGAGGGACAGGAGAAGGAGGAGGAAGAGGAGGAGGAGGAAAGTGGCGCAGGAACCACCAAAAAAACAGTGCCAGGTACAGGTGCAGTGTGCAGGACTGGATGGCAATAGGTCTTTGCATAGAATTATATTATTCAGTTTGTGTGTGTTGTGTTTAATATCTCTAGATTGTTTTTATACTGCAAATAAAGTATTCGTGTTAAAATTACAGTTCCACTTGCATCCGTCATGCGATCGGATAAAAGGCCTCTCCAAGCCAAGCTCCCGGGCTGAATTTAGCACAGAGTAATCACAGTCCACGCCGTGGACTGTGATTACTCTGTGCAGCATTTATGGGAATAAATTACAATCAGGGGCGGGCTGGGGTTTAAATTCAGCCCAGGGGCTTGGCTTGGAGCACTAGCGGAACATATCAGAGCCGGGCCGGGGGCGGGGCACATGACCGGGCCCTTTAAAAATAATAATCATTTTTACAACACACACATGCCCGCAACAGCCGTACTTACAAGCTTCAGCACCGCGGAGAGCAACTATGTCCATCAGACGGACATGAACAACAAACCAATGTAACAACAAAAACATTAAGCTACATGACCCCTAATAATAAAACAACACAAAATCAAAGCAGTTCAGCATCACGGATAGCGACCACATCATTTTGACACCCACTTTAACTATTTCAACTAATGACAGAACAGCACAGTAGCATATATCAATAGTAAAACTGGCACAGCGGCCCACATGTTCACGTAAAACACAATTTCTAAATGAAGTACTACTCACCACTACTTGAAGGGCACACGGCGAGCCTTGCGCTCCACGAATCTCTGTATGTCCATTTTCTTTGCTCTTTCATTCTCTATGGACAAGATGCCAAGTCCACTCACACATTGTTTAGTGTAGTGATTTTTTTAGAATTGCGACCTGTAAATCTGGCTCTCTGACTGTTCTCTCCAGGAGGACGAACAAAATATGTGTCAAGTTTTTGGAGTTTTGCTTTTCCTTGCTCTCTTTTCTCTTTTTCTCTGCGCTTCGCCGCTCCACTTTTATGTTTATATGAGCTGCTGCCACTCATGTTAACTCACTAAAAAGTCCACCTGCACCTAGCTTGCACCCTGTTGCCAAGTAACTGCTGATGTAACAACGTTTTTACGACGATTTTACCCAAAATCCACTTGGAGACAATCGGCGATCCACTTGTAAATTTTAGCGTCGTATAGTGAAATATCAGAGTGAAAATAAAGCCAGTCATAGAGCACAACATTTTATTCAATATTTTACACCTACTAGGCTACATCACTAAAGTCAGTCTTGTAAAGTTTTGAGCAACCATGACTCATTCTGACTGGGGAAACCTATATAATTCCACATAGACTTACCTTTAGAATTTAATTAATGGTGAAACTTATCAGAACTCCCTCGCTACAGCAGCGAGAGGGGCCCTGCCTCGCCTGTAGAGTGAGGTCCGCTTTCCCACCGGTCCCTGCTCCCGGGTCCCGCCCTCTCAGCCCCCCCTGGAGCTCCGCCCCTGATCACCATCCACATGACCAAATGTCCCTCCTGGATGCAATGGCTGCTGTATGCCAGGACATCACAGCTGACTACTGCCAGGGCTGAATAAGGCATGCAAAAAGATACTTCCCAAGATGCCTGGCCAGAGAAGACATCAGGTGTGATGTCGATGAAAATATGTGGCCCAATGCTGACGACTGAGCAGAGCTTTTTTTCTTTCTCTTTTACAGTGATTTCTTCTGCTCCTTTTTCTTATTGTATATTTGACAGTACAGTAATGAATGACAGCTAAAGGCTGTTTTTTTTTTCCTTTTTACTCTACTGTAAGTCATTTTCATTTGCAATACAGTAAAGTGTTTACTGCAAATCCTGTCATTAACTGTCTTCTTCTTTCATAAACATTCTGCAAAGCTGCTCTGACATGGGTCGTTCACTTTTTGTACTGTTTGTGACAAAATTCATGCCTAACAAATGAAAAATGAAGAACATCATCTCAAACATTAATTTACATGTATGATCAATTCAATAATCTGTTGATTGTAAAAGAAAAAGGAAAAAAAGTAGATTTGACACATGCAAAGTGATTCAGGTGTGCTATTACATCAGTTGTCAGTGTTTTTTATGACGCTGTGCTGTGACTGACTAAATGTTTCTGATTTTGAGCATGAAATTAACTGTTTGGGGAATTGTGTGTTTCAGGTGTGATGTGCGTTAACAGTTTTGAAAAAGTGTTGAAGGTACTGACAAACGGGTCATAGCGGTTGTAAAAAAAACTAATAAAGTTTTTTTAAAAAAAGAGAAGCAGCCTCACTGATTCTCCGTGTCAACTTGTGGCGAAAGTGTGGACTTCAAATTACATATATATTACATATTCAAATTGTGTTTTTGACACTTTATCAGCCATTACTTCTACCAACATCTGTCCCTCACTATAAGTGGCCTTGTTTGGTGTTCTACCTATTGCATGCAGCACTACTTAATTTTCCTTATTATTATTATTATTATTATTATTATTTTATTATTATTATTGTATTGTTCTTGTATTATTATTATTATTATGTATATGTCTTTGTTTCTTTATTTACGGTCGTTACATTGCTCAATTAATGCAAGTGGATGTATGTGTGTGTGCTAGTGTCTATGTCTGTGTGAGTGGATGTAAGGTAGAGAGTTGAATGGTCTGAGAGGATGGGATAGTGTGAATGAGCATCTAAGCACACGTGTTTACAATATTATCTGCCACTGCAAGCATTTAACTGCCAATTGTTGTGTTTTTGTTCGCTTTTAGTTTTCTTTCTGTCTATGTATCATATTGCTTTAGGTGTCTGTTTGTTTTGGGAAGGGGAGGGGGATGGGGGGGTGTACTGTGTATCCTCACCATTTGTCTGTCTCTGATGTAATCTTCTCACTTCCTATCTGTGAGGACTATTGAACTTTAAGTATTGTTTTGAAATTTCTATAAATAAATCATATACAAATTATACACCAGTTTTTAAATTGAGTTGATAAGCCGAGTAAAACCGGACTTATTATATGGCAAATCACGTGATTTGGTTGCTGGGGAACAGGGGGAAGTTTTGCGGAGGGACGGCGGCGAAGAGTGACAGCGTTAGTGACAGCGAGTTTTGAGAATTGAGAGATTTGTGACATTTAGGGTTTGTTTGGAGTGTATAGTTAGGGTTGTGTAGTGTGTAGTGTAGTCTTTTTTTTGTTTTGTGTGTCAAAACAATGAGTAGACTGTTGAATGAGGAGCAGGCAGTGCAGCTACTCATTGAGCTGTGAGGGCCTGAGGGAGGCCTGAGCCTGAGGCATTGCCTGTTTGTTTTTTAGATTTTGGGATGAACTGCCCCTTTTTACCAAGAGGAAATTTATTTCTCAGCACTGTAGGAGTGGTCACAGAGCCATTGTTCAGCCTGAAGCAAATAAAATGTAGGTTGAAAAAGTTTGCCCCCCTGAAAAAATATAATGCGCCCCCTTAAATTTTTATCTGCAGCCGGGTCTGGTTTGGTTTGCCATCATATTTATCCTAATTCAAACATTCTGAGGCATCAAAGTTGTTTGTTTAAGCCATTTTCAGGGAGTTGCAGCTTATACCATGTTTGACTGCGAAAATCGGCTTCTCTCGCTGAGAGACGCTCAAATCTGCAGTATTTGACTTTATCATCAAAAGTGAGCTAGTGACCAAATTCGACTTCAAGAACAAGGAAAACCACGTTATCCATCATATTTATCCTAATTCAAACATTCTGAGGCATGAAAGTTGTTTGTTTAAGCCATTTTCAGGGAGCTGCAGCTTATACCATGTTTGACTGCGTAAATCGGCTTCTGACGCTCGGAGCGGCTCAAATCTGCAGTATTTGACTTTATCATCAAAAGTGAGCTAGTGACCAAATTCGACTTCAAGAACAAGGAAAACCACGTTATCCATCATATTTATCCTAATTCAAACATTCTGAGGCATGAAAGTTGTTTGTTTAAGCCATTTTCAGGGAGCTGCAGCTTATACCATGTTTGACTGCGAAAATCGGCTTCTCTCGCTGAGAGACGCTCAAATCTGCAGTATTTGACTTTATCATCAAAAGTGAGCTAGTGACCAAATTCGACTTCAAGAACAAGGAAAACCACGTTATCCATCATATTTATCCTAATTCAAACATTCTGAGGCATGAAAGTTGTTTGTTTAAGCCATTTTCAGGGCGCTGCAGCTTATACCATGTTTGACTGCGAAAATCGTCTTCTCGCTGAGAGACGCTCAAATCTGCAGTATTTGACTTTATCATCAAAAGTGAGCTAGTGACCAAATTCAACTTCAAGAACAAGGAAAACCACGTTATCCATCATATTTATCCTAATTCAAACATTCTGAGGCATGAAAGTTGTTTGTTTAAGCCATTTTCAGGGAGTTGCAGCTTATACCATGTGTAGTGGCCATTTGTCCATAAAAAACAAATTAATCTCTAAATCAAACAAAATCAAAAGGCCACTGATGCACCATGGGAATGTGGTTTACGCAGGCAAAAGAAGTTGAATGTCCACGCTGAATCCTTGCGTTTTTGATTATTTATTTCAAACTAATAAAACAAACAAAAGAACAAAGAAAATCATGGCTCCTGCTTTGTCCTGGTAAAAAACCATCGGCCCACCCAGGTGCATGCTGGTAGTTAAGGTGCCTACCTACCTAAGTAACCTCGTGCCCCAGTGTGGTCCATTTACCAAAAATAAATAAATAAACCAAAATACTGCCATGCAAATCTACTGTATATCCTAAACAAATAACTACTAATATTTAGCAAAAATCTAATCTAAATGAAACAAACACTTAAATGAATCAAACAAAGTTACTCATAATTAGAGTTATTAAATTTACAACAAAAACTAACAAATAGCTCCTACACTCCGGCCCCTAATTGTGCATAATATCACAATTATAATTATCTACAAAAAAAAGGAGCTACTTCTGGAACTACAACTACAAGACAGACCTATTCTGAATGTCATAATAGCCCTAAATGGACCATCTTCTTAATGAATCTGCAAAATAAAACACAGGTTAATTGGAGAAAGAGAAAGAAAAAATAGAGATAGAGAAAGAGAGAGTCATAATGTTAGACTGCTGCTTCCAGTAGTAGACAGAGCTTCGTCACGGGTCTTTCCAGAATACTAGTCCTAGTTTGAAGACGCACAGTGCGTACCAAGCCCTTTGCATCTGGTCTGATGTCCAAAACTTTCCCCATGATCCAAGATCCTCTTGGAGCTGAGGCATCTGCGACCAGAACAATATCTCCAGAAGCGAGGCTTTTCCTTGGCCTTGTCCATTTTTGTCTCTCCTGCATCATGGGTAGATACTCAGAAATCCATCTTTTCCAAAACAGTTCAGCAATATACTGTGCTTGCTTCCACCTTTTCCTTATGTACAGATCATTTTGGTCAAACAGTCCTGGTGGCATGATTGGCTTTCCCTTCAACAGTAAAATGTGATTTGGGGTGAGAGCTTCTAAATCATCTGGATCATCTGAGACTTTTGTGATGGGTCTATCGTTTAGAATTGCCTCAACTTCACAGAAGACAGTCTGGAGCCCTTCATCATCCAAGGTTTGTTGTTTCAGTACAGAAGTGAGAACGCTTTTCACAGAACGAATGAGACGTTCCCAAACACCACCTTGATGGGATGCTGCTGGTGTATTGAAGCTCCATTTTATGTTGTCCTGAACAAAAGCCCTTTGAATTTTGTTATGATTCAGAGCAGCCAGACTTTCCTTCAGCTCCCGGTTGGCTCCAACAAAATTTGTGCCATTATCTGATCTGATAGTTGAAATTGTACCTCGTCTACAGATAAACCTCCGGATGGCATTTATACAGGAGTCTGTATCTAGTGTATAGGCTACTTCTAGATGTACAGCACGACTAGTCAGACAGGTAAACAACACTCCGTATCTTTTAAGATGACTCCTGCCTCTCTTGACATCAATGGGGCCAAAATAATCAATTCCCACGTTTGTAAAAGGAGCTTTTTCAGGAAGTACCCTCTCTTCAGGTAAGTCAGCCATCTTCTGTTCAATCAGTTTTCCCCTGTTGCGTTTGCACACAGTACAGTCAGATATTATTTTCCTGGCAGCAGAGTTTGCTTTAGTGATCCAGTATTTTTGCCGTAACCTGGACAGCATATGATTCCTTCCTGCATGCCCCAATTGGTTATGGATATAGCGCAAAATGAGTGTGGCAACATGCATGTCTTTAGAAAGAATCACTGGATGTTTAGATTCTGCTGACAATGCTGCTTTATCCAACCGACCACCAACTCTGAGGATTCCATCATCCAGCACTGGATCCAGTTTGTACAGTGTGCTCTCTTTGGAGATGGTTTTAAATCCACTCTTGAGTGAGGTGATTTCAGCTTCAAACTTCTGTTTTTGTACATAGAGAATGATGGACTCTTCTGCCTGCACAAGATCTTCAGGAGTTAGACTTTGTCTTTTGAGCGTAGCTTTAAAGTTCTGAACTTTCCTCTCCACTTGATCTTTATTAAGGCCTGCAGAAGCACTAAACTCCTTCCTCTTCTGCGCTAATGTCATAAGCGCTGCTTTGATTTTTAAAAACCAAGCCACAGCTGTTCTTAACTTAACCCAGGATGAAAAGTAATTGATCAGCTGGTCGGTGGCCTTTTCCACATCCTGGACAATAGCATTCACTGTCAAGTCCCTTTTAACCTCTGGGTCATCAGAAACCACATCACAGTCCGTTTTCAGATTAGGCCATTCCTCCTCTGGTCTGGAGAGAAACTCAGGTCCATTTAACCATCTCCTGCATGTCAGGAAATCCTGAGCCTTCATCCCTCTTGATGCGTCATCTGCTGGATTTTCTTTTGAAGTCACATATCTCCACTGCTCAATATCTGAAGCTTCTCTGATGACAGAAATTCTGTTTGCTACAAAAGTGTGGAATCGTTTGGTCTCATTTGCGATGTATTTAAGAACTGTTGTGCTGTCTGTCCAGAAAACTGATTTCTCCAGCATAAGTTGCAACTCCTTCCGAAGCATTTTATCAATTCTCACAGCAAGAACTGCAGCTGTGAGTTCCAATCTTGGGATCGTAGTCTGCTTGAGAGGAGCAACTCTTGCCTTTCCCATGAGAAATGCTACCTGTATCTTGTGATCCTTTTCCAGTCTCAAGTAGGACACAGTCCCATATCCAACTTGACTGGCATCAGAAAAGTGGTGAAGCTGTGCTGAAACTGGGACTCCAAAGTTTCTGGGTTTAATACAGCGTTCCACTTTGAACTCATCCATTTTTTGAACATCCTGGAACCATTCAGACCATTGCTTAGAGAAGGCATGGGGAATGACTTCATCCCACTTCAGGTTTCTCCGACAGAGCTCCTGCAGCAACAATTTAGCTGGCATACTGAATGGGGCCAAAAATCCCAAAGGGTCATAAAGAGAGCTGACCACAGAAAGAATGCCTCTCCTGGTCTGTGGTCCTTCTCGAACTAAAGTCTTGAACTGAAACATATCAGTCCCAATGCACCATTGTAGCCCAAGTGCTCGCTCTATTGGAAAGTGATCTGAATCCAAATCCAGCTGCATCATTTTATTTGCTCTCCTTTCCTCCATGACTGACAGCAGCACAGTACGACTGTTGCTGATCCATTTTGAAAGAGTAAATCCTCCTTTTTCACAGAGAGCAGTCAAATCCTTGATCATTTGTATAGCTTCTTCCTCTGAAGCCATAGCTTTCAGGCAGTCATCCACATAAAAATTATGTTTCACTGTATTGATCACTTCAGGTGGGAAATGCTGTGCATTGTCTTCTGCTGTTCTCCTCAGAGCATAATTTGCACAACTTGGTGAGGACACAGCACCAAACAGATGAACTCTCATGCGATGTTCCTGTGGAGGCTGTGCAGTATCACCATCTGGCCACCAGAGGAAGCGGAGGAAGTTGATGTGTTTATCTGGGACATGCACTTGGTGAAACATGGCTTTAATGTCTGCCATTACTGCGACAGGCTCATGCCTGAATCGAATGAGGACTCCAGTGAGAGTGTTGGTCAGATCAGGTCCCTGCAGGAGTTGGCAGTTCAGTGATGTCCCTTTAAATGTTGCTCCACAATCAAAAACGACTCTCAGCTTGCCTTTTCTGGGATGATAAACTCCATGATGGGGAATATACCACACCTTTCCATCACTTTGTTTTACATGATCCGCAGGCACCACTTCAGCATATCCTTGAGCAATCATGTCATTTAAGAATGCAGTGTATTCTTCCTTAAATGTGTTGTTCCTGTCAAATTTTCTTTTCAGGCTTTGGAGGCGCTGTTCTGCAACACAGCGATTGTTTGGCAAGACACAATCCTCCTGTCGGAAAGGTAAGTCAATACAATAATGACCTTCAACCATTTCTGCTGTGCTGCTTACAACATTTATGAACTTGACATCTTCTCTGGACATTTCAATCTGCTCCTCAGTTGCTCTCTCATTAAAATCGTGGTTATATTGTTGAACCAACATGTCCTGAAGATGTTCAATGGAGATTCGGTTGGCTGTTACAGCAGGGCAGCCACTCTTACTCCTACTGCTTGTGCCACGAAGTGGACCATTAATGACCCATCCGACTCTGGTTCTTACTGCATAGGGTCCATCATCCTGGCTGTTTATTACCTCCCAAGGCTCCATTACTTTGGGGGCATCAGTTCCAATTAAGAGGTCTACACCTGCATCAATATCATGGACCTTTACATCCTTCAGATAAGACCACTGAACAAGATCCTCTTGATGAGGGACATTGAGTGAGGAGACAGGCATGGATCTCTGTGTCAAAACATCAGGTAATGGGATGAAATCGTTCAAGTCCACACCAGACACCTCAAGATCTGACAGAATATGAGCATTTACAATTTTCTTTTGTCCCATTGTTCTCATCAAAAAACTTGTCTTTTTGCCACTCACATTTAATTTCCTTGCCAGGCTCTCTGTGCAAAACGTTCCTGAGCTTCCGGGATCCAAGAAAGCATATGTCTGCACAGTTTTGTTACTCTTGTGGCTCCTAACTTTAACTGCAACAACAGAAAAGATAGAATCATCTTCAGCACCGGCCCCAATATGACCACAGGTCTGTGTCATTACAGTTGAAACACTTGGAGAGCTCACAATCTGTTGTGATTGTTTGGAGGATGTGCCTTTATCCTGCCGCACAATATGAAGGATTCCTGGGTGCTTTTGGTTACACACGTTGCATTCCAAACGACTCCTGCAGTCTTTGCTCATGTGGCCTACTTTCAGGCAACCAAAACATATTCCCTTTTCCTTGATGAAATTAATCTTATCCCGATGTAACTTCATTCTAAACTTAGAACAGTTATCCAGTAAGTGATTAGTTTGTAAACAAAACAGACAACTTGGAATTGAGGAGGGCTTGATTTTATTTCCTATACATTGAGCCATGTCTCCTTCCTTTATCGTGGTGACATTAGTAGCAAAACTGCTTTCCTTCTTCCTTTGTATGAAATGGCTGGTCTTGGAGGACTTGGATTTGGTGGGTGGTGAGTCTTGAATGTTGCCAAAAAGTGGATCTGAGGCAATTTTGACTTGCTTTTCAATAAAAGTAACAAGATCAACAAACAGTGCTCTCCGACCATTTTTCTCAAGTAGATCATAAGCAACATTCCTCCATCTTTCCCTTAGTTTGTAAGGAAGTTTCATGATGATGCTTCTCATGTTAAAGGGCAAGTCCAGCTCTTTCATTTGTGTCATTTGCTCTGTTAAATTTGAACATCCTCGCAGAAATAGAGAAAATGACTGTAATGCTTTAACATCTTCACCCTTAACAGGTGTCCAGTTAAGAATCTTTTCCATATAAGAACTTGCAATTTGGTATTCATCTCCAAAATGCTCTGCAAGAAGAAATTTGGCCTTGTTGTATCCCATCTCTGAAGGCAAGTGTTGACAACTGTGCACCAAGTTCCTTGGTTCCCCCCTGGTGTATTGTTCAAGAAAATGTAAACGATCACTCCAATTAGATGTTTTCTCCTCCACTCCATTCTCAAAAGCTTTGATGAAAGACCTGTAGTGAAGAGGGTCTCCATCGAACACAGGTATATTTCTTGATGGAAGGGCAGAGCTTAAATTTTGTTGAACCAGCAGAGCAGCGATGTCATTTTGTCTCTGCATAATGTTCACAATTTCATCTTGGGAACCATTTGTATGAGCATGATATCGAGGATGTACCAGTCCTGCTTGATTTTGATCAACAGCCGATGCAAATTGAACTGATTCACCAGCATCCAAAAACCTCTCATCCCTTCGTGTTTCTCGGCTTTGTTTAGGCCTAACAACTGGTGGCTGAGGTATGACAGGCACATCAGTAGCATTCAGCTTTTTATCCAAGGTTACTGGTACAAACATGTCAGCATCAAGATTCAATACATTTGCTCCTTGAGAAATGTTCCTTTCAAAATAAGAGTTCATCCCGTCTGAACGTTTTGAGCCACACACAGATGAATTAATCTCCAGAACATTAAGTTTTGCACTTGTTGCAGCCAGTTCAGTTTCAAGTTGCAGTTGTTCCTTTTCTCTCCTCAGCTTTTCCTCTTTAGCTTCGATTTGATGTTTCCTTTTTAGCGCAGCAACACGCTGCATCAGCGCTGCCTTTTCGGCCTGGGCTTTAATACGCGCTGATGCGCTCGAGGAGGTTCGTGATAACTGGGAGTGTGGTTTCACAGAGTTTGCCTTTACACTTGACACATTGGAAACACTATCGTCAGGATTTATTTCATCAGTGCCACCTTGATCCTCGGGAGATTCAACATTTTGATACACATATGGATGACCCAGTTCAGAAAGCCAGTGTTTTACCGTTTCAATTAAATTATTCAACCTTATCATCTTTGCCTCGAAGTATTCACATTGTCTTTTAATTTCATCTTGTGGCAAAGGTAAGTTTATTAAAGATTCATGCAGCACTTTTGCGTCTTGACAACACTGGATAAGATTTGCAAGCTCCAAGTTCACTGAATTGACATTTTCATTTGATTCCATTAACACCGTGATTTTTTCCACAGACATTTTTGCTTGTTTGAACTTTGCACTCCTTTTTTCCTGGCTCATTTCTATATAGAAGCACAATCCTTTAGGAGTCAGTTTAATAGTCCGTTTAGCTGGCAACAGTTCCGCCTCTTTCGGCGTATCATCAGACATCTTCAAAACTGCTTATTATGCAGCAATCAAAATCCACATTGGACGTCAACGTGCGGATAATAGCAAAAAACAATTCAATTATTGGCTGATCAGATCAAATTCATCCCACACAACAACACACACTGAGGTCAAGCAATTTTATGAATGAAAGCCGCTGCGTAAAGTGTGCGTAATGCTGACGTACGGCAATTCAGCGCCGTTCAAACTTTTCCGATTTGATATGAAATACTGATTTTCAAACTCCACTCGTTTGGCTGTTGTCCAGTACAGCAGTAGCATTACATACCAGTTTCTTGTGAGAAGGCTGAGCACTTTAGTTCATCTGAGCCGCAGGCAGTGTCCCGCTGATGTGATGATATTACAAAAGGCGTTGAACAAACAATCCACGTTGATCATCAGTCCTTAATCCAAAAAGATCCAATTTGTCCAATGATGAAAAATCCTTCCTTTGAGTTAAAGGGCGGGTTTTTTACTTGGTGTAGTGGCCATTTGTCCATAAAAAACAAATTAATCTCTAAATCAAACAAAATCAAAAGGCCACTGATGCACCATGGGAATGTAGTTTACGCAGGCAAAAGAAGTTGAATGTCCACGCTGAATCCTTGCGTTTTTGATTATTTATTTCAAACTAATAAAACAAACAAAAGAACAAAGAAAATCATGGCTCCTGCTTTGTCCTGGTAAAAAACCATCGGCCCACCCAGGTGCATGCTGGTAGTCAAGGTGCCTACCTACCTAAGTAACCTCGTGCCCCAGTGTGGTCCATTTACCAAAAATAAATAAATAAACCAAAATACTGCCATGCAAATCTACTGTATATCCTAAACAAATAACTACTAATATTTAGCAAAAATCTAATCTAAATGAAACAAACACTTAAATGAATCAAACAAAGTTACTCATAATTAGAGTTATTAAATTTACAACAAAAACTAACAAATAGCTCCTACACCATGTTTGACTGCGAAAATCGGCTTCTCTCGCTGAGAGACGCTCAAATCTGCAGTATTTGACTGTATCATCAAAAGTGAGCTAGTGACCAAATTCGACTTCAAGAACAAGGAAAACCACGTTATCCATCATATTTATCCTGAATTCAAACATTCTGAGGCATGAAAGTTGTTTGTTTAAGCCATTTTCAGGGAGTTGCAGCTTATACCATGTTTGACTGCGAAAATCGGCTTCTCTCGCTGAGAGACGCTCAAATCTGCAGTATTTGACTTTATCATCAAAAGTGAGCTAGTGACCAAATTCGACTTCAAGAACAAGGAAAACCACGTTATCCATCATATTTATCCTAATTCAAACATTCTGAGGCATGAAAGTTGTTTGTTTAAGCCATTTTCAGGGAGTTGCAGCTTATACCATGTTTGACTGCGAAAATCGGCTTCTCTCGCTGAGAGACGCTCAAATCTGCAGTATTTGACTGTATCATCAAAAGTGAGCTAGTGACCAAATTCGACTTCAAGAACAAGGAAAACCACGTTATCCATCATATTTATCCTAATTCAAACATTCTGAGGCATGAAAGTTGTTTGTTTAAGCCATTTTCAGGGAGTTGCAGCTTATACCATGTTTGACTGCGAAAATCGGCTTCTCTCGCTGAGAGACGCTCAAATCTGCAGTATTTGACTTTATCATCAAAAGTGAGCTAGTGACCAAATTCGACTTCAAGAACAAGGAAAACCACGTTATCCATCATATTTATCCTAATTCAAACATTCTGAGGCATGAAAGTTGTTTGTTTAAGCCATTTTCAGGGAGTTGCAGCTTATACCATGTTTTGACTGCGAAAATCGGCTTCTCTCGCTGAGAGACGCTCAAATCTGCAGTATTTGACTTTATCATCAAAAGTGAGCTAGTGACCAAATTCGACTTCAAGAACAAGGAAAACCACGTTATCCATCATATTTATCCTAATTCAAACATTCTGAGGCATGAAAGTTGTTTGTTTAAGCCATTTTCAGGGAGTTGCAGCTTATACCATGTTTGACTGCGAAAATCGGCTTCTGACGCTCGGAGAGGCTCAAATCTGCAGTATTTGACTTTATCATCAAAAGTGAGCTAGTGACCAAATTCGACTTCAAGAACAAGGAAAACCACGTTATCCATCATATTTATCCTAATTCAAACATTCTGAGGCATGAAAGTTGTTTGTTTAAGCCATTTTCAGGGAGTTGCAGCTTATACCATGTTTGACTGCGAAAATCGGCTTCTGCTCGCTGAGAGACGCTCAAATCTGCAGTATTTGACTTTATCATCAAAAGTGAGCTAGTGACCAAATTCGACTTCAAGAACAAGGAAAACCACGTTATCCATCATATTTATCCTAATTCAAACATTCTGAGGCATGAAAGTTGTTTGTTTAAGCCATTTTCAGGGAATTGCAGCTTATACCATGTTTTTACTGCGAAAATCGGCTTCTCTCGCTGAGAGACGCTCAAATCTGCAGTATTTGACTTTATCATCAAAAGTGAGCTAGTGACCAAATTCGACTTCAAGAACAAGGAAAACCACGTTATCCATCATATTTATCCTAATTCAAACATTCTGAGGCATGAAAGTTGTTTGTTTAAGCCATTTTCAGGGAGTTGCAGCTTATACCATGTTTGACTGCGAAAATCGGCTTCTGACGCTCGGAGAGGCTCAAATCTGCAGTATTTGACTTTATCATCAAAAGTGAGCTAGTGACCAAATTCGACTTCAAGAACAAGGAAAACCACGTTATCCATCATATTTATCCTAATTCAAACATTCTGAGGCATGAAAGTTGTTTGTTTAAGCCATTTTCAGGGAGTTGCAGCTTATACCATGTTTGACTGCGAAAATCGGCTTCTGCTCGCTGAGAGACGCTCAAATCTGCAGTATTTGACTTTATCATCAAAAGTGAGCTAGTGACCAAATTCGACTTCAAGAACAAGGAAAACCACGTTATCCATCATATTTATCCTAATTCAAACATTCTGAGGCATGAAAGTTGTTTTTTTAAGCCATTTTCATGGAATTGCAGCTTATACCATGTTTGACTGCGAAAATCGGCTTCTCTCGCTGAGAGACGCTCAAATCTGCAGTATTTGACTTTATCATCAAAAGTGAGCTAGTGACCAAATTCGACTTCAAGAACAAGGAAAACCACGTTATCCATCATATTTATCCTAATTCAAACATTCTGAGGCATGAAAGTTGTTTGTTTAAGCCATTTTCAGGGAGTTGCAGCTTATACCATGTTTGACTGCGAAAATCGGCTTCTGACGCTCGGAGAGGCTCAAATCTGCAGTATTTGACTTTATCATCAAAAGTGAGCTAGTGACCAAATTCGACTTCAAGAACAAGGAAAACCACGTTATCCATCATATTTATCCTAATTCAAACATTCTGAGGCATGAAAGTTGTTTGTTTAAGCCATTTTCAGGGAGCTGCAGCTTATACCATGTTTGACTGCGAAAATCGTCTTCTGACGCTCGGAGCGGCTCAAATCTGCAGTATTTGACTGTCATGGTCTTAGAAGACCAGAATTACTATCTGAGCAAAGTACAGGTTGATTTACAGTTCCTATTGATTTATCTGTTATGCAAAAGCGCCATCTCCTGGTCATTCCGAGTATCGCAGAAAGTAATGCTTGCACTTAGGTTTCGTTTTCTGTTAGTTGCAAGAGACAAGTAAACAAGACGGTTCGTCATTTCATAGCTGCTCTACACCGAATGTGTCTTACCAGGAATTCCTGTGTTTTCGAGGGCAATACCCTGTAAGTATCTTTTATGTTTGCTGAAGAGTAACTTTAGTGAAGTAACTTTATGTTTAAGCCGTGTAATGTGAAAATGACTGCTATTTACGGTCGGCTAGATTTGTTAAAATATGTATGCTGTGAGTTAATCTGTGATGACATAGAGACACGAAATGTACATGAGTTAAAAGACACTTTATTTGTGTGTTTCAGTTTTACAATGAAGAAAAAGAATAACTTGAGGAAAGAAGGAACGGATTACGCTGTATTCGTGGTTCTTCATCTTTTTCGTGTATAGCTGACTGGAAAGCTAGGCAGCCAGACTTAGCGAGGCCAGTACATTGACTTTATCATCAAAAGTGAGCTAGTGACCAAATTCGACTTCAAGAACAAGGAAAACCACGTTATCCATCATATTGATCCTAATTCAAACATTCTGAGGCATGAAAGTTGTTTGTTTAAGCCATTTTCAGGGAGCTGCAGCTTATACCATGTTTGACTGCGAAAATCGTCTTCTGACGCTCGGAGCGGCTCAAATCTGCAGTATTTGACTTTATCATCAAAAGTGAGCTAGTGACCAAATTCGACTTCAAGAACAAGGACAACCACGTTATCCATCATATTTATCCTAATTCAAACATTCTGAGGCATGAAAGTTGTTTGTTTAAGCCATTTTCAGGGAGTTGCAACTTATACCATGTTTGACTGCGAAAATCGGCTAATCTCACTGAGAGACGCTCAAATCTGCAGTATTTGACTTTATCATCAAAAGTGAGCTAGTGACCAAATTCGACTTCAAGAACAAGGAAAACCACGTTATCCATCATATTTATCCTAATTCAAACATTCTGAGGCATGAAAGTTGTTTGTTTAAGCCATTTTCAGGGAGTTGCAGCTTATACCATGTTTTGACTGCGAAAATCGGCTTCTCTCGCTGAGAGACGCTCAAATCTGCAGTATTTGACTTAATCATCAAAAGTGAGCTAGTGACCAAATTCGACTTCAAGAACAAGGAAAACCACGTTATCCATCATATTTATCCTAATTCAAACATTCTGAGGCATGAAAGTTGTTTGTTTAAGCCATTTTCAGGGAGTTGCAACTTATACCATGTTTGACTGCGAAAATCGGCTTCTGACGCTCGGAGAGGCTCAAATCTGCAGTATTTGACTTCATCATCAAAAGTGAGCTAGTGACCAAATTCGACTTCAAGAACAAGGAAAACCACGTTATCCATCATATTTATCCTAATTCAAACATTCTGAGGCATGAAAGTTGTTTGTTTAAGCCATTTTCAGGGAGTTGCAGCTTATACCATGTTTGACTGCGAAAATCGGCTTCTGACGCTCGGAGAGGCTCAAATCTGCAGTATTTGACTTCATCATCAAAAGTGAGCTAGTGACCAAATTCGACTTCAAGAACAAGGAAAACCACGTTATCCATCATATTTATCCTAATTCAAACATTCTGAGGCATGAAAGTTGTTTGTTTAAGCCATTTTCAGGGAGTTGCAGCTTATACCATGTTTGACTGCGAAAATCGGCTTCTGACGCTCGGAGAGGCTCAAATCTGCAGTATTTGACTTCATCATCAAAAGTGAGCTAGTGACCAAATTCGACTTCAAGAACAAGGAAAACCACGTTATCCATCATATTTATCCTAATTCAAACATTCTGAGGCATGAAAGTTGTTTGTTTAAGCCATTTTCAGGGAGTTGCAGCTTATACCATGTTTTGACTGCGAAAATCGGCTTCTCTCGCTGAGAGACGCTCAAATCTGCAGTATTTGACTTTATCATCAAAAGTGAGCTAGTGACCAAATTCGACTTCAAGAACAAGGAAAACCACGTTATCCATCATATTTATCCTAATTCAAACATTCTGAGGCATGAAAGTTGTTTGTTTAAGCCATTTTCAGGGAGTTGCAACTTATACCATGTTTGACTGCGAAAATCGGCTTCTGACGCTCGGAGAGGCTCAAATCTGCAGTATTTGACTTCATCATCAAAAGTGAGCTAGTGACCAAATTCGACTTCAAGAACAAGGAAAACCACGTTATCCATCATATTTATCCTAATTCAAACATTCTGAGGCATGAAAGTTGTTTGTTTAAGCCATTTTCAGGGAGTTGCAGCTTATACCATGTTTTGACTGCGAAAATCGGCTTCTGACGCTCGAGAGACGCTCAAATCTGCAGTATTTGACTTCATCATCAAAAGTGAGCTAGTGACCAAATTCGACTTCAAGAACAAGGAAAACCACGTTATCCATCATATTTATCCTAATTCAAACATTCTGAGGCATGAAAGTTGTTTGTTTAAGCCATTTTCAGGGAGTTGTAACTTATACCATGTTTGACTGCGAAAATCGGCTTCTGACGCTCGGAGAGGCTCAAATCTGCAGTATTTGACTTCATCATCAAAAGTGAGCTAGTGACCAAATTCGACTTCAAGAACAAGGAAAACCACGTTATCCATCATATTTATCCTAATTCAAACATTCTGAGGCATGAAAGTTGTTTGTTTAAGCCATTTTCAGGGAGTTGCAGCTTATACCATGTTTTGACTGCGAAAATCGGCTTCTCTCGCTGAGAGACGCTCAAATCTGCAGTATTTGACTTTATCATCAAAAGTGAGCTAGTGACCAAATTCGACTTCAAGAACAAGGAAAACCACGTTATCCATCATATTTATCCTAATTCAAACATTCTGAGGCATGAAAGTTGTTTGTTTAAGCCATTTTCAGGGAGTTGCAGCTTATACCATGTTTTGACTGCGAAAATCGGCTTCTCTCGCTGAGAGACGCTCAAATCTGCAGTATTTGACTTTATCATCAAAAGTGAGCTAGTGACCAAATTCGACTTCAAGAACAAGGAAAACCACGTTATCCATCATATTTATCCTAATTCAAACATTCTGAGGCATGAAAGTTGTTTGTTTAAGCCATTTTCAGGGAGTTGCAACTTATACCATGTTTGACTGCGAAAATCGGCTTCTGACGCTCGGAGAGGCTCAAATCTGCAGTATTTGACTTCATCATCAAAAGTGAGCTAGTGACCAAATTCGACTTCAAGAACAAGGAAAACCACGTTATCCATCATATTTATCCTAATTCAAACATTCTGAGGCATGAAAGTTGTTTGTTTAAGCCATTTTCAGGGAGTTGCAACTTATACCATGTTTGACTGCGAAAATCGGCTTCTGACGCTCGAGAGAGGCTCAAATCTGCAGTATTTGACTTCATCATCAAAAGTGAGCTAGTGACCAAATTCGACTTCAAGAACAAGGAAAACCACGTTATCCATCATATTTATCCTAATTCAAACATTCTGAGGCATGAAAGTTGTTTGTTTAAGCCATTTTCAGGGAGTTGCAGCTTATACCATGTTTTGACTGCGAAAATCGGCTTCTCTCGCTGAGAGACGCTCAAATCTGCAGTATTTGACTTTATCATCAAAAGTGAGCTAGTGACCAAATTCGACTTCAAGAACAAGGAAAACCACGTTATCCATCATATTTATCCTAATTCAAACATTCTGAGGCATGAAAGTTGTTTGTTTAAGCCATTTTCAGGGAGTTGCAGCTTATACCATGTTTGACTGCGAAAATCGGCTTCTGACGCTCGAGAGAGGCTCAAATCTGCAGTATTTGACTTCATCATCAAAAGTGAGCTAGTGACCAAATTCGACTTCAAGAACAAGGAAAACCACGTTATCCATCATATTTATCCTAATTCAAACATTCTGAGGCATGAAAGTTGTTTGTTTAAGCCATTTTCAGGGAGTTGCAGCTTATACCATGTTTGACTGCGAAAATCGGCTTCTGACGCTCGGAGACGCTCAAATCTGCAGTATTTGACTTCATCATCAAAAGTGAGCTAGTGACCAAATTCGACTTCAAGAACAAGGAAAACCACGTTATCCATCATATTTATCCTAATTCAAACATTCTGAGGCATGAAAGTTGTTTGTTTAAGCCATTTTCAGGGAGTTGCAACTTATACCATGTTTGACTGCGAAAATCGGCTTCTGACGCTCGGAGAGGCTCAAATCTGCAGTATTTGACTTCATCATCAAAAGTGAGCTAGTGACCAAATTCGACTTCAAGAACAAGGAAAACCACGTTATCCATCATATTTATCCTAATTCAAACATTCTGAGGCATGAAAGTTGTTTGTTTAAGCCATTTTCAGGGAGTTGCAGCTTATACCATGTTTTGACTGCGAAAATCGGCTTCTCTCGCTGAGAGACGCTCAAATCTGCAGTATTTGACTTTATCATCAAAAGTGAGCTAGTGACCAAATTCGACTTCAAGAACAAGGAAAACCACGTTATCCATCATATTTATCCTAATTCAAACATTCTGAGGCATGAAAGTTGTTTGTTTAAGCCATTTTCAGGGAGTTGCAGCTTATACCATGTTTTGACTGCGAAAATCGGCTTCTCTCGCTGAGAGACGCTCAAATCTGCAGTATTTGACTTTATCATCAAAAGTGAGCTAGTGACCAAATTCGACTTCAAGAACAAGGAAAACCACGTTATCCATCATATTTATCCTAATTCAAACATTCTGAGGCATGAAAGTTGTTTGTTTAAGCCATTTTCAGGGAGTTGCAGCTTATACCATGTTTTGACTGCGAAAATCGGCTTCTCACGCTCGAGAGACGCTCAAATCTGCAGTATTTGACTTTATCATCAAAAGTGAGCTAGTGACCAAATTCGACTTCAAGAACAAGGAAAACCACGTTATCCATCATATTTATCCTAATTCAAACATTCTGAGGCATGAAAGTTGTTTGTTTAAGCCATTTTCAGGGAGTTGTAACTTATACCATGTTTGACTGCGAAAATCGGCTTCTGACGCTCGGAGAGGCTCAAATCTGCAGTATTTGACTTCATCATCAAAAGTGAGCTAGTGACCAAATTCGACTTCAAGAACAAGGAAAACCACGTTATCCATCATATTTATCCTAATTCAAACATTCTGAGGCATGAAAGTTGTTTGTTTAAGCCATTTTCAGGGAGTTGCAGCTTATACCATGTTTTGACTGCGAAAATCGGCTTCTCTCGCTGAGAGACGCTCAAATCTGCAGTATTTGACTTTATCATCAAAAGTGAGCTAGTGACCAAATTCGACTTCAAGAACAAGGAAAACCACGTTATCCATCATATTTATCCTAATTCAAACATTCTGAGGCATGAAAGTTGTTTGTTTAAGCCATTTTCAGGGAGTTGCAGCTTATACCATGTTTTGACTGCGAAAATCGGCTTCTCTCGCTGAGAGACGCTCAAATCTGCAGTATTTGACTTCATCATCAAAAGTGAGCTAGTGACCAAATTCGACTTCAAGAACAAGGAAAACCACGTTATCCATCATATTTATCCTAATTCAAACATTCTGAGGCATGAAAGTTGTTTGTTTAAGCCATTTTCAGGGAGTTGCAGCTTATACCATGTTTTGACTGCGAAAATCGGCTTCTGACGCTCGGAGAGGCTCAAATCTGCAGTATTTGACTTCATCATCAAAAGTGAGCTAGTGACCAAATTCGACTTCAAGAACAAGGAAAACCACGTTATCCATCATATTTATCCTAATTCAAACATTCTGAGGCATGAAAGTTGTTTGTTTAAGCCATTTTCAGGGAGTTGCAACTTATACCATGTTTGACTGCGAAAATCGGCTTCTGACGCTCGGAGAGGCTCAAATCTGCAGTATTTGACTTCATCATCAAAAGTGAGCTAGTGACCAAATTCGACTTCAAGAACAAGGAAAACCACGTTATCCATCATATTTATCCTAATTCAAACATTCTGAGGCATGAAAGTTGTTTGTTTAAGCCATTTTCAGGGAGTTGCAGCTTATACCATGTTTTGACTGCGAAAATCGGCTTCTCTCGCTGAGAGACGCTCAAATCTGCAGTATTTGACTTTATCATCAAAAGTGAGCTAGTGACCAAATTCGACTTCAAGAACAAGGAAAACCACGTTATCCATCATATTTATCCTAATTCAAACATTCTGAGGCATGAAAGTTGTTTGTTTAAGCCATTTTCAGGGAGTTGCAGCTTATACCATGTTTTGACTGCGAAAATCGGCTTCTCTCGCTGAGAGACGCTCAAATCTGCAGTATTTGACTTTATCATCAAAAGTGAGCTAGTGACCAAATTCGACTTCAAGAACAAGGAAAACCACGTTATCCATCATATTTATCCTAATTCAAACATTCTGAGGCATGAAAGTTGTTTGTTTAAGCCATTTTCAGGGAGTTGCAACTTATACCATGTTTGACTGCGAAAATCGGCTTCTGACGCTCGGAGAGGCTCAAATCTGCAGTATTTGACTTCATCATCAAAAGTGAGCTAGTGACCAAATTCGACTTCAAGAACAAGGAAAACCACGTTATCCATCATATTTATCCTAATTCAAACATTCTGAGGCATGAAAGTTGTTTGTTTAAGCCATTTTCAGGGAGTTGCAGCTTATACCATGTTTTGACTGCGAAAATCGGCTTCTCTCGCTCGAGAGACGCTCAAATCTGCAGTATTTGACTTTATCATCAAAAGTGAGCTAGTGACCAAATTCGACTTCAAGAACAAGGAAAACCACGTTATCCATCATATTTATCCTAATTCAAACATTCTGAGGCATGAAAGTTGTTTGTTTAAGCCATTTTCAGGGAGTTGCAGCTTATACCATGTTTTGACTGCGAAAATCGGCTTCTCTCGCTGAGAGACGCTCAAATCTGCAGTATTTGACTTTATCATCAAAAGTGAGCTAGTGACCAAATTCGACTTCAAGAACAAGGAAAACCACGTTATCCATCATATTTATCCTAATTCAAACATTCTGAGGCATGAAAGTTGTTTGTTTAAGCCATTTTCAGGGAGTTGCAGCTTATACCATGTTTTGACTGCGAAAATCGGCTTCTCTCGCTGAGAGACGCTCAAATCTGCAGTATTTGACTTTATCATCAAAAGTGAGCTAGTGACCAAATTCGACTTCAAGAACAAGGAAAACCACGTTATCCATCATATTTATCCTAATTCAAACATTCTGAGGCATGAAAGTTGTTTGTTTAAGCCATTTTCAGGGAGTTGCAACTTATACCATGTTTGACTGCGAAAATCGGCTTCTGACGCTCGGAGAGGCTCAAATCTGCAGTATTTGACTTCATCATCAAAAGTGAGCTAGTGACCAAATTCGACTTCAAGAACAAGGAAAACCACGTTATCCATCATATTTATCCTAATTCAAACATTCTGAGGCATGAAAGTTGTTTGTTTAAGCCATTTTCAGGGAGTTGCAACTTATACCATGTTTGACTGCGAAAATCGGCTTCTGACGCTCGGAGAGGCTCAAATCTGCAGTATTTGACTTCATCATCAAAAGTGAGCTAGTGACCAAATTCGACTTCAAGAACAAGGAAAACCACGTTATCCATCATATTTATCCTAATTCAAACATTCTGAGGCATGAAAGTTGTTTGTTTAAGCCATTTTCAGGGAGTTACAGCTTTTACCATGTTTGACTGCGAAAATCGGCTTCTCTCGCTGAGAGACGCTCAAATCTGCAGTATTTGACTTTATCATCAAAAGTGAGCTAGTGACCAAATTCGACTTCAAGAACAAGGAAAACCACGTTATCCATCATATTTATCCTAATTCAAACATTCTGAGGCATGAAAGTTGTTTGTTTAAGCCATTTTCAGGGAGTTACAGCTTATACCATGTTTGACTGCGAAAATCGGCTTCTCTCGCTGAGAGACGCTCAAATCTGCAGTATTTGACTTTATCATCAAAAGTGAGCTAGTGACCAAATTCGACTTCAAGAACAAGGAAAACCACGTTATCCATCATATTTATCCTAATTCAAACATTCTGAGGCATGAAAGTTGTTTGTTTAAGCCATTTTCAGGGAGTTACAGCTTATACCATGTTTGACTGCGAAAATCGGCTTCTCTCGCTGAGAGACGCTCAAATCTGCAGTATTTGACTTTATCATCAAAAGTGAGCTAGTGACCAAATTCGACTTCAAGAACAAGGAAAACCACGTTATCCATCATATTTATCCTAATTCAAACATTCTGAGGCATGAAAGTTGTTTGTTTAAGCCATTTTCAGGGAGTTGCAACTTATACCATGTTTGACTGCGAAAATCGGCTTCTGACGCTCGGAGAGGCTCAAATCTGCAGTATTTGACTTCATCATCAAAAGTGAGCTAGTGACCAAATTCGACTTCAAGAACAAGGAAAACCACGTTATCCATCATATTTATCCTAATTCAAACATTCTGAGGCATGAAAGTTGTTTGTTTAAGCCATTTTCAGGGAGTTGCAGCTTATACCATGTTTTGACTGCGAAATCGGCTTCTCTCGCTGAGAGACGCTCAAATCTGCAGTATTTGACTTTATCATCAAAAGTGAGCTAGTGACCAAATTCGACTTCAAGAACAAGGAAAACCACGTTATCCATCATATTTATCCTAATTCAAACATTCTGAGGCATGAAAGTTGTTTGTTTAAGCCATTTTCAGGGAGTTGCAGCTTATACCATGTTTTGACTGCGAAAATCGGCTTCTGACGCTCGGAGACGCTCAAATCTGCAGTATTTGACTTTATCATCAAAAGTGAGCTAGTGACCAAATTCGACTTCAAGAACAAGGAAAACCACGTTATCCATCATATTTATCCTAATTCAAACATTCTGAGGCATGAAAGTTGTTTGTTTAAGCCATTTTCAGGGAGTTGCAACTTATACCATGTTTGACTGCGAAAATCGGCTTCTGACGCTCGGAGAGGCTCAAATCTGCAGTATTTGACTTCATCATCAAAAGTGAGCTAGTGACCAAATTCGACTTCAAGAACAAGGAAAACCACGTTATCCATCATATTTATCCTAATTCAAACATTCTGAGGCATGAAAGTTGTTTGTTTAAGCCATTTTCAGGGAGTTGCAGCTTATACCATGTTTTGACTGCGAAAATCGGCTTCTCTCGCTGAGAGACGCTCAAATCTGCAGTATTTGACTTTATCATCAAAAGTGAGCTAGTGACCAAATTCGACTTCAAGAACAAGGAAAACCACGTTATCCATCATATTTATCCTAATTCAAACATTCTGAGGCATGAAAGTTGTTTGTTTAAGCCATTTTCAGGGAGTTGCAGCTTATACCATGTTTTGACTGCGAAAATCGGCTTCTCTCGCTGAGAGACGCTCAAATCTGCAGTATTTGACTTTATCATCAAAAGTGAGCTAGTGACCAAATTCGACTTCAAGAACAAGGAAAACCACGTTATCCATCATATTTATCCTAATTCAAACATTCTGAGGCATGAAAGTTGTTTGTTTAAGCCATTTTCAGGGAGTTGCAGCTTATACCATGTTTTGACTGCGAAAATCGGCTTCTCTCGCTGAGAGACGCTCAAATCTGCAGTATTTGACTTTATCATCAAAAGTGAGCTAGTGACCAAATTCGACTTCAAGAACAAGGAAAACCACGTTATCCATCATATTTATCCTAATTCAAACATTCTGAGGCATGAAAGTTGTTTGTTTAAGCCATTTTCAGGGAGTTGCAACTTATACCATGTTTGACTGCGAAAATCGGCTTCTGACGCTCGGAGAGGCTCAAATCTGCAGTATTTGACTTCATCATCAAAAGTGAGCTAGTGACCAAATTCGACTTCAAGAACAAGGAAAACCACGTTATCCATCATATTTATCCTAATTCAAACATTCTGAGGCATGAAAGTTGTTTGTTTAAGCCATTTTCAGGGAGTTGCAGCTTATACCATGTTTTGACTGCGAAAATCGGCTTCTCTCGCTGAGAGACGCTCAAATCTGCAGTATTTGACTTTATCATCAAAAGTGAGCTAGTGACCAAATTCGACTTCAAGAACAAGGAAAACCACGTTATCCATCATATTTATCCTAATTCAAACATTCTGAGGCATGAAAGTTGTTTGTTTAAGCCATTTTCAGGGAGTTGCAGCTTATACCATGTTTTGACTGCGAAAATCGGCTTCTCTCGCTGAGAGACGCTCAAATCTGCAGTATTTGACTTTATCATCAAAAGTGAGCTAGTGACCAAATTCGACTTCAAGAACAAGGAAAACCACGTTATCCATCATATTTATCCTAATTCAAACATTCTGAGGCATGAAAGTTGTTTGTTTAAGCCATTTTCAGGGAGTTGCAACTTATACCATGTTTGACTGCGAAAATCGGCTTCTGACGCTCGGAGAGGCTCAAATCTGCAGTATTTGACTTCATCATCAAAAGTGAGCTAGTGACCAAATTCGACTTCAAGAACAAGGAAAACCACGTTATCCATCATATTTATCCTAATTCAAACATTCTGAGGCATGAAAGTTGTTTGTTTAAGCCATTTTCAGGGAGTTGCAGCTTATACCATGTTTTGACTGCGAAAATCGGCTTCTCTCGCTGAGAGACGCTCAAATCTGCAGTATTTGACTTTATCATCAAAAGTGAGCTAGTGACCAAATTCGACTTCAAGAACAAGGAAAACCACGTTATCCATCATATTTATCCTAATTCAAACATTCTGAGGCATGAAAGTTGTTTGTTTAAGCCATTTTCAGGGAGTTGCAGCTTATACCATGTTTTGACTGCGAAAATCGGCTTCTCTCGCTGAGAGACGCTCAAATCTGCAGTATTTGACTTTATCATCAAAAGTGAGCTAGTGACCAAATTCGACTTCAAGAACAAGGAAAACCACGTTATCCATCATATTTATCCTAATTCAAACATTCTGAGGCATGAAAGTTGTTTGTTTAAGCCATTTTCAGGGAGTTGCAGCTTATACCATGTTTTGACTGCGAAAATCGGCTTCTCTCGCTGAGAGACGCTCAAATCTGCAGTATTTGACTTTATCATCAAAAGTGAGCTAGTGACCAAATTCGACTTCAAGAACAAGGAAAACCACGTTATCCATCATATTTATCCTAATTCAAACATTCTGAGGCATGAAAGTTGTTTGTTTAAGCCATTTTCAGGGAGTTGCAACTTATACCATGTTTGACTGCGAAAATCGGCTTCTGACGCTCGGAGAGGCTCAAATCTGCAGTATTTGACTTCATCATCAAAAGTGAGCTAGTGACCAAATTCGACTTCAAGAACAAGGAAAACCACGTTATCCATCATATTTATCCTAATTCAAACATTCTGAGGCATGAAAGTTGTTTGTTTAAGCCATTTTCAGGGAGTTGCAGCTTATACCATGTTTTGACTGCGAAAATCGGCTTCTCTCGCTGAGAGACGCTCAAATCTGCAGTATTTGACTTTATCATCAAAAGTGAGCTAGTGACCAAATTCGACTTCAAGAACAAGGAAAACCACGTTATCCATCATATTTATCCTAATTCAAACATTCTGAGGCATGAAAGTTGTTTGTTTAAGCCATTTTCAGGGAGTTGCAGCTTATACCATGTTTTGACTGCGAAAATCGGCTTCTCTCGCTGAGAGACGCTCAAATCTGCAGTATTTGACTTTATCATCAAAAGTGAGCTAGTGACCAAATTCGACTTCAAGAACAAGGAAAACCACGTTATCCATCATATTTATCCTAATTCAAACATTCTGAGGCATGAAAGTTGTTTGTTTAAGCCATTTTCAGGGAGTTGCAGCTTATACCATGTTTTGACTGCGAAAATCGGCTTCTCTCGCTGAGAGACGCTCAAATCTGCAGTATTTGACTTTATCATCAAAAGTGAGCTAGTGACCAAATTCGACTTCAAGAACAAGGAAAACCACGTTATCCATCATATTTATCCTAATTCAAACATTCTGAGGCATGAAAGTTGTTTGTTTAAGCCATTTTCAGGGAGTTGCAACTTATACCATGTTTTGACTGCGAAAATCGGCTTCTGACGCTCGGAGAGGCTCAAATCTGCAGTATTTGACTTCATCATCAAAAGTGAGCTAGTGACCAAATTCGACTTCAAGAACAAGGAAAACCACGTTATCCATCATATTTATCCTAATTCAAACATTCTGAGGCATGAAAGTTGTTTGTTTAAGCCATTTTCAGGGAGTTGCAGCTTATACCATGTTTTGACTGCGAAAATCGGCTTCTCTCGCTGAGAGACGCTCAAATCTGCAGTATTTGACTTTATCATCAAAAGTGAGCTAGTGACCAAATTCGACTTCAAGAACAAGGAAAACCACGTTATCCATCATATTTATCCTAATTCAAACATTCTGAGGCATGAAAGTTGTTTGTTTAAGCCATTTTCAGGGAGTTGCAACTTATACCATGTTTGACTGCGAAAATCGGCTTCTGACGCTCGGAGAGGCTCAAATCTGCAGTATTTGACTTCATCATCAAAAGTGAGCTAGTGACCAAATTCGACTTCAAGAACAAGGAAAACCACGTTATCCATCATATTTATCCTAATTCAAACATTCTGAGGCATGAAAGTTGTTTGTTTAAGCCATTTTCAGGGAGTTGCAGCTTATACCATGTTTTGACTGCGAAAATCGGCTTCTCTCGCTGAGAGACGCTCAAATCTGCAGTATTTGACTTTATCATCAAAAGTGAGCTAGTGACCAAATTCGACTTCAAGAACAAGGAAAACCACGTTATCCATCATATTTATCCTAATTCAAACATTCTGAGGCATGAAAGTTGTTTGTTTAAGCCATTTTCAGGGAGTTGCAACTTATACCATGTTTGACTGCGAAAATCGGCTTCTGACGCTCGGAGAGGCTCAAATCTGCAGTATTTGACTTCATCATCAAAAGTGAGCTAGTGACCAAATTCGACTTCAAGAACAAGGAAAACCACGTTATCCATCATATTTATCCTAATTCAAACATTCTGAGGCATGAAAGTTGTTTGTTTAAGCCATTTTCAGGGAGTTGCAGCTTATACCATGTTTTGACTGCGAAAATCGGCTTCTCTCGCTGAGAGACGCTCAAATCTGCAGTATTTGACTTTATCATCAAAAGTGAGCTAGTGACCAAATTCGACTTCAAGAACAAGGAAAACCACGTTATCCATCATATTTATCCTAATTCAAACATTCTGAGGCATGAAAGTTGTTTGTTTAAGCCATTTTCAGGGAGTTGCAGCTTATACCATGTTTGACTGCGAAAATCGGCTTCTGACGCTCGAGAGAGGCTCAAATCTGCAGTATTTGACTTCATCATCAAAAGTGAGCTAGTGACCAAATTCGACTTCAAGAACAAGGAAAACCACGTTATCCATCATATTTATCCTAATTCAAACATTCTGAGGCATGAAAGTTGTTTGTTTAAGCCATTTTCAGGGAGTTGCAACTTATACCATGTTTGACTGCGAAAATCGGCTTCTGACGCTCGGAGAGGCTCAAATCTGCAGTATTTGACTTCATCATCAAAAGTGAGCTAGTGACCAAATTCGACTTCAAGAACAAGGAAAACCACGTTATCCATCATATTTATCCTAATTCAAACATTCTGAGGCATGAAAGTTGTTTGTTTAAGCCATTTTCAGGGAGTTGCAGCTTATACCATGTTTTGACTGCGAAAATCGGCTTCTCTCGCTGAGAGACGCTCAAATCTGCAGTATTTGACTTTATCATCAAAAGTGAGCTAGTGACCAAATTCGACTTCAAGAACAAGGAAAACCACGTTATCCATCATATTTATCCTAATTCAAACATTCTGAGGCATGAAAGTTGTTTGTTTAAGCCATTTTCAGGGAGTTGCAACTTATACCATGTTTGACTGCGAAAATCGGCTTCTGACGCTCGGAGAGGCTCAAATCTGCAGTATTTGACTTCATCATCAAAAGTGAGCTAGTGACCAAATTCGACTTCAAGAACAAGGAAAACCACGTTATCCATCATATTTATCCTAATTCAAACATTCTGAGGCATGAAAGTTGTTTGTTTAAGCCATTTTCAGGGAGTTGCAGCTTATACCATGTTTTGACTGCGAAAATCGGCTTCTCTCGCTGAGAGACGCTCAAATCTGCAGTATTTGACTTTATCATCAAAAGTGAGCTAGTGACCAAATTCGACTTCAAGAACAAGGAAAACCACGTTATCCATCATATTTATCCTAATTCAAACATTCTGAGGCATGAAAGTTGTTTGTTTAAGCCATTTTCAGGGAGTTGCAACTTATACCATGTTTGACTGCGAAAATCGGCTTCTGACGCTCGGAGAGGCTCAAATCTGCAGTATTTGACTTCATCATCAAAAGTGAGCTAGTGACCAAATTCGACTTCAAGAACAAGGAAAACCACGTTATCCATCATATTTATCCTAATTCAAACATTCTGAGGCATGAAAGTTGTTTGTTTAAGCCATTTTCAGGGAGTTGCAGCTTATACCATGTTTTGACTGCGAAAATCGGCTTCTCACGCTCGAGAGACGCTCAAATCTGCAGTATTTGACTTTATCATCAAAAGTGAGCTAGTGACCAAATTCGACTTCAAGAACAAGGAAAACCACGTTATCCATCATATTTATCCTAATTCAAACATTCTGAGGCATGAAAGTTGTTTGTTTAAGCCATTTTCAGGGAGTTGCAACTTATACCATGTTTGACTGCGAAAATCGGCTTCTGACGCTCGAGAGAGGCTCAAATCTGCAGTATTTGACTTTATCATCAAAAGTGAGCTAGTGACCAAATTCGACTTCAAGAACAAGGAAAACCACGTTATCCATCATATTTATCCTAATTCAAACATTCTGAGGCATGAAAGTTGTTTGTTTAAGCCATTTTCAGGGAGTTGCAGCTTATACCATGTTTTGACTGCGAAAATCGGCTTCTCTCGCTGAGAGACGCTCAAATCTGCAGTATTTGACTTTATCATCAAAAGTGAGCTAGTGACCAAATTCGACTTCAAGAACAAGGAAAACCACGTTATCCATCATATTTATCCTAATTCAAACATTCTGAGGCATGAAAGTTGTTTGTTTAAGCCATTTTCAGGGAGTTGCAACTTATACCATGTTTGACTGCGAAAATCGGCTTCTGACGCTCGGAGAGGCTCAAATCTGCAGTATTTGACTTCATCATCAAAAGTGAGCTAGTGACCAAATTCGACTTCAAGAACAAGGAAAACCACGTTATCCATCATATTTATCCTAATTCAAACATTCTGAGGCATGAAAGTTGTTTGTTTAAGCCATTTTCAGGGAGTTGCAGCTTATACCATGTTTTGACTGCGAAAATCGGCTTCTCTCGCTGAGAGACGCTCAAATCTGCAGTATTTGACTTTATCATCAAAAGTGAGCTAGTGACCAAATTCGACTTCAAGAACAAGGAAAACCACGTTATCCATCATATTTATCCTAATTCAAACATTCTGAGGCATGAAAGTTGTTTGTTTAAGCCATTTTCAGGGAGTTGCAGCTTATACCATGTTTTGACTGCGAAAATCGGCTTCTCTCGCTGAGAGACGCTCAAATCTGCAGTATTTGACTTTATCATCAAAAGTGAGCTAGTGACCAAATTCGACTTCAAGAACAAGGAAAACCACGTTATCCATCATATTTATCCTAATTCAAACATTCTGAGGCATGAAAGTTGTTTGTTTAAGCCATTTTCAGGGAGTTGCAACTTATACCATGTTTGACTGCGAAAATCGGCTTCTGACGCTCGGAGAGGCTCAAATCTGCAGTATTTGACTTCATCATCAAAAGTGAGCTAGTGACCA
>CM077794.1:31994856-32082356 GCA_039737535.1 Lagodon rhomboides
TAATAGGGAAGTTATTGAATATTTTTTGAAGTATCTCTTTTGGGTGTTGCACTTTGCAGACGGTCCCTCGTCTCACAGATGGCTGACCACAGAGACCAGTGTTGTGTGTCCAGCTCGGAGGAGCGCTCATTTTGATGAAAATACAGTTGTAGCTCGTTGTCTACCTTACTACGGTAGTTAAGAGTCGTCGTTTGTGTTTTAACAATGTTTCGCTTATGAGTTGTTGATGCGGGAAGTTCGAATCTGTGAATATATTTCCAATTTTACCGAACTAAATCCTGTCACATAAGTCACGTATCATATCAAAACCGGATGAGCTCGTTTGTGCACCTGTGGTCGTTCTTCCGTTTTGAGACGCTGCTGCTGTTTGAGAGGCTTTAACGTGAGATCATCGATGCGATAATGAGACTCCACCTGCGCGGACCGCGAACTCATTTAAGTTATATTCGCTTCACTATATGCGCTTTTTATGTGGAACTTGGACAGAGCCAGGGGCACAAAGGCCACTGTGGCCATACGATGATTTTTTTTTCACGGGGCATTAAGGCCAACGTATGGGGCAACGGCCATGGCCGCCGTGGCCGCCGTGAATTTCCCACCCTGGTCTGCAACTGACAAGCTGGCTCTGCTACACAGCACTCGTGATAGACGTCTCCGTTTCGCATGGAGGATGCCTGTAATCTCATTCCAGACAGTCTTGTAGGTGCCAATTTAGAAACAACTGGTTATCATCGAGCCTGCTACCAAAAGTTTACGAAGAACCAGGGACGCTTACAGGAAAGACCTACTGTGACATCTCAGCAAGCTTCAACATCACGCTCACGTCGTAAATGTGGGTCCTCCTCAGCTAAGCAGTTGTTCCCCCCCGAGTGTATCTTCTGTGGCAAGCTGGAAGCGAAAGTATTGGGAAAGACCAAACGATGCATCAAGTTCCCAGTATATAAGGCTAAGGAGGGAGCATTGAAGGAGCCTACATGGAAACAGATTACACCTCAAGGCTTTGAACTTGGACTTCACCGTCTACATCGCATGGTGCAAGGTGAGGACCTTTTTACAAGAGAAGCGCATTACCATCAGTCATGTCGCAAGTCATTCTACCCGAGGTAAAGCCCTTGCTACCAACCCTGTCAGTGAAACAGAGCAGACTACCATGGCTGCTGCACATCAGATGTCATTTAATGCTGTACTTGATGTCATTCAAGATCAAGTGATCAGACAGAACAAGATTGTGCCACTTGCATCACTGCATCTTGTCTACATCCAAGAGTTGGAGAAAAATAGCTTCCCAATCCCGAGTACAGAAGTGAGAAACTGAAGAGAAAACTTGAGGAGCTGAAAAACGGCAGCGAAAGTGCCGTCTTTGGAGCCAAAACGCGTGCTAAAGTGCCGTCTTGGGAGCCAAAACGCGCGCTAAAGTGCTCTCTTTGGAGCCAAACGTGCGTTAAAGTGCCCTCTTGGGTGGCAAAAATGCGTGCTAAGGTGCCCTCTTGGGAGCCAAAACGCGTGCTAAGGTGCCCTCTTTGGAGCCAAAACGCGCGCTAAAGTGCCCTCTTTGGAGCCAAAACGCGTGCTAAAGTACCCTCTTGGGAGCCAAAACGTGCGCTAAAGTGCCCTCTTTGGAGCCAAAACGTGCGCTAAAGTGCCCTCTTGGGTGGCAAAAACGCGTGCTAAGGTGCCCTCTTGGGAGCCAAAACGCGTGCTAAAGTGCCCTCTTGGTTTGGAAAACACACTAAAGTGCCGTCTAGGGTGGAAAAAACACACTAAACTACCCTCTTGGCTGGTTAAAACATGCTAAAGTGCCATCTTGGTTGACAAAACACACTAAACTGCCCTCTTGGGTGGCAAAAATGCATGCTAAAGTGCCCTCTTGGGAGCCAAAATGTGTACTAAAGTGCCCTTCTGGTTGATAAAACAAAACTGCTCTCTTGGGTGAAGAAAACACACTAAACTCTAGAAGACTATTAAGACCAAGAAATACTATGAAACATTGCTGTTGCTATGACTTTTATGTTGGGCACTTTTTTTGATCTATATTGAACCAGAACTATATCTCACAGAACCAGTTTGGATTTTCTGGTGCTAATATGGTGTTAAAATGCACTAGAATACAGGAAATGGCATCGACTTAATTGAAAAAGTTCTGGGGGAGGACCCCCAAACCCCCCAGGGTTTTATTTCCTTCATACATTCATGTCTCTGTGTGTTCTTCACAGTCCAGTGTTGAATCTACACTGTTCTCGTGGATGCCGATCCTAACTACAAACTAATTTGAGTAGTCTGTCTAGTTAGTCTATATAATGTGCCATTTGTATAACATATAAACATGTCTAAAGTGCCCTCGAGAACGCCCTCTTCAGTGGCGAGAACGCGCTGTATGTGCCCCTTTTTTTCTTTTCGTCCCTGCCCTTCAAAAGATCTGTGCACGCCACTGATCAGTATATTAAGAGCTATTAAAGGTAAACTTACAGGCTGTACTTCTCAAGAGATCACAATGTATTTTAAGTAATAAATGTAACTTTCAGAAAGTACGGAGCTTGTTAAAATCAGTTAACAGCTTATGTTCGTTTCCATAGCAACATTAACAAATATTGCAATGAATGGAACCCTATAAGCATAATGGATCTGCTTTTTTGGAAATCCAGGGTGGCAACCAATATAGCCAGAAAAGACATACATGTGACAATATTTCAGGTGGGGATCATCAACATTTGTTTAGTAGACATCTTAAAGATTGTAAAAATACAAAAGTTATAAAAAATATATCAATAGGGTCCATAGGGGAGGAGTTCCAGTGATCCAATGTCACCGATTTTTTGCATTTTTTGGTGTTTATTTGAGTTTTTATGCACCAAACATCATCCAATCATGACAATCATCATATCTACCAATTCCTCATGCAAAGACGAAGAGAAAATGGGGCGGATTGTGTCTGTAGGATGTATTGTTCAGATTCTATGTAGATTTAAAGTTTTCATTTTTCACATCTGAAAATCAAGCACGGACACAAAAGATGGTATAAAAAATCATATATGGGACAATAATATGCACGGGGAACATCAAAATTCCTTCACTAGACACCTTAAGGATTACAAAAAGCTAGGTTAAAAAAATATATCTTTCGGGTGCAGGTGACCCCCCCCTTCCTACCAGACTAAAAGTGATTTAAAAAAAGAATCACTATGAATCAATGCAATTACTTCGCATATGCAAGTATTTGCATTTAAGAATAATGCAATGCAAATGTATTTTGGTAGATGAGTGAATCAATTAATAAATGAAGATTTGAAACTCTAAAAAGAGGTGATATTTGACGCTTGAAGTACTTCAGTACAAAAATTCCTTGCTGCATCAACTGCACAAACAGTGCTCCTGTCAACACTTCCACCTGGTTGTTTTTTGAAGCCCCATTCTAATGTGTTTTGGTATTATATGAACTTTCCCAACAATGTTTTATGATTTTTTTTAAATAACTTAATTTAGTTAAAATGAGAATCTAGGACTTTTTTATAATATTAATTTTATTAAATAATATTATATTATTATTATTTAATATAATTATAATATCTGGGCCTTGATATGGCTTTATTCGACAGGACAGATTGAGATATGACAGGGAACAGGATGAAAGAGAGGGGGAGCGACCCCGAGGCCGCTGCAGCGAGGACAAACCTCTGTACATGGGATGCCCGCTCTACCAACTGCATTTAACAGCGCCCAAGAATCCAGGACTTTTAAGTCATCCACCAAGTTTAGCCTCTGGTGATATAATAAAGGCTGATTTATGGTCCCACGTATGCTTTATGAAAAACCAACACCGTAACCTAAGTAAGTGGTTGACACTATAGTGAGCATTTATGTTTGCTAGTGCATCTGTGTTGCTGGCGGTGGTGAGTGAAATGCCAATTGTACTTTCCCCTTCAAACACACTGACCCACCGCTGTGTCTCTGAACTAGAGAGAGTGGACAGGCAGAGTGTCTGCAGGGAGAGCATACAAAACTGGTCACGCTATGGGTACTGTGTAGATTCAACAATTAACCACATCCCATTCTTGGTTTGAGAAACAATGTTAACAGTTAGAAAGTCTGACTGGAGTGGAGCTTTAGTTTTCTGCCTCAATCATGTAGACAAAGCTGCTGGTTAACAGGCATCATAAAGCCAGGCATCATAGAGCCAGGCATCATAGCGCCTCATATGTATATATATATATATATATATATATATATATATATATATATATATAGACTTGGCAGAAATATGCACTCTACTGAATGCCATTCTAGTTCATCATTAAATCATTAAACCAGCATTAATCAATGCTATACATGTTTCCACAGTTGAACGCACTTTAAGTAGTGTATGCATTCTGTTATGAGGCCACAATCCAGCAGTATGTTTGTCATCTGCAGGAAGCACAGAGTTGCAGCATCCCGCTGTCATTTCATTTAGAAGTTGAGTGGACTAAATATGGATCCTTGGTGAACCCCCAAATTCAGATTGTGAGCATCAGAGAAATCATCCAAACCAACACCACCACTTTGGTAAGATTGAGTTTTTGAGAAATACTGGGAGGAAAAATTAGAAGATGCAGTGACAGTCCAAATATTTTCTACTGTGTCTGATGTCCTGTTCTCCCACAGGAGCTATCTGGAGGCAGCAGTATCCTGTCAGTCAGGAGCTCAGTGGCCTTTATACCAGTTTCTGCTCCAGCTCATCCTGGTTACAGAGCCACACCCACCATTGATGCCAAACTGCCCTTTGACTTCTTCTTCCCTTTTGTCTGAACAGTCAATTTCCCCTCACCAGTGTACGGTAAAGTTTACCATACACCCTGGGAGGTGGCTCTTCTGACAATAAGCCCTGTGTGTCCACTCAAATTTTAACTGTATATTGTGTGAATACTGTAAACGGGATTTGATATTGAAAAACTGGTACTTTGTGTCAATCTTCACTTTGAGGACTGGAAGAATAAAACCCTATGAGCCTCAGTTGTCCTTACTTGAGTATATGAGTTTAATACAAACACATATCTGTTGACAGTGAAGATCTTGGTACAGCATGTATACATGGACACAGCCACACCAAAAGCTGTCACCTGACAGGAGGGCACCGGGCAATATGTGTGTAATTCTTGGTCAGTGTCATCCATTGGCTCATTATTTTTCGAGGAGTTAAGGGAGGGAGTTTTCTAATATAGGTATACCAAGTGTGAAGGACTGAGACACAGTATCAAACATGATTAAGCATTTTTTTTATGAGAGAATCAAACATTATCACACATTTCATCCACAGTCCCCCCCTTTTTGATCATGAGATCAACACCACCAATCATCAACTACATCTAACTACTTTCTAAACTGGTAAAATACCACTTTTCCACCTAAATTAGCTAGTCTAAACAGATTTTTTAAATACGGGCATATTGATCCCATTCCCACTTCCTGTAGACAAGGCAGCCCATCGGTGATTTCTACCTGAAGCGTTACGCTGTACGTCACTGACATCATGTTTGATGTCACGAATGTCACAACCCCCGCAAATTGATTTGTTTCACTACCATAATTTGAGCCATTTGGTCCACTAACATAGCAACTCAGATCTTCTTTTGGTGAATTAGACAACTTTAGTATTGGTCCAACACAGAACCTTGTGGAACCCTGTGACTAACTATGGTATGCAGTGAGGATTCAATCTTTACTTAGATTAGAAGAACTGAGATTGATCAGATAAATAGGACTTAAACCAGCTCAATGCAGCACAATTCTTTTAATGTATAGGAACACATGTCCTTCTTCTCTGGGTTTCACAAAAAGCTTGTTTCTAAATATTAATTACTACTTTCACCCCCAAGCTGACTGTTTTCAGGAGAGGTGCCTTGCAGTATCTCTACATCTGGTAAAGGTGAACGATGTTGTCCTTGCAATAAAACCTTCAGATGGACACTTCAAAGGAGAACCCCCTTTTGTGACTTAGAACCTGAAGGACCATCTGCCCCCCCCCCTTTTCTTTAAGACAGACACTCTCTCCTTCCTCTCAGGTAAAGTGACAGTCAGCACTCAGGAATCCACTTTTTGAGCTTCAAAAGGAAAGAGGAACTGTTTCTTCACAAAGATGGGATGATTAACCGTGTTTGCAATTGTAAATTAGGAAATGACGGCTGTTGGTCCGTTTTCGCCCTCTGTTTTGCATTAACAGGGAGAAGTTGTGGCTATCTGTTTCATCCCCCTCCCTTGTCAAGCCATTGTTTACGACATGCTGTTCTGTGTTTGGTGGAGGGTGAGACCTGGGGGCTCATTTATAAACATTGCATACGCACAAAAGAAGGCGTACGCCACTCTCTACGCAAACCGTGGGATTTATAAAAAGAGAACTTGACGGGAAAATGTGCTGTCCTCCACGCCAACTCTGACCCATGTGTACGCACATAACTGGGGTAAGGCGAAAACTGCACCACTGATGGCAGAAGAAAGAAATGGGAAAACTGTGTGAAACTGATACTGATTGTGTAAAATAAATATTAATATTACCTCTCATATATGAACAGTTTATTTGCAAGAAATTGATAAAAAAATATATATTTCTACAATGAATACACAACCCGACCCAGACCCCTATCCCCAGGCATTTGAGCCAAACGCTGCTGCCGTGCACCAGAGTTTGGATGTGATGCATCACTTATGAAAATACAGGTATGGAAACAAATTCAACACAAGGAAACAATCATTTATTAGTAAATTCCTTCATGGTGGTGTTTAGCTCAGAAAAGACATTTTTGATCTCCCGCAGTTCTCTGGCAACGTCGTTTATTGCAGCGATGGTGTCTCTCTGCATCTGCAGGACTGCATCTGTGAGGACACGGCTGCTGGAGGGCTGGGATGCACGAGGTGCAGTGGAGATGCTGGGCGCACATGGCTCAGCTGCAGCAGCACTGACCTCACTTGGACCCGCAGCAACTACAAGAAATTTTTTGAATAAAGTCACTTGTTTTGTGAACGGAGCCTCAATTGTTTCTGTAGCCTACATAAATGTGTGATTCAAGATTCAAGATTAACTTTATTGTCTCCCAAGGGAGAAATTTGTTCTGGGCCATTCGCCCATGCTGCAGCCATAACACAGGACAAAACATACAATACAACACAACGGGCAGTACAACACAGTAACTCGCAGAAATGTCATCATAGACTGCAAGGTGCCGAAAAGTGCAAGAGACATGATAAATAAATAAATTATACAATTATATATAAAAAATACAATAAAATAAAATAAGTAAAATACACCAGCCAGATGCAAATCATCTGAGCTCTGTTCTTATCTGGCCCCATTAACCAGCTTAATTGACACGGGCACAAATGAGTTTTTAAATCTGTTCAGTCTGCAGTGTGGAACTCTAAACCTTCTGCCCGACGGTAATAGCTCATACTCGCCGTGCATGATATGTGATGGATCGCTGATTATTTTATTTGCTTGTTGCAAAGTGGCCTGTTCATAAATACCCTGAATGGAGAAGTGCTCTTTAATACCAATGATTTTTCCAGCCGCATGAATTAGACGTAACAGTTTGTTTTTTAGCTGCACAGAGAGGTTGCCAAACCAAGCTGTGATACTGTACCTAATAAGACTTTCTAAGACTGCTTTGTAAAAAATCACCATACATTTTTGATCAACACCATGAATCCTCAGACGACGTAGAAAATGCAACCATTGCTGTTGTCTGCAACAGAGGCTATCAACGTGTGTGCTCCAGGTGAGTGCGTTGTCAACAAAGACACCTAGATATTTGTATGACTGCACCTGGGCAATGGCTTGGTTGTGGATGATCACGGGCCTATGGTCACCCACTCCTCGAGGGTCGAACACCATTTCCTCCGTCTTATTCACATTCAAGATAAGGTAGTTATCTTCGCACCACGCAACAAACCTCTGGATTTCTAAAAAGTATTCAGATATGTCCGAATTCTTTTTCAACAGTGATAGAATTGCAGTGTTGTCTGAAAACTTAATGATGTGATTGTTTGATTTGTGATACAAGCAGGAAAATTGGCATGAGCAGTCTCTGTGGGTCACTTGACAATAAGCCACCCACAGCTACTTGAAATTTCAAGATGGCGGCCATTTTTCAAGATGGCCACCACCTGAGTGGAGCCGTTAGGCTTAAGAAATCATTTAGTTGGTGATACAAGCATGAAAATTGGCATGAGCTGTCTTAAAGGGTCATTTGACAAGAAACCGCCCACAGCCAATTGAAATTTCAAGATGGAGGCCATTTTTTTCAAAATTACCACCACCTAAATGGAGCAGTTAAGCGATATAATTGTTTAGTTAGTGACACAAGCTTGCAAATTGGTATGAGCAGTCTCTAAGGGTTACTTGACAAGAAAACACTCTCAGCCACTTTCAAGATGGCCGTCCCCTGTATCCTCAATTTTCCGATAGAAATGTATTGGGTTTTTTCATTAAGGACGATTTGGTGTCATTTTATTTTATATGTTTTAGATTATGCTAAAGAACAATTCTTAACGCATCAAAATACAGTTGTGTTGATTTGTTGATCATAGATAGATTAGACAAGAGTGAATATCTGCACTACCAGGGCACACTGGTGATATATCACTGCTGTTAAACTCAGAGTGGGGTTCAATGCCAGTTAATTGTAAAGTTAGTATCCCAAATGCTGTCTAATCTACCCCAAAACAGTTAGATAGTCGCACCTGAATTGACAGGTTGTGCCAGCGCGGGAGAGCCGAGCCAAGGTTAATGGGGTTTTAGTTAACCGGATGGTGTACAGATCGCACGGGATATAAATGGCATTGGATGAACGATCGGACTAAGTGTAGGGTTAAGGCATGAACTTAGTTGTATCCCATACATCGAAGTGCTTGGTAAAAGGTGGTAAAAGGATAAACCCTCGGCCTCTACCTATACATTTGCTGCAGACATGGCAGAAGCCATCATAACAGTTGAGAAAACGAACTGGGACAGATGTTTCATTTGTCAGCAGGACACCAAGGAAAAACTCATTCAGCCGAGTTTATTTAACAGAGAGCACGATCATACTGGTTATGATACCATTGCAAGAAATGTTCCATTATTTCATAAGATCAATGCTCTGCCTATCTTACTTAGTCTAACCCGACTAGATGAAGGTGATGGCATAAAAAGCACATTGACAAGAAACAGAGCAAAATATCATTCAAACTGTAAACTTATGTTCAACAACACAAAGCTTTCGAGGGCTGGGATCTTCTTGGCCTCTTGACATGGATATCTTTGGTATCTACACTGTCTTCAGCAGCAGTAGATGCTCTCTTTTGGGCCCTTTCCAGCTTTGTGTTGTTGAACATAAGTTTACAGCTTGATATTTTGCTCTGTTTCTTGTCAATGTGCTTTTTATGCCATCACCTTCATCTAGTCGGGATGGACTAAGTAAGAGACTAAAACCCCATTAACCTTGGCTTGGCTCTCCCGTGCTGGCACAACCTGTCAATTCAGGTGCGGCTATCTAACTTTTTTGGGGTAGATTAGACAGCATTTGGGATACTAACTTTACAATTAACTGGCATTGAACCCCACTCTGAGTTTAACAGTAGTGATATATCACCAGTGTGCCCTGGTAGTGCAGATATTCACTCTTGTCTAATCTATCTATGATCAACAAATCAACACAACTGTATTTTGATGCATTAAGAATTGTTCTTTAGCATAATCTAAAACATATAAAATAAAATGACACCAAATCATCCTTAATGAAAAAACCCAATACATTTCTATCAGAAAACTGAGGATACAGGGGACGGCCATCTTGAAAGTGGCTGAGAGTGTTTTCTTTTCAAGTAACCCTTAGAGACTGCTCATACCAATTTGCAAGCTTGTGTCACTAACTAACCAATTATATCGCTTAACTGCTCCATTTAGGTGGTGGTAATCTTGAAAAAAATGGCCTCCATCTTGAAATTTCAATTAGCCGTGGGCGGTTTCTTGTCAAATGACCCTTTGAGACAGCTCATGCCAATTTTCATGCTTGTGTCACCAAATAAAGCACTATATCACTTAACTGCACCACTAAGGTGGTGGCCATCTTGAAAAATGGCCGCCATCTTGAAATTTCAAGTAGCTGTGGGTGGCTTATTGTCAAGTGACCCACAGAGACTGCTCATGCCAATTTTCATGCTTGTATCACCAAATAAATCACTATGTCACTTAACTGCTCCACTAAGGTGTCGGCCATCTTGAAAAATGGCCGCCATCTTGAAATTTCAAGTGGCTCGGACAATTTTCTTGTCAAGTGACCCATGGAGACTGCTCATGCCAATTTTCACGCTTGTATCATAAACTGAACGATTCTGCCAAAAATAAACACTTAGCTGCTCCACTAGAGGAAACCCTGGAAGTTAATCTCTAGCTAACACCAGCGGATTTTCATACATCTTTAATTGTCTAGAGAGGAATCAAATCCATGCTAATTTCTCACCTGTCTTTTTCTTTTATAAAAAATAAACAAAGTTCAAGCTGGGGGTCTTTTTGATGCCATTCTGGCCATAAATTCACAAAGCTATCTATGCTGCTTGTATTCCTACTGTATGCATCTGACCTCCTCCTCTACACGAGAGATGAGGAATCCACCGGACACTGGACACCAGAAGCTCCTCTACGACGTTGCGTCTGCTAACTGTTACAGGTTTTATTCCGCCCTCCGGAACGGCATCGTACCATAAACCTATAAAGAGAACCCCAGTGGAAACGTTTCAGAAGTGGAGCCTGCCTGATTTTGTTGACTTGCTCAAATTTTGTTGATCTGGTCATTTTTCGTTTTTTATACAATCGGGAGTCTGCACAGGGTGTTTTATTCTGAAAATTAACCGGATGCTCTGTGCCGTTCCTTTGTCTGACTTCCCGCCGATGCTTTTCGGTAATTTTGCTAACAAGGGGATGACATCCCCTCTCATATCGATTAACTTTACCCTACAGTAGCCTATAGTGACCATGAATCCCCTTCCTATCAACAACCAGTATAAAAAGCAGGCTTATGTAGTGTAAAAAGAAAATGATTTATGTCATTCAAATACTAGCACTAACTTATGTTTAGTCTACTAGCTGCTAGCACTAAAGTTAACATTATACTATTGCCGATGCTTCACCAACCTGACTAGTTAGAGTCTAGGCTATAGCTTATTTTGCGCCACATTAACTTACTGATTTGCCATAAGACATAGCTTCACAGTGACATTTCATCTTTCATATCTTGCCACTGGGCAATAAGTTAATTCTTTGCAATTGGATAGCTAGCGCTAGCTCCTAGCGCCCTAGCTTATCATGCTACGCATCATTACAAGCCTATTCTGCAAACTTAGATGTAAGACGAGGCATTGATAAAATCGTCTTGTGGTCAACGGCCATTTAAAGGGACTCGAGGCAGGATTTGTGAAAAAATAAACATGCATTTTAAGTTTTTTAATGCTAATGGGTGATGAAGCGTTCAAAATCAAAAAGAATGAGCCCACCCAGGCATCTCTCCGTTGCCTCGAACAGGCTGTGTGCTGCATTATGTATTGCAGTTCGGGCGTGAATTTCTCACACAGTTCTGTGGACGTAAGGTCAGATGACGGTGAATGCGCATCCTCGACGGCTTGGAAACAGGAAGAAGACAAGCGCGGTGGACCCAGACTAGTGTTTGGGTAGTAATGGATTCTGCTACGGCCAGAAAACGACCCACCACCACACAAAGTCCACTAAAAAGTCCACTAAGAACAAAACGAAGATTTTATCAGCGGCAAGTCGAGAGAGAGTCGAACGCGAGTCGAAACGAAAATAATTTTGTTTCGACTCGCGTTCAACTCATGGAGGCAGCTGCAACTGGAATTGACATGGCTCATTCCTAGTAACCAGGTAAGAAAACATTACAGGTCATGTTTAGAGCTTGATTTGAAAATCATATACATCCCTCATGCACAGTCTACGGTTGCCCAGCAACTTTTGGTCTTCTCACTCCGCACCAGCATCTAGGCCAGTGGAGAGGCTAGCCCGTTTTTGGGTGGGCTCAAGTCCATGATGGAAAAAATATGCCAAAATATAATCAAGTGCCATCTCATGTTTTAACAGAGTTAATCTGTGGGATAATTTGCAGCTAAATACTGGAACCCTTTATCATTTCATTCGCGTAAGCAGACAGTGGCTGGTCATCTAGAGGTGGAGTAGACTTTACAGCTGAGTCTTTGACGAGATCAAAGCCAGCATAAAATGTGTTCAGCTCATTCTGCAATGTGACTTCACACATGATAGGGGTGCTCCTGCTTTTGTAGCCTGTAACACTTTGAATCGCCTCTTACATATCTTTAGTGCTGTTGGTGTTGAGATCCCTCTCCAGTCTCTGCTGATGTCTCCTCTGTGCCTCCTTGATGCCAGCTTCAGTCTTACTCTGGCAGTGTTGTATTCTTCTTTGTCACCTGAATGAAAGACATTGGCCCTGCATAGAACCCTTACCTCTCCATTCATCCAGAACTTCTGATTGGGGAATGGTCTCACTGTCTTTAATTATCTTGTCTTTACTATCACCATGTCATCAACATGGTGATCGTACATTTGCTGATATGTTATGTCACCGAAGATGTATGTTCCTCAAAACTGTTATCCTGAGTGGCTGCATCTCTGAACATTTGCCAGTCTGTACTCTCAAAACAGTCTAGTAAGGTTGCTGAACCTTCATCTATCTACACTTTTAGAGTTTTTAACTGACGGTTTGACCCTCATCAGCTAATATTAAGGAGGAGAAATATGATCTGATAGGCCAAAGGGAAGACAAGGGAGGGCTTTGTAGCTACCCGGAATATTTGTATACACATGGTCCAGGATTTTTCTTCCTCTGGTGGGGATCTTTGTTTGATTAAAATCAGCTACAAAGAAAATCACATGCGGTTGTTGAGTCATGTTGCTGTTGATGACATCATACAAATTTCCTGTGTCCTGTCAGCTCTGAACACAGTCCTTCCAACAGCATGATCGACGATTGATTGAAGATGTGCGCACAGCAGTCTCTGATTTCCTGTTGCTGAGTGAGCCTGAGTCGCACCTCAATCTACTAAATACTCCTGCGACAGGACATTAGCCAGAAGGATTTGTAGAGGAAGAGCTCTTGGTCCAAGTCCGGTCAGCTTATATTAGCTCTGATGCCGCCTCTCTTTCATCTCCATTTAATTTATATATAGCCTGTTTTACAAGGCTACTGTAGCTATTGCTGAACATGTTCTAATTGTGAGTGTGTGTGTGTACTATAAATCGGACATGAGTGAGTATATGTGTCAGTTTTCAATTTGAAACAAAATTAGTTCATGGGTATGCCTACACTAAATTATTTAAAATCAGTGTTCGAGTTATGTGGAAGCCAATGGGAGGTGTGTCCCATGAACGCAATAAAATCATACATCTGTGCCAAATACATTACCAGCAATCATTAGCTTTAATCTCTCTTTTTTTTTTGTTGCATTTTTCAATGTGATGAATAATTATGTTAATGACATTAACAGTCTGAAAGAAACATGTTTTCCAAATGAACTATCCACCATATTTTCATGAATGCCAGTGACAACAACTGCATTTCACCACCAAACAACCATGGGGTGCAGTACAATAGTGCAATAGTAGTGAGCTTTGACAACCTATTTGGAGGGAGAGGCTGCTACAACCTGTATCTACAAATATAAGCCTTATATAATTTATTGAGAAAGTAATATAAAATTAAAACTGCAAGCAGCGATGAACGGGCCCTCACAGTCCACACGTGTCAGCGAGTACTGCCGTTACGGTGTGCAGCAGTTATGGCCTGCTGCGTGCTGAATTCGTCGACTGTTGCAAGCATTGGCTGCTACAGGCGAGATGAAAGAAGATACCCAGAAGTTAGAAGAAGTTCCTGCAATGTACATGAAAACCAAATAATGAAATGACTACACTGTGTGACCATACAGACTCTTAAACAGAGGTTTGTATCCATGAGCAAGGCAGCAATTTCATCATTTAGCAATCAAAGTGCCACCTATTGGCCGATTTGCACCAAATGTTGCACAAATGGTCATCAGGCCATGGAACACAATTAGCAAAAGTTTTGTGGTAATTTGACTGTATTTGGTCAAGATGTAATACTGTGTATTTGACCTCAATGTGCAGGAAATTGTATTATATTTTGGGCATTTTTAGGACGATCGCAATTCTTTTGATAACGTTTTGTCAAGACGGTCTACAGATGCTACATGCAAAGTTTGGTGCAAATCGGTCAAATCACCTAGGAGTTTCGGAAAAGTAAGTTTTTCATTTATGCGATTTTGTGAATAGAAATTTACCGCAAAAGTGGGCATGGCCTACATCACACAATTTAGCTCAATTGAGGGAACATGTAGATATAAGCTTTAAAAATGTGCAACATATTATGTGGGAGTTATTGCCCAAAAATGTTTTTGTCTTGATAATAGCACCACCTGCTGGTCATTTTTGGTGTGTGAGTTACAGGAGCCAGTCTATACCACCCCTATGAATTTCATAGACATAAGGGTTATGGTGTGGGCACAGTGCCAAATGTTAAATTAGACTGTCACCAGAGTGCCACCTAGTGTCAGATTGGTAACATCTTCGTCAGCTATCCTCAGGAGTCCCCAGCAAAGTGTTTATTTGGTTATTTTGCGATAAAAGTGCCCTCTTGAGGCCGAGTTTCACAGAATTTTGCACAGACTCATGGGAAAGTCGTAACCTGAGTTTCATTCTGACATACCAGTGTGGAGATATACAACACTTCATGTTTTGAGCAAAATGTACAGGAAGTTGTTATTTAATGACTTGAGTATTGTTTGGAATATCAAAATTCTTTTGATAACTTTTTGTCAGGAGTGTCTACAGATGCTGTGCGCATCGCAAATCGGTGAAACTGCCTGGGAGGAGTTCGAAAAAGTTTGTATCTCTCAAGTGGGAACATAATATTTGGTTGTGAATGCAGGGGGCACTGTTTTTCAGAACTTGCAGGAGTTTGGGAGGCATTTTTCTATGTAATTAAAAAAAATTTTCCCCATTCATTCTTATAGGGAAATTTTCTACTTTGGTTCTGCTACTGCTCCAGCATACGTTCAGCTAGAGAAACCATTCCGTTATCAAAATGTTCAGCTTTTAAGCCCATTCAGCCTATTACTTTTCAGCTTTTCCGCCTTTTCAGCTTTTGAAAAATTCAGCTTTTTCAGCAAAATCTTGCCCATTCATTCTCAAAGGGAATTTTTCAACTTTGGTTCAGCTACTGCTTCAGCAGTGTAGTGCATTTTAGTTTTATGCATTTCAGGCAAGTGTTTTCCAGTATATTCAGCAGTTTTTCCGAAATCACTTCAGCTGTCAACATTCATACTGTATTTTTTGCAGGAAATGCAAATGTTTCTATTATTATTATTATTATTATTATTATTATTATTATTATTATTATTATTATTATTATATCTTTCGGGTCTGTTATTTTGGCTTCTAACTCCTTCCACATTTTTCAACATATTCACTCTATTCAAACACCAAAATATTTGTAACATCTTTTTCTCATTGATATCATTCATAATTTCAGAGATAGGCTATTCAATGTTTTTCTGCCATTTTTTCCATTCAAGCAGATGACGGAATGTTAAAAAAATCCACCATTTTCACACTTTTCAAGCATTTGCAAAGCTCTTCTAGTCATTCACACTTGCAGATAGAAACTCCATTCAAACCCTGAAATGTTCACAACGATGAGGACTTTCTCACATGAATTCAGCTTTTTCACAGCATTCATACGTTTTGCACAGTCACAGTTCAAACATACATAACTTTTCAGCCACTTTCAGATTTTTGCATTGGTGTGTATGTGGTGGAGTGTTTACAACCAGAGTGGAGGAGCCAACTGACAGAGTAGGGAGAGGTTCCAAAAATTCTAAAAACCTCTACTTCAATTAAGCAATATAACCCGAGAGGGTGTGCTCAAACGTCATTTGAGCACGACAGTGATTCGGTCAGTAAGTGCTCAAATGACGTTTGAGCACACCCTCGAGGGTAATATTGCGATTATACAACTAATACCAACAAAAATAAAATGTATACTCAAAATATATCCACGTTGACGGACAATTTGCTCTCAAATTTTAAAGTTTTTTGTGAGTGTGTGTCGCGTTTCCATGGAAACACATGGGGTCTGACTAATAACTGAAACAAAACCAGCCCTGTCAGTAGACTCTTATGTGTAATGGAACGTAGTTTACCACTACAGCAAGTAGTCCAACCCATAGTAACAACCTAGCAACGGAAAGGATTTTCTAAACACATGGGTCTGACTAATAACTGAAACAAAATCAGTCCCGTCAGTTACTCTTATGTGTAATGGAACGTAGTTTACCACTACAGCAAGTAGTCCGACCCATAGTAACGAACTAGCAACAGAAAGGATTTTCTAGTCCCAGATGAGTGAACTCTGAGCTGACGTTAATCTTTTATCGCCGTCTCGGAATTTCCCGACCTAAATCAATACTGCACAGATAAACAGAAAATGCTTATTTTTATCGCCCAAGTCATAACAAAGGTGTTGATTTTTTATATATATATATATATATATTTTATAAAACAATAGTGTCTCTCACACCGAAGGGAACAGGCTCGGCCCGCTCGGTAAAACGGGACACTTTATTCTATGAATGTAACTTTGGCAGCTGACAGGTGGTTTGTGATTTATTTTCATGATTAATAAATAACGTTTCTAAATAATAATAATAGTAGTAATAATAATAAAATACAGTGAACCCTCGCTATAACGCGGTTCACTTTTCACGGTCTCGCTGCTTCACGGATTTGCATCATGCATTGTGTTCTGCATTCTGATTGGCTAAACAGTCTCTCCGCGTCTTCTCTACCTGTGTGTCAATAACGTTATGGTTTAATATGTACACGTACGAGAATGGCCACTGAACTTCAGCGAGCAGCTCAAGAATGGGACCCTTTGATGAGCCGGTCATTACAGTTCTCAAACATAATCGATGGTGGCATGTCGGTTTATAAGGATCTTTTGGCCCAGAAGAAAAAAGAGCGACAACAACTACCGATAACTATGTTCTTCTCTCCAAAAAACACACCTGCACCGCAGGCTTTAGAAGAAAAAAACGCCACAGAGCGGAGTCAGGATGCAGCGGCTCAGTCAGAAGAGCAGTGAAATACTGTACTGTACACGTGAGTCACTATTTGTCCTACTGTACTTTGTATTTTTTTTCATAATCATTTTTCATTTTCTCCCGTTCCAATCCGTCACAGTGGGGCGGTGCTGATCCCCGCAATATTAACCCTTCAGTTCGTATTGATGATTAAAATTATTATTTATTTATTTATAACTATATTATTTTACAGTACAGTACAGTAGTTATTTGTAAAAAAAAAAAAAACAACAACAACAAACGTTTATACAGTACTTTTATTTGTTAAACAAATGCTTGGGCCTGTAAAAAGGTTTTGTTCCTTGCTTTCAATGTTTTATGGAGTATTTCATTGTATAATAACTGTAAAAAAATAAAGGTTTCTACTTCACGGATTTCGCCTATCGCGGGTTCTTTTTGGAACGTAACCCCCGCGATAAACGAGGGTTCACTGTAATCAGCTCGGACTTGTTTCATCTTTATCTTATTATTATCTAATAATAAAGAACAGAGAAGTTACAGATTTATCACTTTATTGACCACAAATCTTTCTTTTTTTATCATTTGGTTCTTCTCATCCTCCTCCATCCATTCATCCAAACTGAGACCGCCAAATAAATCAAAATGAACAACAAACCGATCCATTTTGTAGCTTATTTTTCCGCCGTTTCCTGCTCCAGCTCTGACAGTTACGATGTTGCCATGGAGATACAATGTTGTCACAGACTTGGCGGAGTAATACTCTGAGTAATGAGTCAGGTGTGCTGTAATGCTGATTTGAGCACGGCAAAAATGTGCTGTTGACCAATCAGATTGCTCGGTCGGAACTACTTGTTGTATAACTTGCCCTCACTTCCACAATCATTGCTCCACAGAAAAATGGTTCTCTGGAGGCAATCGGACTGAGAACAGTTGGGCCACACAGAGAGACAGATTTATCAATGAGTCAGTTTGATACACAAAGTCACACACACACAACCACACACACACACACACACACACACAAATGCATCCTTAAGCACACACCCACATTCACACAAACAAGCACAGTATATTTCCCAACATTTTAACTATATTTAACTATTATCTTTTCATTCATTCAAACCAGATTTAAATATTTAAATGTTCCATATCATTGATACATTGAAATCTATTGAACTTTTAAGTCCAATTCAGAGTATTTGATTCATTCTCACCGTAACATGTCATCATACTCCATCAGCTTCTTTTCAACACAAATTCAAACCAGCATTGCAGCTTGTTCACAGCTTATATTCTATTTTTAATCCTTCATTCTCAACCAACTATTAGGAAGCTTCCTTTTCTTCAGACGAGACTTCAAATACATTAAAGCACACATTAAATTCAGTTTGGCTTTAGCTTTTCAACAAACCCTAAATTATTTCACAGTTTTAAGATATTCTAGACTCCCCAGATTCTACAAGAATGTGGACATTAAAACCAGGAAGAGCAGAATATTAGACCAGGTCTATACCAATATTCCTGGAGCCTATAAAGCACGCCCTTCCCCTCACCTCGGACATTCAGACCATCTTTCCCTGTTCCTCACACCAGCCTACAAGCCCCTAATCTGCAGGTCTAAGCCACAGCACAAGACCATACAGTGCTGGACTGATGAGGCCACACTGTCCCTGCAGGACTGCTTCAAGAACACTGCATGGGAGCTCTTTGAGGAACCTGACATTGAGCTCCACACCTCTTCTGTTCTTTCGTACATCAGCTTCTGCATGGACAATGTCACTACAAGGAAACAGGTGAAAACATTCTCCAACCAAAAACCCTGGTTCAATAACCACGTTAGAGCATTACTTAAGGCCAGGGACTCAGCACTGAGGTCAAAAGACAGGAAGGCCTACAGAAGGGCAAGAGCGGACCTGAACAGAGGCATCAAGGCTGCTAAGACAAAATACAGAGAGCAGATAGAGGCCAAATTCAGGGAAAACAACCCTCGCTCCATGTGGAAAGGCATCCAGAACATCACAGATTACAAACAATGCCACCCCACCCCTCCCTCCACCGACACCTCTCTCCCGGACCAGCTTAACACCTTTTTCTCCCGCTTTGAAGAGGACAGCAGACAGGCAGAGGACACACAGCTGACACCCTCAGAACACGAACAGCCCCCCACCATCCAACAACACCAGGTACTGCGAGCCTTGCAAAGCATTGACACCAGCAAAGCATCAGGACCGGATGGAGTAACAGGAAGGGTGCTGAAATCATGTGCCCACCAGCTTGCTGCAGTATTTACCACCATCTTTAACCGTTCACTGCAGCAAGCCACAGTCCCTACCTGACTGAAAACTGCCACCATAATAACCTGTGCCCAAATCCTCTACCATCACAGGACTGAATGATTACCGGCCTGTGGCCCTGACACCGGCAATTATGAAATGTATGGAGAGACTGGTGTTGCAGCATATCAAAGCCCACATTCCATCTGGCTTCGACCAACATCAGTTCGCCTACAAATCCAATAGCTCCACAGATGACGCCATCTCCATCGCCCTCCACTCTGCCCTCAATCACATTGAAAGCCCCAGGACATATGTCAGGATGCTGTTTGTTGACTTCAGTTCAGCGTTTAACTCCATAAGCCCCAGCCGACTGGTCAACAAACTGCAAACACTGCAGCTTGGAACCCCCCTCTGTCTGTGGATTAAGGACTTCCTGACCAACAGACCCCAGCATGTCAGGATAGGCACCTCCACATCCTCCACCATCATCCTCAACACTGGTGTTCCCCAGGGCTGTGTCCTCAGTCCAGTCCTGTACACTCATGACTGCGTCGCCACCCATGGATCTAACACCCTCATGAAATTTGCTGACGACACAACCATTGTTGGACTTATCAGCAATGACGACAAGTGACCATATAGGGAGGAGGTCCAAGCACTGGCGGCCTGGTGCAGTGACAACCACCTCAACCTCAACACCAAGAAGACTAAGGAAATCATTATGGACTTCAGAAAGACAAGGACCACACCACACTTAGGCCTGAGCATCAGTGGGGAAGAAGTGGAGCGGGTCAGAAACTTCAAGTTTCTTGGCCTGCACATCTCAGAGGACATGGGCTGGACTGTGAACACCACCCACATTATTAAAAAGGCCCAGAAGCGCCTCTTCTTCTTGAGAACGCTGAGGAGGAACCAACTCCCCCCACCTCTGCTGAAAAACTTCTATCGCTGCACAATAGGGAGTGTCCTGACGGCTTCTTCCCCATGGCTGTCAAGAGACTATTGCAGAACTCATAACTCCTGCCCACATGCACAGCCACGCACGCACTTTAACCACTTTTTGCATCTGTTATGTATGTGTCCATTTGTATACTTTTTACCTTCATTTTTAATTTTATTGCCATGTCAATACCTATTTTAACACTCACAATGTAGCTGCTTATTTATTTATTTATTTATTTATCTATTTACTGAGGATGATGCCAAACGAAATTTCGTTGTACCATATGCAATTGTAACCAGGTTAATGAGCCTGTAAAATTAACATGTAAAATAAATGAAACCACGAACCACTCAAACTATTTCAAAAGATAATTGTTCAGACACTTCTTGTATACCGTCCAAGGTTCATAATAATACTTTTCAGTCTGTTTTTCCTACAGAGCACGAGCTGTATGCTCCCTCTAACTCTGCAGCAGGCACAGAAGAAGAAAAAAAAAAACGTACCAATATATTGCATTAAACGTCATGCATAAATGCAAATTTACACTCAACAAAATCTAAAACTAAACATGGTACGAGCATTTAACATTAACCATATAAATTCATCTTAACCATATATTTCAACCTTAATACAGAACAGCTTAACACAAGTTAGCAATAGCATCGACGTTCACCTGCATCTCTCTACGATTCGTACACTTCAGATGTACACACATGAAAAATAACCAAAGTTTACAAAGTACATGAGCTTACCTATTTCAAAAGATAATTGTTCAGACACTTCTTGTATACCATCCCAGGTTCATAATAATACTTTTCAGTCTGTTTTTCCTACAGAGCACGAGCTGTATGCTCCCTCTAACTTTGCAGCAGGCACAGAAGAAGAAAGGGAAAAAAAAAAACGCTACAGAACAAAACTGCATGACACAGGTGCCACCTAGTGGCCCCTTCTGTAGGGCGCTTGGCCACAAAAATAACACAAATTTCAGTTATAATTTGTTGATTAAACCTTGGAATACCCATAATATATTTTTTCCCGAATCATCAATGTATACCCCTTATGGAGAGCATCAAATTTTTAACTTCAATTTACACAGCGCATCCCTCCCGAGCAAATTTATCGGGGTTGGGTCAGACACTAACACTGGCAGTGTAGTCGTGCCATTCTTGATTGATAGCTGAACTGGAACCGTGATTGGAATCTTTTGCATTTGTCCCGAGAATCCTGCTGTTTTGACAAATCTGCCAGACATGGGGAAGTGTGAGGCGTATTTTGGACCTCTTGGCATTTGTTTTCCCCCTTGTCCTCGCCCCCATGTCATTTGTGCTCCTTTCATCTGAGAGTATTGTGGCTTTTGATAGGTATTGACATTGGTCGGGGGTTATTGGGGAGCATAGATGGGCTGGGCTGGAGGCACAGCAACAGGTGTTTCAACAGGCACTTTATTGTCCATGACAGGAGCTTGGATTCTTTTCTTGTTTGTCAGTTCAGTTAGTTGCAGTTGGGTAACTTTTCTTTGAATGTCTCTTTCTTGCTCTGCCAGTCTCTGCTCCTCCTTTCTATATTTTGCCACTGCATGTGCCACATGGTTCTCAAACTCTCTGTTTGGCTTTGACTCCAGCCTCACTACATCATCCAGCCTGCTCTTCACTGTGCTTGGCATAGCTTCTACTATGTCCCAAAAATTGCAGTTAACAATGAACTTGTCTCGGGATCTTCCTCAATCTCTTGTTTTATCCATTTATTTGCCCCCTCGTGTATGTCAGGTAGTCTGGAGATCAGCCCTTCAAGGTCGAGCGTCTGCCACGGCCACTGCCATGTAGTGTCCTTCTAACCCCCTTGTTAGGATTGGGCATTAGCTATCAGTGCCAGTGTTAGGGTATCTGGTTGGGGCTCGCAATACATCTCGGTCTCTTAGGCTTTTACTCTTTCCTTCCCCTCCTATGGCAAACGTAAGGCTGCCTCCCAACACTTCTCTCATTTCTACCTGCTCTTCTCTCGCTTGCTGACCTGTCTTACCCTGCTTCTTGTTGCTTAAGCCAACTTCTATTCTGCATTTCCCTGTCTCTTTGCCTCTCTCTCAACTTTCTCAACACATACATCAACGTCCTGACTTATTTCTTCCCCTAACTCTTGAAATCCTGTGCTCCATATCCTCATACACTCCCACATCAAATGTAACTCCCTCTGGCCAGCTTGGGTCCAACCCTTCTGTACATTTCTCCCATTTATTAGGTATTTTCTCTATCTCCTCTTTCTTGCTTGGGTATTTCATACTCAAAATCATCACCGCAGTAGGGAGCATATTGACGGTTTGTTTATATTGGCACTGCTGTAACTAATTGTAAGTGTTTATGGACAAATAATTGCACTTATTATGATTATACTGTATTGACATCTTGGTAACTTTTTTGCAATAGATTATAGGTACGACGTTGAACGGGTTATTGTCAATTAGTGCTCAACCTGTTTTTATTCCAATGTCAGCTTTAAATTTCTCATTTATGAACACACCATTTGGGCAACAGAGTAGGTTGGTCAACTACGATTTGATTCACAATGGCCTTCTTCAACTCACACCTCTTATTCTAAAAACAGATCACAGCATTTTACTTGACTATAAACCAGCTTAAAAATGCATTTGCAACACAAACATCAAATGAAAACAATAATAAATCAAACAATTTATATTAGATTTTTAGCATATAGGTATTCGCTTCAGACAACAACTTTTATTCAACCGCTAATAAAACAACATGATAAAAGGAGCTTGAAAAACCACAACAGAACCTCGCTGTACTCAAAAGTAAAAGAAAAAAAAGGAAAGGTTCACTTCACTGTGCACAGCAACAGTGAGGAGAGAAAGGGAGGGCTACTACGTAACCCTGGACGTGCAGCAGAGCAGGGGGGGTGCTGGATCCCCCTCTCACACACACCACAGGACACAGACAGGGGAGGAGCAACACAGCTGCAGTTTGGATCACAGATTGTCAGCACACAACTTCTCAGCCACCACCGAGTTAAAAACTCGCTATTCAACTAATACAACTACCGCCCAGAGATATGTCTCCTCTGCTGTCACCTCAACTGACCGTCACTTGGATTCCTTATTTTAACAACACTTTACACATGCATTTAGAACCTCTTAGCCTGCACAAATGATATTCATAAGCCAAAAACAACACGCACACAAGCTACCATCTCATAAATCACATTCACAAGCAATATATCTATTAACACACCCGTTTTAGACCAGAACTATAAAGTTTGTCTACTAAACTTCACACCGTTTCTAACTGCTTCAACTTGTTTAATCACTTGTTAACATCAACACAAAGCTCTTTAGAACAGCACAAATCTGTCCAGCATCCGACTATATCCGTTATATCAGCACAAAACCACACAACGTTGCAAATAACACAATTCATTTGAAGAAACACAAATCTTTCCAGCAGACTTTTCAACACACAATTAAGACTACTAAACCCCCCTAAGAATGTTCGAACATTTATTATTGATTTTAGTGAGAATTTTGGTTTGTCTTCGTTTTTGTTAACAACTAGTTTTTATCGTTGTTTATTTTGGTTCAGATTGTTCTTTTCTGCAGTTTGATTATCGCATGCTTTACTCTTACTTCTCCTTTAATTTAGACTTTAATTTACTTTTATTTTAGCTTAGTTATCCAATGTTTGCCGTCCATGGACTTAGGGCTGTATTTTAATCTGCATCTCCCTGTCTTAAAATACCCCTTTTTCTCTTTAACCTATTGTCTTTTTGCTCTGCCTTAGAGACTTAAGACTTAAGGAATAGTTCTCTCTTAGAACGTTCACAACACTGACTGGAGGGTGTCTTTTACCTTTGTAAATTGCCCCTTTTCAGCCTTTTTTTTTTTTTTTTTTTAGAAGTCCATGGACTCAAACCCCTTCCTCTAATCTGCATCTCCCTGTCTTAGAGGTTTTGTTTAGATTTAATTATCTTCCAATTTGCTCTCTCTTAGAGACTTTTAAGACTTAACAATTAGTTCTCTCTTAGAACGTTAAGTCTTTTCTTCTTCACAACACTTTACTTTTACAGCCCGTCGGCTCAAAGTTTTCTGCTTCCTCTTGAAGCTTCTCAATACACTCTGCTCTTCTGCTCCCTCTTTGGAGCCAGTTCTCTCTTAGAACTGTAGGAGATTCTTTGTAAGAGTAATATCTATAAGTACTTTTCTGCTTACTTCACAATATTCTAATTATTAGCTTTTATGACTCTGATTGTATGTTTTGGACTCCGGAGTCAAATTTGCTAAAACACACAAAGAGAACTCCCCCCTCTCGTCCTCTCTAGGTCAGGAGCTCACTTCTCCCCTTGAGGGGGAGAGAGCCGTTTGTGTGAGTGGGCCCAACTCAGCAAACCCCTCTCTGCTTATTTTTAAATAATTATTTAATAAATAAGCTTACTCACTGTTCTTAGGCGTGGGTGAGATTGCAATTTTAGAAAATATACGAGAAATATCTCACCTTTTTGCGATCACTTTGCAATGTCGCCCAGCCCAAGATGCAGGTTCGTAGAGCTGTCCTTTTCTACCAAATCCTGTTCGTGACGCCAATTATCTTGTGGAGGATGTTGTAGCCAAGGTTCAAAGAAGAATCGACGCAGAGACGGGGTTGCAAAAAGTGGGATTCGTTTATTCCTGGGCTGACAAGCACTTATATAGCTCAGGATCTGTTCATTGCTTACATTGTTGTGTGGTGATGATCTGGATCATTATCAAAATGTCACGGTGACCTTGTCCTTGTTCTTCTCAGTGTTCTGTGTTTCTCAGTAAGTTTGTGTGCGTATGTGCATGTTTTTGCTCGTACATGTGTGTGTGTGTTTATCTTGTTTTTCATATTTTGGAAGGTCCTGGCGCCTCTTGCTCATGCCTATGTGTGTGTGTTTATCTTGTTCTTGGAGAATCCTGGTGCCTCTATGCTACTACTATGTGTGTGATTGGTATTTCAAGGTATCAGGATTTGTCTATACTGCAAAGTGGATAAAAAGAACAGACAAATAAAACAGAACTCAACCTGGGCTATTTGTGCCTGATAATAAAGTGAAACAGGGAGCTAAATACTTCATATGTTACACATGACCTTATTAAAATAGAGACCACGCTTAATATCATATGAATCACCTACTTAAGAGCAATACATAAAACCACCATTTTTGAGGTGGGTTATACAATGACAATAAAGCTTCTTAAATCTTAAATCTTAAATCTTAGACAATATTCAAAGTTTTCACAGCCAGCAATGCGCATTTGGCGTCAGCTTCTCAACAGGGAGCATTCACAACTGCAAGTTCTCCAGAACCTGCCATCTCCAGTACATTATTATTATACTTTATTAAAGCTGGGGTTGGTAATTCTGTTCAGAAGCATGTTTTATCATAGTTGTATAAAAATCTCTTAACATCCAGACACCACTCATTGCTTGTGACTGGAGTCCATTCAACACACTGCTGGATCTGTGGTGGAGTTAGCTCATTGTTTACGGACAAGAATGACAGAGAAAGTACAGCCACACTTCATTATCAGCTGCACCTACAGCAGCTTGCACTGCCAAACAGAGCAAGAAGAGAAAGACTGAACTCGAGAAGGCTACAAACAAGAAAGTTGAGTAGCTCAAGAGGTGAAACAAGAATCAACATTGGTGTGGCAGATCAACAATGACGACAATTGATGGAGTCGAAGGCCTGAAAACTAACAGCATGTGTCTCTCTTGGACAGGTAATGAGCTGTCCTCTTTTGGACAGGTAATGAGCTTGTTTTGGTGGGGGGAAATGTATTATTACTCTGCATTGTAAGTTAGCTAGCGTTAGCTCCTTATGTTGCTGTTGTATGAGTCACTAACATCATTAGTATTGTCAGCTTGTAGCTAACGCTCGCTAGCTAGCTATGATAGACTACTGCCATATAAAACATATTTACATGCAATGTTGCCGTACTGCCAACGTTTACCCGTACTGTGGATCTAATCCATATAGCAGTGTTCGCACATGCACTGCTACCCTGGGCTGTTTGGACACTAGCCAGACGAGCTGTATGTGAGAGGCAGACTAATTCTTGTGTGCTACACATGTGAAAGGCCAAGTCCACTGAGGTCAAGGGAAGATTGCATATATCTGTGAATATAGTTTGCATTGTAGTTGTAAGCAGATGTCATTTAGATGGTATTTACATGACATTCATTCATATAGCCTTTAAACTGGACGTTTCAAATGTACAAATGTGCTGATGTATCCTATTTCTGTGTTTTAGAGTTATAAGACGGACGCGTCAACTTCCAGCCTTCAGAGTCAGTTCATGACAGAACCATGCCCCACTGTTTCTGCACTGTCTCTCTCTGTAACTGGTGCTAACAACATGGATCAGACCACTGTTATTCATGTAATATGTGTTTTTGATGGCTAAATTTCATACATGCGTCCTTCTTTCATATCAAGTTGGTTTGCTTTATGTGCACGAATGTGCTCCTCAGCAGGGATACAATACACAAAGAAATGGCATAATTTCAATAGCTGAACAGGAAAATGCATCCAGTACAGGTCCTAGCAGTCACATGTTAGCCAAGTGCTTGAGAATATTACATTTTAGTAAGACATTTTTTGACTAAATACACTTTGCATTTCAATTCATGATCTGACCACAGTAGAATGTGAGAAACACTGACCATAATTGCTGCACACAATGCACCTACCACTCCCTTCAAGTAATCGCTTGCTATCTATCACATAAGCTTCTTATCACCCACCTAACCCCAGACTTCTATTTTTACTTCTTTTTTTTTAGATAGCAACAGTCCTGTGTTGTCTTTTAGAGAATCAATAACATTTTTATGTCCCATAAACACATTCAGATGTAACTTTATGTCCCATATATAGATTTTGGTTTTTGGTGTGATGTGTGATGTTCCTCCCTCTCTCATTTGGATGAGTCAAAACGTGAGGATGTGGTGAAGTTAATCCGATCTCATGTTTCCTTGTTTTCAGACGTGCCAACACGTACTCATGTGCTTCAACATGACATTGATGAGGGGGATTCTCCTCTGATAAAGCAGCATGCTTACCGTGTGAATCCTGATAAGCACCGCTGGTTGCAAGAACAGGTTGATTATATGATGGACAATGGTATCGCTGAACTGAGTTGTAGCTCCTGGAGTTCACCATGCCTTCTAGCTGGTAAATCTGATGGCTCTGATCGGTTCTGCACAGATTTTTGCAAAGTCAACGGGGTCACTAAACCTGACTGTTTTCCGCTTCCTCGTGTCGAGGATTGTGTGGACAATGTTGGCAACGCCAATTTTGTGTCAAAACTTGACCTTTTTTAAAGGGTTACTGGCAAGTGCCGCTTACACCTTGGGCGAGAGAAGTCTCTGCATTTGTGACACCCGACGCATTCTTGCAGTATACTGTGATGCCATTTGGCGTGCGTAATGCTTCTGCTACATTTCAGCGCCTGGTCAATACTGTTCTGCGTGGGGTGACTTATCTCAATGACATTGTGGTGTATTCAAGCACATGGGAGGAACACATTGGGCAGTTGCATGACATTTTTGGTAGACTTGAAGCTGCCAATTTGACGCTTAATCTCGCGAAATGTGATTTTGGTCAAGCTGTAGTCGCCTATTTGGGGAAAATTGTGGGTCGTGGGCAGGTTAGGCCGATCCAGTCCAAAGTTGAGGCCATTCTGTCGTTTCCTGCTCCATCCTCCAGACGCGAGTTGCGCTGCTTTTTGGGGATGGCGGGATATTATCGCAGTTTTTGTAGAAACTTCTCAGCTGTCGCGGCTCCCGTCACTGACCTTCTTAGCCCAAAAAGGCGTTATCACTGGTCTGAGAGCTGCCAGCATGCATTTGACTGTATTAAAGCCTTGATGTCTCATGCGCCGGTGCTTGCCGCTCCACAATTTGATCGACCATTTAAGCTGTCGGTGGATGCAAGTGATGCAGGGGCAGGGGCAGTCTTACTCCAGCAGGGAGATGATGGTGTGGAGCACCCAGTTTCTTATTTCTCAAAGAAATTTAACCATCATCAGCGGGTGTATTCCACCATCGAGAAAGAGGCCCTGTCTCTTGTGTTGGCACTCAAGCATTTTGAGGTTTATGTAGGCTCTACAGATACACCGACAGAAGTGTTTACAGACCACAACCCTCTTGTTTTCATTCAGCAGATGAAGAACTCTAATCAAAGATTGATGCGTTGGGCGCTGTTTCTGCAGTCCTTTAATACTGTTGTTCATCATGTTAAAGGCACTAGAAATGTCCTGGCCGACACCCTGTCACATTGTTTTAGGCCCCGTCCAGACGAAAACGCTGTTTTGTGTAAACGCACATGTTTGCATCGTTTTGGCCGATCATCCACACGGATCCTGTAAACGCAGCACCTGTAAACGCACTTTTTTGAGAACAGGTCTCAGGGTGCATAAATTCGAAAACGCAGCCCCTCCATTTTCGTCTGGACGGTGAATCTGCATATCTTTCGATACGATGACATCATCACCCCACCGGACTACATGCTTGTGTTCGTGCTGCAGACAATATTGATCTGGTTACTTGGGCAAAATATTCTGCTCCTCTGCCACGATGCTGAGCAAAAAAAGGATTATGGACCACCGACTAGCTATTTTCGGCTTCTTCTTGTTATGTTCGGTTTCTCCTTCAGCTGTCTGTTTGTATACAGCGCTAAAGCTTTATGTGCATGCTCCGTCTCTTCTTCTCCGTTTTTGGTGAATTTCCAGCGCCACCTATTGGCCTGGCATATGAACTACAGCGTATTGAGTCGTTTACAGTGGATCCGTGTGGACGCAAATATTCTTGAAACGATGCCAAGGAAGACGGATAAAAAAAAGATTGTTTTGGTATGTCTGGACGGGGCCTTAGTGATGTGTGAATAATCCCCCCATTATTCAACCTTCTTAGGGTGGGGGTGGTGTGTGTGTGTGTGTGTGTGTGTGTGTGTGTGTGTGTGTGTGTGTGTGTGGCCAGGTAGTGGGGGAGTTACACACCTGGGAGTGTGTTTTCCTTTTTTTTGGTGGCTGCTGTTCTCCCTCCTGTCCTCCCTCCTTGTTCCTTCCTCCACAGGTGGTGGTCAATCTGGCAATCAGGGAGGGGTTGGAGGAGGAGGGAGGCCAGGCCTCTCTCACTCCAGGGCAGCAGCAGGGGAAGGTTTGCTTCCCTTTTGGAGCTGAGCTAACAACTCTTTTTCCTCACTCCACCTGTGATGGTGGAGCCGCCTGTTTTAGGTATTTTAGCTTGAGATGGAGACCGCCGGTAGTCCTGTTTGGCATTTGGTTTTAGGTTAGACCTGTTTTTTTCCTTCTAGTTAGAGGGGAAGTGAGGGGTGCGACGGCCCACAGCGTGGCTGGCCCTGTGTTTCCCCCTCTTTTGTTTCTTTTGGCCAGGGTCTCCATCTCCTTTTGGTTTACTACTTTGTAAGTTGAACTTTTTCCTTTTTCTTTTTATCAATAAAGAAACTTTTTTTGCAAACTGAAACTTTTGTGTGGTGTCCCTTTTATATGTTGTGGCCTCATTGAGCCAACCCAGAGTTGAAGTATTAATTTAACTTCATGAGGTCGTAACATATATCAATACACCTCCTAGCAATGTGAAATCATTGTGGTGCCCTCAGCAATGTTTGCAAAATAACGACTGACTTGGCATTATAACTATGTAGTCTTCACTACTTGTCCACCTGGTTCTTGCCCTCTTTCTCTCTCTCCTCTTCGCTCCTTATTTATGCTGGCAACCAAGAGTATTTATAATATAATAAGAAGTAGGAAGAAGGGGGACATTCCATATCAATTTATAACATTATTCTAATTGAACATTGGATTACTGTGGGCACTGCAGTCTAGTAGCATTAAACCCTTACCTTCCGTGAACCTGGCTGTTTTGCTGAGAAAAAAGTTTGTATAGATTCGTTTGTGGAAACTGCCATTTCTAAAGGGTCATATGAAATTGAAAAGGGGCTGTAGCATGGCCAATGTCTTTACTGCCTCCAAATTATGTGGCATATTTATTATGAAAAAAAAAAGAAAAGTCAGGGGCATAACAAAATGTCAAGGGCACTAGCGGCGCCAGGATTTTGATTGTGGTTGAGCCTCCAGAAAACTGGATGGGCCAATTAAAATAAGCCAAATCCCCCCCCCCCAAAAAAATGGTTACCCTTCATCTCTGTTTCAGCGCTTTTCTGCGGCACTGAGGACAACCACTCAGTAGCCTACCTGTGTGGCTCTTGTGTCACTGTCCTCAGCTCAGTGCTGAAGCGGACAAAGACATACACCTTGGCAGTAAGCCTAACTTAATTTATCTCTTTTGGACGTTCAATACACAAAAAGACTGAAACGGAATATTATCTTTGGAGGGTCTGTTTCTCTCTCCATTTATTTACCCAGCACGGCGGGCAGGGAACTGTCCAAAATTATTTAAGTTTTTTTTTTTATACAGAATGACAGGAGAACTGAATCAACATTAAATAACAGCAGCATTAAATCCAACACAGCTGCAACACAAACACCAAGAAAATCATGGAAAATTATTTATCCTGTAGCTTATTCTTTCAGAATAATTAAATTAATAACATAGGCTATCTAACCATTTAAACAACAGCATAAAAATCCTAGATAGCTGATAAATAATCACACATGCACACAGTTCAACTCAAACTTGCTTGCGGGACTTGGGGCTTGTTACAGCAGGAGACGGCGGGGTTTCGTGCTGAACACAGCAAGAATTTCTTGATATTCCAGTGAATCAGTCTTACTTACGTAAAGCTTTTATTGTCCCCTAAGGGCGATTTGGTTTGCAGCAAGACATCAATAGACAACATAGGACAAAAAGTCAGTCCAGTCAATTCCCAGCAGGTGACAAAGAGTTCAGTCTACCTGTCAACACTGTTGCCCTTGTGCCTGTTTTTATCCGATTGACAGCTGAAAAGAGTCTCTCCACAGTACATGTTGTCATGGGCAATGTGAGGAGGGTCCGCAAGGGAATGTTCATGTTGGGGAAAATATCACGGGGGCATGCGTCGAGCACTTCTACGAGTGTTTCTTTTTTCTCGTTTGTGGTCTTATTGGCATTTGCCTTTCTTTTAAGCTGCTGCACAAACATAGTGTGCTCTGCGTCTTCCACAGGAATGGAAAAGTGCATGCAGGAGGGCCGGATGAGAGCCTTGTCACCAAAGGTGCCTGACCGTGGCAAGCAGGCAGCAGCAGCTGTCATAAAGCCGTATGTGTCGGGCTTGAAACGAGTGTTCAGCTCCATCATCTGCTTGTTCAGTATGTCATTCCATAATTTCTATAGGTCCCAGTTTTGCTGTGCAGGTGATGATTTGCCCAGAGTAGAATCAACGAGCGTATTGTCTAACCTGGCTGGTAACTTCCTCTTGCGTGATCCACTGAAATCCCAGCGCACAATCTCATGTTTATTCATCAGCTCATCTGTCAGTGCCATCACTTTATCAAATGCATCATTTTCATTCCTGAGTTGTGTGTAGCTGTCCTTGAGCCCTTCAATTAGATCAATACAATCTGTAACTGATAGTGTGGAAGATTGCAAGCCCTTGGTTGCGTAGTCGCTGACTTCAAATAACTGAATGTGACAAGCAGAAACAAAAACTTTTTCGTTTGCATTTTGTGCAGTAGGGAGTCAGCTTCAAGTTTTGTTTGGCCAGAACTTTCGGAGAATGTGGCGAGGGTCTCCAAAATAGGTCCCAGGAGCTTCAACACCTTACTGACTGCACCTCCTCACATCACAGGATCTCTCCAGCTCCAGTGTTTTTTGCCTTGGTTGCATCTGCTTTTGAATGTCCAGAAATTTGGCATGTCTGTGCGCCCTAGTCATAAAGTTATGCAAGCTATTTATAATATCAAAAAACGTTGAAATGCCAGGAGTCACTTTAGCTGCTGTGCACAGGACAAGGTTAAGCCTATGTGGGTTACAATGCACATATAAAGTGTGGGGAAACGTCTTCTTCAGTATCACATATACCCCTCTGTTCCCCGACATGACTGATGCATAGTCAGACCCAAATCCGATGCACAGCCCCGGGTCTAGCTGCAATGGCTCCAGCACTTCCAAAATCTTAGCCGATATTGCCTCTGCAGTCATGTTGTCCGTTTCCACAAATCCCACAGCCCGTTCTTTCAATGTGCCGTTGTGCAGGTATCTGACGCATACTGCCACTAGCTCTCTTTTTGACAAGTCTTTGCACTCATCTACTAAAATCGCATAATATGTGTCCGGCTCATCATGCAAATCTGCCTTTATTTTTTTTGTCAGGAGTGATGCTGCGATTTCCAGTATCTCATTTTGTATGTCGTGGTGCAGTAGTTTACCTTTCTTGGGTAATTCATCCAGTCGCCTTTTTATTTCTGGGTCATATTTGGAAACCAGGTCAAATAGTTCCAAAAAGTTACCCTTGTTTAATGCATCAGATTTCTTGTTTTGCACAAAACAGGACGAGATCTATTACCAAGATAATGTGCTGTCTATGTCTTTCAATGAAGGACTTGTCGCTGGCATCGTTGTTTAGCTGGTTAATAATATTTCCTTGTCCTGGCACGTGACTTTGCTTAAAACCATCGATTTTCCCCAGCGCTGCAGCATGTGCCCTGCTGGCTTCATGTTTGCCACAACCCTCAGATAAATGTTTCCAGTCTTTGAAGCCTGTATTGATGAATCTATCCCCATAAGCTGCTTCAGGGAAATGACGACAGGACTTACAAAAAACAGCATCTCTTGAGATGCTGTATTCCAGCCACAGGAATTTTGAGTACCACCTGTCAGAAAAACTCCTATTTTTCCCCGATATTTGTGTGGCAGGGAACGTACAGAGTTTAGGCTGGCTTGCAGGCTCATCTATGGATGACAGGTCTAGCAGAGGTTGTGACAGGTCTTCTTGGGGAACGGTGTTTGTGCTAGGCTGCTGAACCCTGTCTCCTATAACACATAAAATGCTATCATAAGTTACCTCTGCCTACTGCCAATATTATTTTTCCCTCCAGAATGAGAAATGTGCATACAGACAGCCAGACACTAACCTTAACGTTAGCCCAGTTGTTACTTGCCTTGCTGGTGTGAGGGGGGGGGCTACGGGAGTACTTGATGGGGAGAGGGCGGCCAAGCTGGATGGTAAAATGGCAGGAGTTTCCTCCTCCTACTCCTCGGAGCGTTTCTTTGTGAATTTAAATGAAAACAAGCTCCTTTGCTTTGCCATATTAAAGTTTTATTTTAGCTAGCTACCGTCTGTGTCTGTCTTGAGTTTGCTTGAAAAGCTTGCGTGCAAACTTCATTTGTTTCATTGGATCACTTGTGCAGTGCAGCCTGTGGGCAGGCTTAAGAGTCCACACGTGGGGTAGAAGCCGCTGATTGGCTGAGAAGCTTTCACTCACTTTCCTCGGGCTGCTTATTGGATGAACAGCTAGAATAAAAATCACTCACTACTCACTATAGACCTGGGTCAAAATGGGTGGGACCAGGCCTAAAATGGGTGGGCCCAGGCCCACCCGGGCCAAATAGTAGCGCCGCGGGTGGTCAAGGGTACATCCTCTAGGGATGAATGTCTGTACAAATTTCATGGCAATCCTTCCACTAGTTTTTTAAAAAATGTTTTAGTCTGGAACATCATGGTGGGCTGACTGAATGACAGACAGGCATCCGAAACCATATTAACCATAAATTTTGGGGGGCCAAAATGTCCACCTGTAAACAAGAAATGACATCTAAAGAAAAGATTTCAATGACATTTTCTGGCCACATACATGCTCGCAGGAGGATGAACCCTTTGATTTTAGGATAACCCTCAGGACAGATTTAACATTTTTTTTTTTTTTTACTTCACATCCATTAAAATTAACTATAAACTTAATCATTACTGAGTTAAATCTACTTTCAAGTTATAGACAAAGCAAGGGCAGCTTCCTCCTTGTAACTTTGTCCACTTTGATGTCAAAGCCCTCAGCAGTAGGACAACTGAGCATTCACATGAACACAATACTTCCCTGTCTTATAATATATCCCTCCACCAATATTAACCATGATGGGCAAGGTGCACCACAATACGAAGCTCCTCATCTAAATAAAGGATAATATTAACAATACTGTTTATACAGTATATGTAGTTACCTTGAAATAAAATACACATCTTCTCTCATAACACCTAACAAATATAAATATATCTTCACAAAAATAAAGCTCATAGTACAATATGACTGTCAGGATGTTGTTTGATTTACTTGACACTTTTTGACTGGATTACAGCTGCATCTTGGGCTGCTAACAGGTCTTTTACTGTTAATTAATTAATTTAACCCTTGTGTTGTCCTCAGGGTCAAAAATGACCTGCCACTATGTTCAACAGCAGTGAAAAACCCCTAAATGATCTTCTCTCAACTTGAAATGTGATGGATTTTCCTAAAATGACTGAAACATTAGAACAGTGACACATCAACTTTGTTAATTATTCATTTTTTTATTGTTATTTACAGGAATGCTGTACTCCACCATAGTACAACAATTGTCCTCAGTGTCATGATTATGGTATTGCATCTGTGGTTTCCTGTTTTATTTTGAAGTTTTACCCTTGTGTGTCATGTTTTACTTTTCATTTACTTCTATTGTGTGATTTTCCCTCCTGTTTACTTGCTGTTCTCACCAGTCTTACCTCCTTCCAGTGTCTTCAGCTTTTCCAGCCCATCAGCCCCTTCCCTGTTTCTAGTGTTTGTCCATTTATTACCTTCACCTGTGTTGCTCCATCTCTTTCCACTTGCACCTCACCCCCTCATTAGTTGTGTGTACATAGTCCCTGTGCTCCCTCTTGTCTTTGTCAGTTTGTCCTGAATTCCCCTGTGGTCCCCTTTATACTTCTTGGTTGTTTTTGGATTCATGGTTTTTGGATTATTCAGCTTGTGTTTAAATAAAGCTCACCTTAGATAGTGTTTGTGATAGTGTGTGAGTGTGTGTATGTGAGTGAGAGATTCATAAAGAGATTGTGCAATAAAAATGATGGTATAGGGAAGTGCAATAGCATAATCAGTGTAATAGAATTAATGATGTTGTATGGGTATATGTGCAATAGGAAGAACGTGTGCAATAGTGCAAATGAAGAGTGTGTGTGTTCTGTGCTGATATGAATTTATGCGATATGTAAACAGACTTCCTTCTGTGTGTATTTTGTGTTTTGTGATGTGCTATAAGTGATCATGTGACATTCTCTTGTGTCCAAAACACATTTCTCCTAAGGGAGACAATAAACTAACTAAAACTAAAGTAACTAACTAAACCTTTTGATATATATACATATCCTGACTGCCTCCCTGCCTCACTCTTTTTCTTGTTTGTCTATAGACAAATTTAGTCACAGCAGTAGCATCTATACTATGCAAGATATGGTCATACAGTCACAAAACTGTACAGGTGTGTAGTTGAGATCAAAATGAAGGCCTAGTCAGAGATGGCTCGACTTCCAGTATGGCGACTGACTAGGACAGACACGTGGAGAGTGGCTCTGAGTATATAGTTAAATATTTGTTCAAAAGTAAACCACCAAGTGTTTAAATTTGCAGCCACATGAAGTGAACAAACATAAGGGCTAGGGATGTCCCGATCAGGTTTTTTTTTTAACCCCGATCCCGATCCGAGTCCTTTAATACTTAGTATCTGCCGATACCGAGTCCCAATCCGATACTTAACTAATATTACTAATACTACTAATATTAATATTTTCCTGGGTAATACAGCTGCATTAAGAAAAAAAGTACCTGCATCCAACCTGCTCCTTAATAGGTTTTTTGTTGTTGTTGTTGTTGTTGTTGTTGTTGTTGTTGAAACAAAGTATACTTTATGGCTCGTTCTTATTCTGCATATGCTATTGCAACATTGGCCTACAATCTTCCAGCAGACCCTCGTGTACAGCTGACATGTGTGCGAGACGCAGTCCACGCTTGGTAACTCCAGTTCATCCATTGCTATTTTTTATATTCCTTACGTTGACACGTAAAATGACGTGGACCCACTGTTTGTCTATTTCACATGCATTCAGCATCTCCTCGATTGCCTGTTTCACATGCTCTGGTATATGAGACCCATGAAACTAGTGCGCATACCGGCACGTTGTAACTCGAAAGTGGAGTAAACGTAATGTAATGCCGACATCGTAGGGCATACCGGGGATTCAAAAATTCCAGGGGGGTATTCCAGAAAGCAGGTTTTGTGAAAACTCTGAGTTTGTTAACCCTAAGATGAGAGAAACTCTGAATTTTCAGTTCCAGAAAGAGAGGTAACTTAAACTCTGGGTCTGTTACTGCGGTAACTTACTCTTTGAACCTAACCTGCTCACTGGCAGGTTTACCTGAAGAAACCCTGAGTCTGACGGAGCTGTCTGACAGTGGCTGTCCTTTCCTCCTCAGTCTGATCATGTTGAAGCTGAAATAATGCACATAGTTTTACACCAGGAGGAGAATTTAGATTCATTTAGATGAGCTCTCACTCCCTGACGAGGACTGAACCAAACAGTAGACCGCTTCTCATCAGTCCATCATTTATATTCTCCGGCTGCACAGTGAATATCAAGCTACACGTCATCGCTGACGTGCCCTCAGATCTGAACAATCCTCTTTGTTCTTTTTAATCACTTCGCAGGTTAATCAATCACCTTCCAGCAGCCAGAAAAAGAGATATAACTCACATTTCATTTGGCTTTCTTTATTTCCCACAGATAGTTACAAAAGTAACCACCAGTTTAGCCTATTGTATTTTTTCCAACAACATAATTTCAAAGTCCATGTTTCCTAGTTTGCCGTCGCATTGAGTATAAGATTAAATGACTTCTGCTTCAGTCTGTAGACAGTAAGTGTGTCTGCCTCTCATGTTGGGTCCTGGGGGTGAGTGACGCCCTCAGCCTCCGGTCACCCAGCGACCTGACTCAGGACCAGCTCCTCTGCCTCTGTCGGATGAGGTGGAGGTGAGCATCGCTTCGTGTTCATCTACTCAGCAGGATGTTAGGACACAGATGTGTGTTAAACAGCATCTGTTGGTGCTAAAAGCTACTACAAGTTAAAATATCCACTGAATAAACTTTTACTTTAATATGTGAAATAAAAACAAAGTGAGGAGCCACTTGTGAGACTGTTTTTATATTCCATTTTCAGCCAATTTAAATTAGGCTAAATACAATAGCCTAAAATAAAATAAAATAAAACATTCAACAACATTCAACAACTTCCTCAAAGGCTACTATAAAAGAAAGTGATGTTAAATTCAAAATGAAAAGACGACCGCATCTAAAACTCTGTCAGTGATTTTTATTACCGCCGCAGCCATGTTACTTTTTTTCCCCCCAGAAAATGTCTGCTTCCTGTTTTCTCCGCTGTTGCCACGGTGAATCATAGTATCGGAGCTCCATTGATGATGGCTTTTTACTAGTCGTCAGACCCGAGCTCAACTCAGAGTTAACATACTCAGAGTTGACTTACCTAACTGAGATCAGCTGTTCTAGAACCGGATCCTCAGAGTTTCTCATCTCAGAGTAAGTCAACTCAGAGTTTGTTGAACCTCCTTTCTGGAATACCCCCCAGGTGACAAAGAAAACCCAGATCCTCTACCTCAGAGATGAGCTGGTTACCCAGAGTGATTAATTCAGTTGCCTTCTCTGTAACATTTTTGGCCATGTCGCTGTCTCAAGGATATTTCTCTTTCCTTTTGAAAGTATCCGCGAGTGTTTGTTGCTTCGGTGTCTTTGCCTGTATTGCTTGAGTGAACTTGTTGTTAAACTTTGAGTGTTTTTGTTTTTTATATGACGTATCAAATGTGTAGTATTAAATACAGCTCTTTTGTTGCCCCCTTGCAAAACGGTCGTATTACAGATGTTACATGTCGCAGTTGACCTTCTTTCGCTTTATAATTGGTGGTCAAGCAGTGCCCACAAGACAGTCTGGCTGCAGACCTGCACGAAACACCCTAGTGATTTTATGTTTTCTTATTATTGGGGGTCAAGCAGTGAAACTGCGAGACACCCTATAATGATTCTATGTTTTCTTATTAGGGCCCGAGCAGGTCACGACCTGCGAGGTCCCTATTATTTTTCTAACGATTTTTTTTTTTCTTTTAGCCAAATGATCGCATTTTTCACTGCCTGAACATACCCCAAATCTCACCAAACTTGGAATATAGGTCACACCTGGCAAAGAATATTATAATCCAATTTCATCCTGAATTTCCACCACTAGGTAGCGCTATAATCAAGGAAAGTGTATTTTGGCTTATAACTCCCATATACTTTGTTGCACATACAAAAACCTTATATCCACGCGTTCACTGAATTATGCTGAATCTCCTGGTATAGGCCACGCCCATTACGCCTACCGTTTTTTTTTAGCAAATTTGAAAAATGTCGCAAACCTACTTTTTCAAACTCCTCCCAGGCAATTTCACCGATGTGCACGAAACTTTGCAAACAGCATCTGTGGAGCCTCCTGACAAAAATGTATTAAAAGAATTTTGATAGTCCAAAGAATAATCAAGTTATTAAATAGCAACTTCCTGCAGATTTTGTTCCAAACAGGAAGTGTTTCATATCTCCACGTTGGTGTGTCCGAATTACATGAAACTTATGGGACTACTTCCACATGAGCCCCTAAGGCTCTGTACTAAATTTAGGGGGATGAACAGTAGGTGACGCTCTTTAAATTCAAGTATTTTATATCTTCACAGCGGTTGGTCGGATTAACACCAAACTTGGTAGACCTACTGCTGATGCACTCCTGAGGATAGCTGACGAAAATGTTACGGATCTGCCACTAGATGGCGCTCTGGTGGCTGTCTAAATATTTGCCACTGTGCCCACACCATAACACTTATGTCAATGAAATTAATAGGGGTGGAATAGACTGGCCCCTGTAACTCACACACCAAAAATGACCAGCAGGTGGCGCTATTATCAACACAAAACCGTTTTTGGCAAATATCTCCCACATAATATGTCGCACATTTTTAAACCTTATATCTATGTGTTCCCTCAATTGAGCTGAATTGTGTGATGTAGGCCGCGCCCCCTTTCACATTAAATTTCCATTTGCAAAACCGCGAAAACTGAAAAACATACTTTTCGAACTCCTCCTACACGATTTGACCAATTTGCACCAAACTGTGCATGTAGCATCTGTGGAATGTCCTGACAAAAAGTTATCAAAACAATTTTGATAGTCCAAAATACTCCCAAAATATAAAACAACAATTTCCTGCACATTGTGGTCAAACACACGGTCTTGCATATGTTGACCAAATACAGTCTGATTACCACTAAACTTTTACTAATTGTGTTCCATGCCAAGATGAGGGTTTGTGCAAAATTTGGTGCAAATCGGCCAATAGGTGGCGCTTTTATTGCTAAATAGCGAAGGAACAGCTTGACTTGCCTTCACTTTTGATTGTACATTCAGGAAACACGATCCGACATCCAGCATCTGACACAACCATGAAACAATTCTGGTCGTGGAACAATGGACCAGCTCTTTACTCTTGCAGGGATCCTGGAGGGGGCCTGGGAGTACAATCTCCCAGTCCACATGTGCTTTGTGGACCTGGAGAAGGGATGAAGGCATGTTCTGTGGGAGGTGCTGTGGGAGTATGGGGTGAGGGGGTCCCTTCTCAGGGCCATCAAATCCCTATATTCTCAAAGCGAGAGCTGCGTGCGTATACTCGGAAGTAAGTCGAACCTGTTCCAAGTGGGTGTTGGCCTCCGCCAGGGCTGTGCCTGTCCCCAATCCTGTTTGTGATATACATGGACAGAATTTTGAGGCGCAGTCATGGTGTGGAGGGGTTACAGGTCGGTGGTCTGGAGATTGCATCACTGCTTTTTGCAGATGATGTGGTCTTGATGGCATCATTGGCTTTAGATCTACAACGCTCACTGGATCGGTTCGCAGCTGAGTGTGAAGCGGCAGGGATGAGGATCAGCACCTCTAAATCTGAGGCCATGGTTCTCAGTAGGAAACCGGTGGCTTGCCTACTCAGGGTGGGGAATGAGTCCTTGTCCCAAGTGAAGGAGTTTAAGTACCTCGGGGTTTTGGTCACGAGTGAGGGGACAATGGGGCAGGAGATTGACCGGAGAGCTGGAGCAGCGGGTGCGGTGTTGTTTGCACTTCACCGCACGGTTGTGACGAAAAGGGAGCTGAGCCAGAAGGCAAAGCTCTCAAACTACCGATCAATCTTTGTCCCTACCCTCACCTATGGTCATGAGCGATGGGTCATGACCGAAAGAATGAGATTGCGGATACAAGCGGCTGAAATGGGTTTTCTCCGCAGGGTGGCTGGGGTCTCCCTTAGAGATAGGGTGAGAAGCTCAGCCATCTGGGAGGAACTCGGAGGAGAGCCGCTGCTCCTTTGCGTGGAAAGGAGCCAGTTGAGGTGGTTCGGGCATCTGATGAGGATGCCACCAGGGCGCCTTCCTAGGGAGGTGTTCCTGGCACATCCAACTGGGAAGAGACCTAGGGGTAGACCCAGGACCATGTGGAGGGATTATATCTCATCTCTGGCCTGGGAGTGCCTGGGGATTCCCCAGTCAGAGTTAGCCGACGTGGCCGGGGAAAACGAAGTCTGGGGCGCGTTGCTGAAGCTGCTGGCCCTGCAACCCAACTCTGGATAAAGCGGATGACAATGGATGGATGGATGGATAGATAGGATCCGTATGACAGGGAAGCGGACACACGTGATAAGGAAGGCGCTCACTTGCATATAGGTCTGCACAGCCCCGCCCTGCAATCAAGGTCCTACAGCCCGGTGTAGGAAGAAAAGAGGAGGTTTATTCTGCGGCACCAGTAACATTATGAAAGGGCATTTAACAAAAAGGGACAATATGGCCATTTTGCCACACATACAAAAGCGGAAATCACACAGTCAATCTTACGGAAGAAGGATTTGGAAAGAAAAAGGGCTAGACATTGAAACAGATAAAGATACATCGGGACAATCTTCATTTTGATGCATTGTATCCTTCCTGCTAAAGTGAGAGGCAAGCTATTCCACCTTTAACTTTCATTGTCAAGACAGTGAAGTTATTATCCTGCAATTTGCGAGCAATATTAACCCTTAAATATTTAAACCTGGCAGGGGAGAAATTAAATGGAAAGTTTTACTGCAGTGAGTTCTCTGTTTTATATCCAGAGAAAGTCCTGAAGAGGTTCAGGGTCTTTAAGATATGTGGTAGCGACCTCACCCGTTACGTTCGACCCCCCCCCACCCAATGCCAGATGAACTCCCATCGGCTTTTAATGGCACTCATAGAGGTTTACCGCTTTGCAAGGAGTAATTAAACATGTTTAAAATTAAGGGGGTTAGTTGTTTTCTTGAACATTTCTTGAAAACTGGGAAGCCATTTGGCCCTGGAGATTTGCCGCTTTGTAGCGACTTGATGGCTTGTGTGATTTGCAACGAGGCCTCCAAGCTATTTTTATGTTCAATGGGTATTTTAGGAATGTCAAGCTCTGAGAAAAAATGGTGCAGTGCAGAGGGGTCTTTTGGTTGTTCTGAACTATAGTTTGGAGAAAAAGGAAGCAAAGATCTCACTGATTCTGGATGGGTCAGTGACAACTTCACCAGAGCTGTTCTGTATTTGGGATATCATCTGTGATGCTAGTCTGCTCTTAAACTGGCTTGCTTGAAAATGCCCCTCTTTATTACCGTGTTTATAAATCAAGCCTCACGATTTCAGTAGAAATTTCTCTGCCTCGCTGGTTGAGAGAAGATTGAACTCAGTTTTCTTCTTAAACAACTTTGGAGATGGTGAAAGGGAATAGTGTTTGTCCAGGTCAGAAATAGATTTTAGTTGTTCAGTATGCCGCATTTTCTGTACCTTTTTAATATGTGCGGTGTAAGAGATGATCTTCCCCCGCAAATAGACCTTAAGGGTCTCCCATAGTAGGCTAGGGCTGACACCTTCAGTTCTATTAGTTTCAAGAAAATAGGCAATTGATTCACTAACAACAGTACAAAATTCAAGGTCCGATAGGAGAGTGGGATCTAGTCTCCAACTCCGAAATTCCTTAGGCTGATTTTTGAAGGTGAAGTTGAGGCTGACAGGAGAGTGATCTGAATTAACCCTGGCCAGATATTCAACCGAGGTGACTGATGGAAGAAGGCTCTTATTAATGAAAAATTGTCAATAAATGAATGGGAGTTGTGAACGTGTGGGAAAAAGGAGAATTGTTTATCGATTGGATTTAAAGTTCTCCAGGGGTCAATACAGCCACATTGGTTCATAAAGGATAGTACGGTCTGAGCCCTTTTAGAGCGTGGTGAAGTTTTTGGATTTGACTTTTCGAGTTGAGGGTCTATCACTGAATTAGAATCTCCCCCAAATATTAAATAATGAGAACGCAATTTTGGCATCAAGGACAAGAGTTTTTTCATGAAAGTTTCGTCATCAAAGTTTGGGGCATATACGTTCACTAGAGCAACTGGATATTGGCAAAGTGTGCCAATTACAATGACATAGCGCCCATTTGTGTCATAAACAGCTTCGGTAAAATTAAAAGCAACATTTTTCTTAACGAGAATTGCAACACCTCTTGTTTTAGTGTTGAATTTGGAATTAAATGTTTGACTGATCCACGGCCTGCTAAGTCTGTGATGCTCTGTGACACACAAATGCGTTTCCTGCAAGAAAACAATGTCAGCCTTTAAATCCTTAATATGGGAGAAGATCCTCGCCTTCTTGACAGGTCCATTAAGACCATCTACATTCCACGATATAAATCTAATTGAGCGTATATTACTTACATTTGTGTTTTTGTTAGTAGCCATAATAACTTACCATTGTATTTTAGGGTACTGCTGGTGTGACATGTTTAGATTTGAACTCCAAATGCCATGTGCCGAACTTTCCTTGTGGCAAAATCATCTATGAGGGATGTGGAATATGTCAAATTGTTTGGGAATTCTCTGCATCTGCTGGCAATTACTTTGCCCTCTCTGAGAAAGGCGTTCGTTTTACCATCACACGTACGAGGTTCACTCAATCAGAGTCGGTCATTCTCTTTGGCCATAATGCAGGATCGCTGAAATTAAGTGTGTGATCAGTCTCTGATCCATCCTGCTCAGACTCTCTGATGGGGCTGCGGGCCCCTCCTGCTCCACTGTGATCTCTCTCTCTCTCTCTCTCTCTCTCTCTCTCTTCTCTCTCACCGGTAGCCTAACTCTGTCCATCCGTTGCAGGGCAGCGGGCCCCTCCCGCATCACTCTCTCACCTGACTTCAGCTGTATCTCTCCTCTCTGTCTCATTCTCTCTGACAGAGCTACCAAACTCAACTGTTTCTGTCAAAGATAATGCGTTGTGTCAGGCTTTTATACAAGCTAATGGATGCTAACATTAGAGCTGGCCTGTAGTTCCAGCTTCACAGTCACCACCTTTTTTTTTATATTTGTTGAGAAAATCTCTAAGGCCTCTATTTTCTTCTTCTCTTTTCTGAGCACCGGACTACTTCAAATCAAACGACAACATCAAATTTTGATCAGTGGCCAAACCATTTTTGTGTTGGAGGGGGGGTTCTTGACCACTATTTCAAGGACAATGAGAAAGAAAACAAATAAAAAGCGTTTATGTAACTCAAATATTCCATATTTTTTCCACAAATAGGCCTATTTGAATTTTTTTTTAAATTATTCCATGATTTAATGAGAGCCCAGTTCTGGCCCCCCCCTCTACCCTGGGTCTGGGACAACTGACCCGTTTGTCCCCCGTATCGGCGGGCGTGGGTGACAGTAAGTGACAGCGATAACAGCAAAGAAGAACAAATGATAAACAAAAAACCAAAAACAAACAAACAGAAAAAACCCACATATATTTAGAATATAAAAAAGAGCGACAACCAGGCCACCCACCCAATGTCTGCTCCGAACAGGGCAGACTGTGGGTAACATTGTCCATTTTAACTTCCAGAGGAACACAACCAACGAACTCACCCATCTCAGCCTATTGCGGAGGGGGCTACCTATTGTCGTCATGAACCACCTAAATTAACAAGATTAGTAGAGGCAGTGACATGCGTAGGGGAACTGTAGTAATCTGCTCTGAGACCCTGGAGATCTGGCCAAAATAGTATAAAGCAGTCAACATTTTAACATAGCCAGATGTTACTGAATACAACATGTCCAGAGCTGAGCTGGAGCTCACTCACCTTTGTAGTGGCAGAAAAACATTACTTAACTTAGAGACATGTGTATTAGAGACTGAAGTCTTAGTGTGTACCGCTAAGTTAGCCACTTATACTAAATGAGAATGAGTCAGAAATTATGACAGGCAGCTGTATCAAGCTTGGAATGTTACCAGTAGCTGCAGTTAGTTCTCACCATAAATGGATTGAATTCAGTCCCATTTATTGTCCAGCCAAGTGTTGGTTGAAAAACTGTTCAGCGCTGTCTGCGTTGTGAGTGAAGCAAAGGACAGCGGGATGGCGAAGGGAAGATTTTATGCCTCTCTTGTTTTTCCCGGATTGGAAGTAGTCCTCTTTTTAGCACGAGTATTACTCAGATCAGGAAAGAGAAAGATCCTGTGCCCCTGGTAGGTGAGTGGTCCCTTCTTCATCGTGACCGTAAGTACGAGCTCTCTCTGTTGAAAGCGAAGAAAGCGGATGATGATCAGCCGTGGTCTCTCTCCATCTCTCGGCTTGGCCCTCAGCATGCGGTGCGCTCTGTCCTGCAGCAGGTCAACTAGAAACTGTGACATAAACGAAAGACCGCTCAACCTTTGCAGCACTCTGGGAGCCCGACTACACGTAGATTATTGCGAAGGGAGCGATTTTCGAGGTCATCGGTCTTTTCGTTCATCTTTCCATCCCATGATCACTCATACCAATGAGTGATCATGGGATGGAAAGATGAACGAAAATTCCCAAATCTGTGCGCTGAGTTTCATAACTTTCGACCAAGCGTTTCGACCAAGCCAAATTTTGACCCGTTGGTGGCGCTAGACGGCTGGGTTTAGAGGTCCGTAAATGAGTGTGAGTGGTCAGTACAGTGGTCCAAAACTTTCAGCCAAATTTCAGCACTTTATACCAAGGCGTTCTATGGGCTGCCATAGACTTCAATGGCAGAGGAATAATAATAATAAGAAAACATATAATCACTAAAGGGTTTGCTTTGCTTGACCCCCAATTAGGGGGTCAAGCAAAGGAAGCAGCATGCATTTCAAACAATTTACAAGCATAAATGGAGTTTTTTACCGAGTACATCCAGGGATTGGTTAATGGGTGAGAGGGAAGCTTGCATTTCATATAAATAGAAATAGCCATGCAGGTCTCCTCCAACTCGGACTGAAATGCAAAAATAGACAGGACCTCCGTCTCGGCGGTAGGTTCATCCACGCTTTTAGCCGGCATGCTAGCTCCAGTTGCAGATTTAACTTTTTGAGAGTGTGTTTTGTTTTTTTCCGGACATGGCTGAGACTATAACTGCCCTAATTAGGGATGTCCTGAACATATATCAGAACAGATTTATCAGAATGTCTGCAGTGTGGAAATAGCTTTAAAATATAGCTGCAAGCAGCAATGAGGTGATCAAGCTGGGACACAACTGTGCAAGTTATGCAGCGCAGACTTGTGAGCAAAGTAAGCAGTACGCATTTACAAACATATGCATGTCCAACATTAAACTGGTGGAGGCGCTAGAGCATTCAATGCAGAGGCACAAGAGACGACAGCCCACTTCCTGTTTGGCGGCTTTGCCGCCATTTTTGATTACCTCTCATGGGAGAATAAACTTGAAATTGAAAAATCTTTGAAATAACTTTTGTGCGGCTTGGTCTGAAGATCATCTGTGTCACGTTTCGAGCAAATCGAACAAACTTTGTGACTCGTGAAGATTTTTAAAGCTTTCTGACATAATCCAATATGGCGGAGGTACAACGTGGCCGAAAGTGACGGGCCATAGATCCTTGAACTCGGGTTGATCCAAGGATCACAACGCTACCTCACTTGTGAAAATCAAATGCACGAGTCAAGGTCCACATCAGGAATGCATGTCCAACTTTCACCCATTGGTGGCGCTAGAGTGTTGGGCATAAAATTCTGTTAATTGGTGAGAGTGATCATGGGACGGTTCCAAATCTGTGCGCTGAATTTCATAACTTTCAACCAAGCGGTTCAATTTTCAGCCAAATTTTGACCCGTTGGTGGAGTTAGACGGCTGGGTTTAGCGGTCCGTAAATGAGTGTGAGTGGTCAGTACAGTGGTCCAAAACTTTCAGCCAAATTTCAGCACTTTTTACCAAGGCGTTCTATGGGCTGCCATAGACTTCAATGGCAGAGGAATGATAATAAGAAAACTTAGAATCACTATGGGTGTCTCGCAGTTTTACTGCTTGACCCCAAATAAATATAGCTGCAAGCAGCAATGAGGGGGTCAAGCTGGGACGCAACTGTGCAAGTTATGCAGCGCAGACTTGTGAGCAAAGTAAGCAGTACGCATTTTAAAGAATTTACAAGCATAAAATGCATGTCAAACATTGTCACAAAACACGATAACAGGTCACAATCCACAGTCACAAAACGAAATATCATGTCACAAAACACGATAACATGTCACAAAACACAGTCACAAAAAACGTCGACATGCAAAAAAACACAAGTCACAAAAACAGTCACAAAACACGTTAACATGTCACAAAACACAGTCACAAAAGACGATAACATGTCACAAAACAGTCACTAAAGACGATAACGTGGCAAAAAACAATGACATGTCACAAAACACGATAATATGTCACAAAACACAGTCACAAAAGACGATAACATGTCACAAAATACGCTAAAATGTCATAAAACAGTGTCACAAAACACGATAACATCACAAAAAATGATAACATGTCACAAAACACAATATCATGTCAAAAAAACAATAAGATATCACAAAACACAATAACATGTCAAAAAACAAAACATGTCACAAAACACGACAACATGTCACAAAATACGATAACATGTCACAAAATACAGTAACAAAATGAGAAAAAAAACAAGATAAAATGTCTCAAAACAAGATAACGTGTCACTTAAACACAGTCACAAAACACAATGACGTGTCACAAAACACAGTCACAAAACACGATAACATGTCACAAAACGCAGTCACAAAACACGATAACGTCACATAAATCGATAACATGTCACAAAACACAATATCTTTTGAAAAAACACAATAAAATGTCACAAACACAATAACATGTCATAAAACTTGATAACATCTCACAAAACACAGTCACAATACACGATAACGTGACAAAACACGATAAAATGTCACAAAACAGTCACAAAACACAATAACGTCACAAAACACCATTACATGTCACAAAACACGATAACATGTCACAAAATATGATAACATGTTACAAAATACAGTCACAAAATGAGAAAACAAAACAAGATAACATGTCACAAAACACACTCATTAAACACGATAACATGTCACAAAACACTTTCACGAAACACGAAAACATGTCACAAAACCCGATAACATGTCAGAAAACACAACATGTCACAAAACGCTTTCGCAAAACACGATAAAATGTCACAAAACACGATAACAGGTCACAAAACACAATAACATGTCACAAAACGCGAAAACATGACACAAAACGCGATAACATCTTTCAAAAGACGATAACATGTCACAAAACACAGTCACAAAACATGATAACATGTCACAAAACACAATAACATGTCACATAACAGTCACAAAACACGATAACATGTCACAAAACACAATAACGTCACAAAACACCTTTACATGTCACAAAACACGATAACATGTCACAAATCAAGATAACGTGTCACTTAAACACAGTCACAAAACACAATGACGTGTCACAAAACACAGTCACAAAACACGATAACATGTCACAAAACGCAGTCACAAAACACGATAACGTCACAAAAATCGATAACATGTCAAAAAACACAATATCTTTTGAAAAACACAATAAAATGTCACAAACACAATAACATGTCATAAAACTTGATAACATCTCACAAAACACAGTCACAATACACGATAACATGACAAAACATGATAAAATGTCACAAAACAGTCACAAAACACAATAACGTCACAAAACACAAAAACATCACAAAACACCATTACATGTCACAAAACACGATAACATGTCACATAATATGATAACATGTTACAATATACAGTCACAAAATGAGAAAACAAAACAAGATAACATGTCACAAAACACACTCATTAAACACGATAACATGTCACAAAGCACTTTAACAAAACACGAAAACATGTCACAAAACCCGATAACATGTCAGAAAACACAATAACATGTCACAAAACACGATAACATGTCACAAAACGCTTTCGCAAAACACGATAAAATGTCACAAAACACAATAACATGTCACAAAACACGATAACAGGTCACAAAAAACAATAACATGTCACAAAACGCGAAAACATGTCACAAAACATAACATGTTTCAAAAGATGATAACATGTCACAAAACACAGTCACACACCACCAGAACATGTCACAAAACACAACAACATGTCACAAAACACGATTACATGTCTCAAAACATGATAACATGTCACAAAACACAATATGTCACAAAAGATTATAGCATGTCACAAAAGACACTCAAAACACAACAACATCTCACAAAACACAGTCACAAAACACGATAACATGTCACAAAACAGAATAACATGTCACAAAGCACAATAACATGTCACAAAACACAGTCACAAAACACAATAATTGTCACCATCCATTCCTCTGCTGCTCTGCCAGTAATTTTCCACTCTCCTCCCCTCTGCTCACTCTCCCTGCCGGCCACGCCCTTCTCATCAGCCAACTCTGTTCACCTGTGCACTCAGGTGCTCCTCATCAGTATCCAGCCACTATTTAAGCTACACCAGCCCAGCACTACAGCGCCAGATTGTCTTTGTAGTATGCAGAATTTTCCAGCGCTTTTCCTCGGCTTGATTTCCCGGTTCCGACCCTGCTTGTTCCTGACCCAGCCTCTTCGTCTCTGCCCTGGTTACCTGACTGCCTTCCGTCCCCGACTCCGAACCCTGCCTGTGAGTTCCTGGTGTTATTTTGCCTGTTTCTGTTGCCACTCCGGCTTCTCCGTGGAGGATTACTCTTCGGCCTGCTTTTGCTTTGGACTTCTGGACTGGAGCTCTGTCTATAGACTTGTTAAGCACTGTGTTCCTGCCTGCTGCCTAGTGCAGTCATCTGTTGTCTGCAGTAAAATAAAGAACATTAAAGCCACAGTAAGATTGTACTGCGTTTGGGTCTTCCTGATCTGTGACAGTACAATCTGGCCAAGAATGGACCCAGCACACAATCCTACTCCTTTGAGCCGTCTCGAGAGGATTGAGGGCGTCCTCCAGCAGCACGAGGCCATAATGGCTGCTGCCACAATGGAAGCCAGGCAGACAGCGGAGGCTAATGCACAGGCGCTAACAGCATTAACTGCACAGATGCAGCAGCTAACTGCGCTGCTTACAAATCCTCCTGCTCAGGCACCGGCAGCAGCTCCACCACCAGCACTGTCTACTCAACCACTCCCTGATGTTTCTCCTGAGCCCCGGGTGGGGACCCCTGAGCGCTATGACGGCGACCCTGAAACCTGCAGCCCCTTTCTGACTAACTGTTCCTTGCTGTTCTCCCTCCAGCCTCGCACTTTTGCCTCTGAACAGGCAAAAGTCGCATTTACCATTAACCACCTCACCGGTAGAGCTCGCCTGTGGGGAACCGCGGAGTGGGAGAGTCAGTCTCCAGCCTGCTCCTCTTTTCAATTGTTTGCCGAGGAGCTGCGCAAGGTTTTCGGCCTGGCAGCCGCCAGATCTGAATCTGCACGGGGACTCATGGACATGCGGCAGGGAGATCGCACAGTGGCTGATTATTCCATTGATTTCCGCACCAAGGCCCGCCAGAGCAGGTGGAACACCGAGGCTCTGGTAGATGCTTTTCTCCATGGACTGGCAGACTATGTTAAGGATGGACTGGTCTCCCACACAGTTCCGCCGACGTTGGATGGGGTCATCGGGTTGGCTATCCAGATTGATCTGCGTTTCCAGGCACGTCGTCGGGAGGGACGCCAGGGGCCTCCTCCACGCCAGGCGAATTTCCAGACCACAGGGGGGGTCAGTCACTCCACTGTGGGGCCACCAGTGGAGTCTGAGCCGATGCAGCTGGGCCGTGCTTCCCTCACGCCAGAGGAACGCGAACGACGCAGGCAGAGAAACCTCTGTATGTACTGTGGCAAGGCTGGACATTACAGACTGACCTGTCCAGCAAAAGACCAGGCTCGCCCGTAAACGAGGAGGTACGGGTGAGCCCTACGACAACGCAGTCTCCTCTAAGGCCACGACTTCAGGCCCGCCTGCTCCTTTCCGATGGTCCTCGCACCCTGGCCATTTTAATAGACTCTGGGGCAGACGCCTGCATCATGGACGAGGGGCTGGTACAGCAGTTGGGGCTCGAGCGGGTTCCATTGTGTGACCCAGTTTCTGCGCAAGCTCTTGATGGCCACGTCCTGGGAACTGTCACACACCAGACCACCCAGGTACCCATGCTGCTGTCAGGGAACCATTATGAGTTGGCCCAGTTTCACATCCTGAATTCCCCCAGTCAGCCTCTCATTCTGGGATTTCCATGGCTACGTCAGCACAACCCCAACATTGACTGGGAACGGGGGGTCATCCGTGAGTGGGGAACCACTTGTCACCGCACCTGCCTGAAACAAGCCTCGTCTCCAACCCAGTCATCCCCTTCCAGTCCACCACCTGACATCTCCAGGGTGCCTCCTGAGTACCACAGCCTCCGCCTGGTGTTCAGTAAATCTAAAGCTTTGTCTCTACCTCCTCATCGGCCCTATGACTGCTCCATCGACCTCCAGCCTGGCACATCTCCACCCAAGGGTCGCCTGTACTCGCTGTCTGCTCCCGAGAGGAAAGCGATGGAGGTCTACATCAACGACTCCCTGGCAGCAGGCATCATCCGTCCATCTTCCTCTCCCGCGGGAGCCGGTTTCTTCTTTGTGGACAAGAAAGATAAGACTTTAAGGCCCTGCATTGATTACCGTGGCCTTAATGACATCACCATCAAGAACCGCTACCCGCTGCCACTCATCTCGTCTGCCTTCGAGTTGCTCCAGGGGGCCACCATCTTCACCAAACTTGACCTTCGCAACGCCTATCACCTGGTCCGCATCAGGGAGGGGGACGAATGGAAGACTGCGTTCAACACCCCTTCGGGGCATTACGAATACCTCGTAATGCCCTTTGGCCTCACCAACGCCCCTGCCATCTTCCAAGCTCTGGTCAATGATGTCCTTCGGGACATGCTCAACCGGTTCGTGTTCGTCTACCTAGATGACATCTTGATTTTTTCCAAGTCTCAAGAAGAGCACATCAACCACGTTCAGTCTGTGCTCCAACGTCTCCTCGAGAACTCCCTGTTCGTCAAGGCGGAGAAGTGTGAGTTCCACGCATCCACAGTCTCGTTCCTGGGGTACATTGTGGCCAAGGGCAGTCTCCAGATGGACCCGGCGAAGGTCTCGGCAGTCACCTCCTGGCCCGTTCCTGACTCCCGTAAACAGCTCCAACGCTTCCTGGGTTTTGCCAACTTCTACCGCCGCTTCATCCGAAACTACAGCTCTGTGGCCGCTCCCCTTACGGCTCTCACCAGCTCCAAGGTGCCGTTCTGTTGGAACCCAGCGGCCGAGGCCGCCTTCAGGAACCTCAAACTCAGGTTCACCACAGCGCCCATTCTCCAGCTGCCGGATTCCGACCGCCAGTTCGTGGTGGAGGTGGACGCTTCCGACGTGGGGGTGGGGGCAGTGCTCTCACAGCGGTCTGCCTCCGATCAGAAGGTACATCCCTGTGCCTTCTTCTCTCGGCGTTTGTCCACAGCCGAGAGAAACTATGACATTGGCAACAGAGAATTGCTGGCGGTAAAGTTGGCTTTGGAGGAATGGAGACATTGGTTGGAGGGCGCGAATGTACCGTTTATAGTCTGGACTGATCACAAGAATTTGGAATACATACGCACAGCCAAAAGACTGAACTCTCGCCAAGCCCGCTGGTCCCTGTTTTTCACCCGGTTCTGCTTCACCCTCTCCTATCGACCGGGGTCCCGCAACACTAAGCCGGACGCCCTGTCTCGCCAGTTCCAGAAGGAAGGGGATTCGGGGAAGGAGCCAGCCAACATTCTTCCACCCCCCTGTGTGGTGGCTACTCTTACCTGGGACATGGAAGAGAGGGTAAGAGCAGCTACAGGGGGGCAGGCTGGTCCTAGTGCCTGCCCTCCCAACCGCCTCTTTGTTCCTGAGGCCTTGAGGTCGGAGGTCCTGCAGTGGGCCCACTCCAGCAAGCTCACCTGCCATCCCGGATCCCAGCGCACTCGAGATTTCCTCTCCCAGCGGTTCTGGTGGCCCACACTGGCTAGGGATACTAGTGACTTTATTAAGGCCTGTCTCACCTGCAATCAGCACAAGGCCTCACATCAGGCGCCTGCAGGGCTCCTTCGGCCCCTCCCGGTTCCACATCGTCCCTGGTCCCACATCTCGTTGGATTTTGTCACTGGTCTTCCTCCTTCCCAGGGCCACACGGTCATCCTTACTGTAGTGGACCGATTCAGTAAGATGGCACATTTCGTGCCCCTGCCTAAGTTGCCATCGGCCAAAGAGACTGCACAGTTGGTGCTGCTACAGGTGTTCCGCCTGCATGGCCTCCCAGCCGACGTGGTGTCTGACCGCGGTCCCCAGTTTACCTCGGTCTTCTGGAGGGAGTTCTGCAGCCTGGTGGGGGCCACAGCCAGTCTCTCCTCTGGGTTCCACCCACAGACCAATGGACAGAGTGAACGGATGAACCAGGAGATGGAAACGGCTCTGCGCTGCCTGGTTTCACGGAATCCATCGTCCTGGTCCCAGCAACTTCTGTGGGTGGAGTACGCCCACAATTCACTAACCAGCTCTGCTACCGGCCTTTCCCCATTCCAGTGTGCGTATGGGTACCAGCCCCCTCTCTTTCCGGCCCTGGAAAGGGAGGTCTCCTGCCCCTCGGTTCAAGCCTTCATCCGTCGCTGTCGCAGGACCTGGGTCCAGGCACGGTCCTCCCTTCTGCGTTCGGGGAGGCGTCACGCTGCGGCAGCCAACAGACGGCGGTCCACGGCCCCGGACTACAAGGTTGGTCAGAGGGTTTGGCTCTCCACCCGGGACCTGCCTCTGCGGGTGGAGTCAAAGAAGCTGGCTCCCCGATTTGTTGGACCGTTCCCGATCCAGCAAATAATTAATCCAGCTGCAGTGAGACTCCAACTCCCACGCTCCATGCGGATCCACCCAACCTTCCACGTCTCAAGGATCAAGCCAGTCCATGAGAGTCCGTTGGCTCCGGCAGTGCCTCGTCCTCCCCTCCCCGTCTCATTGATGGAGATCCAGCGTTTACAGTCCGACGCCTGGTTCGGGCCCGCCGTCGTGGGAGAGGTCTCCAGTACCTGGTGGACTGGGAGGGCTATGGTCCGGAGGAGAGGTCGTGGGTTCCGGCGCGGCACATTCTTGACCCAGACCTCATCGCTGATTTCCACCAACAACATCCTGATCAACCGTCCAGGACCAGACTACCTCCTAGTGACACTCATCAGACTCCCTCCACCCAACCAGCTGAGGAGGAGGAGGACATGTAACTCTCTGAAGGGGTTTTTACCCTCCTCCAGACCCCCTCCACCCACCCAACTCTGTTTGGAGTTTTCTTTTGGGACGTCAGGAGCCGTCCCTTAAGGGGGGGTTCTGTCACCATCCATTCCTCTGCTGCTCTGCCAGTAATTTTCCACTCTCCTCCCCTCTGCTCACTCTCCCTGCCGGCCACGCCCTTCTCATCAGCCAACTCTGTTCACCTGTGCACTCAGGTGCTCCTCATCAGTATCCAGCCACTATTTAAGCTACACCAGCCCAGCACTACAGCGCCAGATTGTCTTTGTAGTATGCAGAACTTTCCAGCGCTTTTCCTCGGCTTGATTTCCCGGTTCCGACCCTGCTTGTTCCTGACCCAGCCTCTTCGTCTCTGCCCTGGTTACCTGACTGCCTTCCGTCCCCGACTCCGAACCCTGCCTGTGAGTTCCTGGTGTTATTTTGCCTGTTTCTGTTGCCACTCCGGCTTCTCCGTGGAGGATTACTCTTCGGCCTGCTTTTGCTTTGGACTTCTGGACTGGAGCTCTGTCTATAGACTTGTTAAGCACTGTGTTCCTGCCTGCTGCCTAGTGCAGTCATCTGTTGTCTGCAGTAAAATAAAGAACATTAAAGCCACAGTAAGATTGTACTGCGTTTGGGTCTTCCTGATCTGTGACAATAATATGTCACAAAACACGATAATATGTCACAAAACACGATAGCATGTCTCAAAACACGATAACATGTCACAAAACACAGTCACAAAACACGATAACATGTCACAAAATACGATAGCATGTCACAAAACACAATAAAATGTCATAAAACAGTGACAAAATAAGAAAACAAAACACACTCATAAAGCATAACATTTCTCAAAACACAGTCACAAAACATGATAACATATCATAAAACATGAAAACATGTCACAAAACACGATGACATGTCACAAAACACAGTCACAAAACATGACGGGGTCACAAAAGACAATAACGTCACAAAACAACATAATATGTCAAAAAACACGATAATATGTAACAAAACACGATGATATGTCAAAAAACACGATAACATGTCACATAACACAGTCACAAAAGACGTTAACATGTCACAAAACACAGTCACAAAACACGATACCATGTCACAAAACACAATAACGTCACAAAACACCTTTACATGTCACAAAACACGATAACATGTCACAAATCAAGATAACGTGTCACTTAAACACAGTCACAAAACACAATGACGTGTCACAAAACACAGTCACAAAACACGATAACATGTCACAAAACGCAGTCACAAAACACGATAACGTCACAAAAATCGATAACATGTCAAAAAACACAATATCTTTTGAAAAACACAATAAAATGTCACAAACACAATAACATGTCATAAAACTTGATAACATCTCACAAAACACAGTCACAAAAGATGATAAAATGTCACAAAAGACACTCAAAACACAATAACGTCACAAAACACAAAAACGTCACAAAACACCATTACATGTCACAAAACACGATAACATGTCACAAAATATGATAACATGTTACAATATACAGTCACAAAATGAGAAAACAAAACAAGATAACATGTCACAAAACACACTCATTAAACACGATAACATGTCACAAAGCACTTTAACAAAACACGAAAACATGTCACAAAACCCGATAACATGTCAGAAAACACAATAACATGTCACAAAACACGATAACATGTCACAAAACGCTTTCGCAAAACACGATAAAATGTCACAAAACACAATAACATGTCACAAAACACGATAACAGGTCACAAAAAACAATAACATGTCACAAAACGCGAAAACATGTCACAAAACATGATAACATGTTTCAAAAGACGATAACATGTCACAAAACACAGTCACACACAACCAGAACATGTCACAAAACACAACAACATGTCACAAAACACGATTACATGCCTCAAAACATGATAACATGTCACAAAACACAATATGTCACAAAAGATTATAGCATGTCACAAAAGACACTCAAAACACAACAACATCTCACAAAACACAGTCACAAAACACGATAACATGTCACAAAACAGAATAACATGTCACAAAGCACAATAACATGTCACAAAACACAGTCACAAAACACAATAATATGTCACAAAACACGATAATATGTTACAAAACACGATAGCATGTCTCAAAACACGATAACATGTTACAAAACACAGTCACAAAACACGATAACATGTCACAAAATACGATAGCATGTCACAAAACACAATAAAATGTCATAAAACAGTGACAAAATAAGAAAACAAAACACACTCATAAAACATAACATTTCTCAAAACACAGTCACAAAACATGATAACATATCATAAAACATGAAAACATGTCACAAAACACGATGACATGTCACAAAACACAGTCACAAAACATGACGGGGTCACAAAAGACAATAACGTCACAAAACACCATAATATGTCAAAAAACACAATAATATGTCAAAAAACACGATAACATGTCACATAACACAGTCACAAAAGACGTTAACATGTCACAAAACACAGTCACAAAACACGATACCATGTCACAAAACACAATAACATGTCACAAAACACGCTAACATGTCACAAACCTCAATAACATGTCACAAAACACTTTCACCAAACACGAAAACATGTCAAAAACACAGTCACAAAACACAATATCATGTCACAAAACACGATAACATGTCTTAAAACACGATAACGTCACAAAACACAGTCACAAAACACGATAACGTCACAAAACACAATAACATGTCACAAAACACAGTCACAAAAGACAATGATATGGCACAAAACACGATAACATGTCACAAAACACAATAACATGTCACAAAACACAATCACAAAACACGATAACAAATCATAAAACACATGTCACAAAACACAGTCACAAAACACAATAATATGTCACAAAACACGATGACATGTCACAAAACACGATGACATGTCACAAAACACGATAACATGTCACAAAACACATGTCACAAAACACAGTCACAAAACACAATAATATGTCACAAAACACGACAACATGTCACAAAACACAGTCACAAAACAAGATAACATGTCACAAAACACAGTCACAAAACACGATAATATGTCACAAAACACAATAACATGTCACAAAACACAATAACATGTCTTAAAACACGATGACGTCACAAAACACAGTCACAAAACACGATAACATGTCACAAAACACAATAACATGTCACAAAACACAATAACATGTCAGAAAACATTATAACATGTCACAAAACACAGTCACAAAAGATGATAAAATGTCACAAAAGACACTCAAAACACAATAACATGTCACAAAACACAATAACATGTCACAAAACACAATAACATGTCACAAAACACAATAACATGTCACAAAACACTCTAACATGTCACAAAACACAGTCACAAAACACGCTAACATTTCACAAAACACAATAACATGTCACAAAACACAGTCACAAAAGACAATAATTTGTCACAAAACACGAGAACACGTCACAAAACACATGTCACAAAACACAATAACATGTCAGAAAACATTATAACATGTCACAAAACACAGTCACAAAAGATGATAAAATGTCACAAAAGACACTCAAAACACGATAACATGTCACAAAACACAATAACATGTCACAAAACACAATCACAAAACACGATAACATGTCACAAAACACATGTCACAAAACACAGTCACAAAACACGATAACATGTCACAAAACACGATAACATGTCACAAAACAGAACAACATGTCACAAAACACGATAATATGGCACAAAACACAATAACATGTCACAAAACACAAAAACATGTCAGAAAACACAATAACATGTCACAAAACACGCTAACATGTCACAAAACACTGTCACAAAACACGATAACATGTCACAAAACACAATATCATGTCACAAAACATGATAACATGTCAGAAAACATTATAACATGTCACAAAACACAGTCACAAAACACGATGACATGTCACAAAACAAAATAACATGTCACAAAAGATGAGAGCATGTCACAAAACACACTCAAAACACAATAACATGTCACAAAACACAGTCACAAAACACAAAAACATGTCACAAAACACAGTCACAAAAGACAATAATTTGTCACAAAACACGATAACACGTCACAAAACACATGTCACAAAACACAATAACATGTCAGAAAACATTATAACATGTCACAAAACACAGTCACAAAAGATGATAAAATGTCACAAAAGACACTCAAAACACGATAACATGTCACAAAACACAATAACATGTCACAAAACACAATCACAAAACACGATAACATGTCATAAAACACATGTCACAAAACACAGTCACAAAACACGATAACATGTCACAAAACACGATAACATGTCACAAAACACGATAACATGTCACAAAACAGAACAACATGTCACAAAACACGATAATATGGCACAAAACACAATAACATGTCACAAAACACAATAACATGTCACAAAACACGCTAACATGTCACAAAACACTGTCACAAAACACGATAACATGTCACAAAACACAATATCATGTCACAAAACACGATAACATGTCTCAAAATACCATAACGTCACAAAACACAGTCACAAAACACGATAACATGTCACAAAACAAAATAACATGTCACAAAAGATGAGAGCATGTCACAAAACACACTCAAAACACAATAACATGTCACAAAACACAGTCACAAAACACGATAACATGTCAGAAAACTGTCAAAAATCACGATAACATGTCAGAAAACAGTCACAAAACACGATAACATGTCAGAAAACACAATAACCTGTCACAAAGTACAATAACCTGTCACAAAACACAATAACATGTCACAAAAAACAATAACATGTCACAAAACACGATAACATGTCACAAAACGCGAAAACATGTCACAAAACACCATAGCATGTCTTAAAACACGATAACATATCTTAAAACACGATAACATGTCTCAAAACACGATAACATGTCACAAAACACAGTCAGAAAACATGATAACATGTCACAAAACACGATAACATGTCACGAAACACAGTCACAAAACACGATAACATGTCACAAACACAATAACATGTCACATAACAGTCACAAAACACGATAACATGTCACAAAACACAATAACATGTCTTAAAACACGATGACGTCACAAAACACAGTCACAAAACACGATAACATGTCACAAAACACAATAACATGTCACAAAACACAGTCACAAAAGATGATAAAATGTCACAAAAGACACTCAAAACACGATAACATATCACAAAACACAATAACATGTCACAAAACACAATCACAAAACACGATAACAAGTCATAAAACACATGTCACAAAACACGATAACGTCATAAAACACATGTCACAAAACAGTCACAAAACACGATAACATGTCACAAAACACGATAGCATGTCACAAAACACGATAATATGCCACAAAACACAATAACATGTCAGAAAACACAATAACATGTCACAAAACACAATAACATGTCACAAAACACAATAACATGTCACAAAACACTAACACATCACAAAACACATGTCACAAAACACAATAACATGTCATAAAACATAACATGTCACAAAACACAGTCACAAAACACAGTCACAAAACACAATAACATGTCACAAAACACAAAAACATGTCACAAAACACGCTAACATGTCACAAAACACTGTCACAAAACACGATAACATGTCACAAAACACAATATCATGTCACAAAACACGATAACATGTCTCAAAATACCATAACGTCACAAAACACAGTCACAAAACACGATAACATGTCACAAAACAAAATAACATGTCACAAAAGATGAGAGCATGTCACAAAACACACTCAAAACACAATAACATGTCACAAAACACAGTCACAAAACACGATAACGTGTCAGAAAACAGTCAAAAATCACGATAACATGTCAGAAAACAGTCGCAAAACACGATAACATGTCAGAAAACACAATAACCTGTCACAAAGTACAAAAACCTGTCACAAAACACAATAACATGTCACAAAAAACAATAACATGTCACAAAACACGGTAACATGTCACAAAACACAGTCACAAAACATGACGGGGTCACAAAAGACAATAACGTCACAAAACACCATAATATGTCAAAAAACACAATAATATGTCAAAAAACACGATAACATGTCACATAACACAGTCACAAAAGACGTTAACATGTCACAAAACACAGTCACAAAACACGATGCCATGTCACAAAACACAATAACATGTCACAAAACACGCTAACATGTCACAAACCTCAATAACATGTCACAAAACACTTTCACCAAACACGAAAACATGTCAAAAATACAGTCACAAAACACAATATCGTGTCACAAAACACGATAACATGTCTTAAAACACGATAACGTCACAAAACACAGTCACAAAACACGATAACGTCACAAAACACAATAACATGTCACAAAACACAGTCACAAAACACAATGATATGGCACAAAACACGATAACATGTCACAAAACACAATAACATGTCACAAAACACAATCACAAAACACGATAACAAATCATAAAACACATGTCACAAAACACAGTCACAAAACACAATAATATGTCACAAAACACGATGACATGTCACAAAACACGATGACATGTCACAAAACACATGTCACAAAACACAGTCACAAAACACAATAATATGTCACAAAACACGACAACATGTCACAAAACACAGTCACAAAACAAGATAACATGTCACAAAACAGTCACAAAACACGATAATATGTCACAAAACACAATAACATGTCACAAAACACAATAACATGTCTTAAAACACGATGACGTCACAAAACACAGTCACAAAACACGATAACATGTCACAAAACACAATAACATGTCACAAAACACGATAACATGTCTGAAAACATTATAACATGTCACAAAACACAGTCACAAAAGATGATAAAATGTCACAAAAGACACTCAAAACACAATAACATGTCACAAAACACAATAACATGTCACAAAACACAATTACATGTCACAAAAGACAATAATTTGTCACAAAACACGCTAACATGTCACAAAACACAGTCACAAAACACGCTAACATGTCACAAAACACAATAACATGTCACAAAACAAAGTCACAAAAGACAATAATTTGTCACAAAACACGATAACACGTCACAAAACACATGTCACAAAACACAATAACATGTCAGAAAACATTATAACATGTCACAAAACACAGTCACAAAAGATGATAAAATGTCACAAAAGACACTCAAAACACGATAACATGTCACAAAACACAATAACATGTCACAAAACACAATCACAAAACACGATAACATGTCACAAAACACATGTCACAAAACACAGTCACAAAACACGATAACATGTCACAAAACACGATAACATGTCACAAAACAGAACAACATGTCACAAAACACGATAATATGGCACAAAACACAATAACATGTCACAAAACACAAAAACATGTCACAAAACACAATAACATGTCACAAAACACGCTAACATGTCACAAAACACTGTCACAAAACACGATAACATGTCACAAAACACAATATCATGTCACAAAACACGATAACATGTCAGAAAACACTTTCACCAAACACGAAAACATGTCAAAAATACAGTCACAAAACACAATATCATGTCACAAAACACGATAACATGTCTTAAAACACGATAACGTCACAAAACACAGTCACAAAACACGATAACGTCACAAAACACAATAACATGTCACAAAACACAGTCACAAAACACAATGATATGGCACAAAACACGATAACATGTCACAAAACACAATAACATGTCACAAAACACAATCACAAAACACGATAACAAATCATAAAACACATGTCACAAAACACAGTCACAAAACACAATAATATGTCACAAAACACGATGACATGTCACAAAACACGATGACATGTCACAAAACACATGTCACAAAACACAGTCACAAAACACAATAATATGTCACAAAACACGACAACATGTCACAAAACACAGTCACAAAACAAGATAACATGTCACAAAACAGTCACAAAACACGATAATATGTCACAAAACACAATAACATGTCACAAAACACGCATACATGTCACAAAACACTAACACATCACAAAACACATGTCACAAAACACAATAACATGTCAAAAAACACAATAACATGTCACAAAACACGATAACATGTCTGAAAACATTATAACATGTCACAAAACACAGTCACAAAAGATGATAAAATGTCACAAAAGACACTCAAAACACAATAACATGTCACAAAACACAATAACATGTCACAAAACACAATTACATGTCACAAAAGACAATAATTTGTCACAAAACACGCTAACATGTCACAAAACACAGTCACAAAACACGCTAACATGTCACAAAACACAATAACATGTCACAAAACAAAGTCACAAAAGACAATAATTTGTCACAAAACACGATAACACGTCACAAAACACATGTCACAAAACACAATAACATGTCAGAAAACATTATAACATGTCACAAAACACAGTCACAAAAGATGATAAAATGTCACAAAAGACACTCAAAACACGATAACATGTCACAAAACACAATAACATGTCACAAAACACAATCACAAAACACGATAACATGTCACAAAACACATGTCACAAAACACAGTCACAAAACACGATAACATGTCACAAAACACGATAACATGTCACAAAACAGAACAACATGTCACAAAACACGATAATATGGCACAAAACACAATAACATGTCACAAAACACAAAAACATGTCACAAAACACAATAACATGTCACAAAACACGCTAACATGTCACAAAACACTGTCACAAAACACGATAACATGTCACAAAACACAATATCATGTCACAAAACACGATAACATGTCAGAAAACATTATAACATGTCACAAAACACAGTCACAAAACACGATGACATGTCACAAAACAAAATAACATGTCACAAAAGATGAGAGCATGTCACAAAACACACTCAAAACACAATAACATGTCACAAAACACAGTCACAAAACACGATAACATGTCAGAAAACAGTCAAAAATCACGATAACATGTCAGAAAACAGTCACAAAACACGATAACATGTCAGAAAACACAATAACCTGTCACAAAGTACAATAACCTGTCACAAAACACAATAACATGTCACAAAAAACAATAACATGTCACAAAACACGATAACATGTCACAAAACGCGAAAACATGTCACAAAACGCCATAGCATGTCTTAAAACACGATAACATATCTTAAAACACGATAACATGTCTCAAAACACGATAACATGTCACAAAACACAGTCAGAAAACATGATAACATGTCACAAAACACGATAACATGTCACGAAACACAGTCACAAAACACGATAACATGTCACAAACACAATAACATGTCACATAACAGTCACAAAACACGATAACATGTCACAAAACACAATAACATGTCACAAAACACAATAACATGTCTTAAAACACGATGACGTCACAAAACACAGTCACAAAACACGATAACATGTCACAAAACACAATAACATGTCACAAAACACGATAACATGTCAGAAAACATTATAACATGTCACAAAACACAGTCACAAAAGATGATAAAATGTCACAAAAGACACTCAAAACACGATAACATATCACAAAAAACAATAACATGTCACAAAACACAATCACAAAACACGATAACAAGTCATAAAACACATGTCACGAAACACGATAACGTCATAAAACACATGTCACAAAACACAGTCACAAAACACGATAACATGTCACAAAACACGATAACATGTCACAAAACACGATAATATGCCACAAAACACAATAACATGTCAGAAAACACAATAACATGTCACAAAACACAATAACATGTCACAAAACACGCATACATGTCACAAAACACTAACACATCACAAAACACATGTCACAAAACACAATAACATGTCAAAAAACATAACATGTCACAAAACACAATAACATGTCACAAAACACGCTAACATGTCACAAAACACTGTCACAAAACACGATAACATGTCACAAAACACAATATCATGTCACAAAACACGATAACATGTCTCAAAATACCATAACGTCACAAAACCCAGTCACAAAACACGATAACATGTCACAAAACAAAATAACATGTCACAAAAGATGAGAGCATGTCACAAAACACACTCAAAACACAATAACATGTCACAAAACACAGTCACAAAACACGATAACATGTCAGAAAACAGTCAAAAATCACGATAACATGTCAGAAAACAGTCACAAAACACGATAACATGTCAGAAAACACAATAACCTGTCACAAAAGACAATAACATGTCACAAAAAACAAAAACATGTCACAAAACACGATAACATGTCACAAAACGCGAAAATATGTCACAAAACGCCATAGCATGTCTTAAAACACGATAACATATCTTAAAACACGATAACATGTCTCAAAACACAATAACATGTCACAAAACACAGTCAGAAAACATGATAACATGTCACAAAACACGATAACATGTCACGAAACACAGTCACAAAACACGATAACATGTCACAAACACAATAACATGTCACATAACAGTCACAAAACACGATAACATGTCACAAAACACAATATCATGTCTCAAAACACGATAACATGTCTCAAAATACCATAACGTCACAAAACACAGTCACAAAACACGATAACATGTCCCAAAATAAAATAACATGTCACAAAAGATGAGAGCATGTCACAAAACACACTCAAAACACAATAACATGTCACAAAACACAGTCACAAAACACGATAACATGTCAGAAAACTGTCAAAAATCACGATAACATGTCAGAAAACAGTCACAAAACACGATAACATGTCAGAAAACACAATAACCTGTCACAAAGTACAATAACCTGTCACAAAACACAATTACATGTCACAAAAAACAATAACATGTCACAAAACACGATAACATGTCACAAAACGCGAAAATATGTCACAAAACACCATAGCATGTCTTAAAACACGATAACATATCTTAAAACACGATAACATGTCACAAAACACAGTCAGAAAACATGATAACATGTCACAAAACACGATAACATGTCACGAAACACAGTCACAAAACACGATAACATGTCACAAACACAATAACATGTCACATAACAGTCACAAAACACGATAACATGTCACAAAACACAATAACATGTCACAAAACACAATAACATGTCTTAAAACACGATGACGTCACAAAACACAGTCACAAAACACGATAACATGTCACAAAACACAATAACATGTCACAAAACACGATAACATGTCAGAAAACATTATAACATGTCACAAAACACAGTCACAAAAGATGATAAAATGTCACAAAAGACACTCAAAACACGATAACATGTCACAAAACACAATAACATGTCACAAAACACAATCACAAAACACGATAACAAATCATAAAACACATGTCACAAAACACAGTCACAAAACACAATAATATGTCACAAAACACGATGACATGTCACAAAACACGATGACATGTCACAAAACACATGTCACAAAACACGATGACATGTCACAAAACACATGTCACAAAACACAGTCACAAAACACAATAATATGTCACAAAACACGACAACATGTCACAAAACAGTCACAAAACACGATAATATGTCACAAAACACAATAACATGTCACAAAACACAATAACATGTCTTAAAACACGATGACGTCACAAAACACAGTCACAAAACACGATAACATGTCACAAAACACAATAACATGTCACAAAACACGATAACATGTCTGAAAACATTATAACATGTCACAAAACACAGTCACAAAAGATGATAAAATGTCACAAAAGACACTCAAAACACAATAACATGTCACAAAACACAATAACATGTCACAAAACACAATTACATGTCACAAAAGACAATAATTTGTCACAAAACACGCTAACATGTCACAAAACACAGTCACAAAACACGCTAACATGTCACAAAACACAATAACATGTCACAAAACAAAGTCACAAAAGACAATAATTTGTCACAAAACACGATAACACGTCACAAAACACATGTCACAAAACACAATAACATGTCAGAAAACATTATAACATGTCACAAAACACAGTCACAAAAGATGATAAAATGTCACAAAAGACACTCAAAACACGATAACATGTCACAAAACACAATAACATGTCACAAAACACAATCACAAAACACGATAACATGTCACAAAACACATGTCACAAAACACAGTCACAAAACACGATAACATGTCACAAAACACGATAACATGTCACAAAACAGAACAACATGTCACAAAACACGATAATATGGCACAAAACACAATAACATGTCACAAAACACAAAAACATGTCACAAAACACAATAACATGTCACAAAACACGCTAACATGTCACAAAACACTGTCACAAAACACGATAACATGTCACAAAACACAATATCATGTCACAAAACACGATAACATGTCAGAAAACATTATAACATGTCACAAAACACAGTCACAAAACACGATGACATGTCACAAAACAAAATAACATGTCACAAAAGATGAGAGCATGTCACAAAACACACTCAAAACACAATAACATGTCACAAAACACAGTCACAAAACACGATAACATGTCAGAAAACAGTCAAAAATCACGATAACATGTCAGAAAACAGTCACAAAACACGATAACATGTCAGAAAACACAATAACCTGTCACAAAGTACAATAACCTGTCACAAAACACAATAACATGTCACAAAAAACAATAACATGTCACAAAACACGATAACATGTCACAAAACGCGAAAACATGTCACAAAACGCCATAGCATGTCTTAAAACACGATAACATATCTTAAAACACGATAACATGTCTCAAAACACGATAACATGTCACAAAACACAGTCAGAAAACATGATAACATGTCACAAAACACGATAACATGTCACGAAACACAGTCACAAAACACGATAACATGTCACAAACACAATAACATGTCACATAACAGTCACAAAACACGATAACATGTCACAAAACACAATAACATGTCACAAAACACAATAACATGTCTTAAAACACGATGACGTCACAAAACACAGTCACAAAACACGATAACATGTCACAAAACACAATAACATGTCACAAAACACGATAACATGTCAGAAAACATTATAACATGTCACAAAACACAGTCACAAAAGATGATAAAATGTCACAAAAGACACTCAAAACACGATAACATATCACAAAAAACAATAACATGTCACAAAACACAATCACAAAACACGATAACAAGTCATAAAACACATGTCACGAAACACGATAACGTCATAAAACACATGTCACAAAACACAGTCACAAAACACGATAACATGTCACAAAACACGATAACATGTCACAAAACACGATAATATGCCACAAAACACAATAACATGTCAGAAAACACAATAACATGTCACAAAACACAATAACATGTCACAAAACACGCATACATGTCACAAAACACTAACACATCACAAAACACATGTCACAAAACACAATAACATGTCAAAAAACATAACATGTCACAAAACACAATAACATGTCACAAAACACGCTAACATGTCACAAAACACTGTCACAAAACACGATAACATGTCACAAAACACAATATCATGTCACAAAACACGATAACATGTCTCAAAATACCATAACGTCACAAAACACAGTCACAAAACACGATAACATGTCACAAAACAAAATAACATGTCACAAAATATGAGAGCATGTCACAAAACACACTCAAAACACAATAACATGTCACAAAACACAGTCACAAAACACGATAACATGTCAGAAAACAGTCAAAAATCACGATAACATGTCAGAAAACAGTCACAAAACACGATAACATGTCAGAAAACACAATAACCTGTCACAAAAGACAATAACATGTCACAAAAAACAAAAACATGTCACAAAACACGATAACATGTCACAAAACGCGAAAATATGTCACAAAACGCCATAGCATGTCTTAAAACACGATAACATATCTTAAAACACGATAACATGTCTCAAAACACAATAACATGTCACAAAACACAGTCAGAAAACATGATAACATGTCACAAAACACGATAACATGTCACGAAACACAGTCACAAAACACGATAACATGTCACAAACACAATAACATGTCACATAACAGTCACAAAACACGATAACATGTCACAAAACACAATATCATGTCACAAAACACGATAACATGTCTCAAAATACCATAACGTCACAAAACACAGTCACAAAACACGATAACATGTCCCAAAATAAAATAACATGTCACAAAAGATGAGAGCATGTCACAAAACACACTCAAAACACAATAACATGTCACAAAACACAGTCACAAAACACGATAACATGTCAGAAAACAGTCAAAAATCACGATAACATGTCAGAAAACAGTCACAAAACACGATAACATGTCAGAAAACACAATAACCTGTCACAAAGTACAATAACCTGTCACAAAACACAATTACATGTCACAAAAAACAATAACATGTCACAAAACACGATAACATGTCACAAAACGCGAAAATATGTCACAAAACACCATAGCATGTCTTAAAACACGATAACATATCTTAAAACACGATAACATGTCACAAAACACAGTCAGAAAACATGATAACATGTCACAAAACACGATAACATGTCACGAAACACAGTCACAAAACACGATAACATGTCACAAACACAATAACATGTCACATAACAGTCACAAAACACGATAACATGTCACAAAACACAATAACATGTCACAAAACACAATAACATGTCTTAAAACACGATGACGTCACAAAACACAGTCACAAAACACGATAACATGTCACAAAACACAATAACATGTCACAAAACACGATAACATGTCAGAAAACATTATAACATGTCACAAAACACAGTCACAAAAGATGATAAAATGTCACAAAAGACACTCAAAACACGATAACATATCACAAAACACAATAACATGTCACAAAACACAATCACAAAACACGATAACAAGTCATAAAACACATGTCACAAAACACGATAACGTCATAAAACACATGTCACAAAACACAGTCACAAAACACGATAACATGTCACAAAACACGATAACATGTCACAAAACACGATAATATGCCACAAAACACAATAACATGTCAGAAAACACAATAACATGTCACAAAACACAATAACATGTCACAAAACACGCTAACATGTCACAAAACACTAACACATCACAAAACACATGTCACAAAACACAATAACATGTCATAAAACATAACATGTCACAAAACACAGTCACAAAACAGGATATGTCACATAACACGATAACATGTCACAAAACACGATAACATGTCACAAAACATGAAAACATGTCACAAAACACAGTCACAAAACACGATAACATGTCACAAAACACAATAACATATCACAAAACGCGATAACATGTCACAAAACACAGTCACAAAACACGATAACATGTCACAAAACACAATAACATGTAACAAAACACGATAACATGTCACAAAACACAGTCACAAAACACGATAACATGTCACAAAACACAATAACATGTAACAAAACACGATAACATGTCACAAAATACAGTCACAAAACACGATAACATGTCACAAAACGCAATAAAATGTCACAAAACACAATAACATGTCACAAAACACGATAACATGTCACAAAACACAATAACATGTCACAAAACACAGTCACAAAATAACATGTGACAAAACACAGGCACAAAACACGATAATATGTCACAAAACACGATAACATGTCACAAAACACGATAGCATGTCTCAAAACACGATAACATGTCACAAAACACAATAACATATCACAAAACGCGATAACATGTCACAAAACACAGTCACAAAACACGATAACATGTCACAAAACACAATAACATGTAACAAAACACGATAACATGTCACAAAACACAGTCACAAAACACGATAACATGTCACAAAACACAATAACATGTAACAAAACACGATAACATGTCACAAAATACAGTCACAAAACACGATAACATGTCACAAAACGCAATAAAATGTCACAAAACACAATAACATGTCACAAAACACGATAACATGTCACAAAACACAATAACATGTCACAAAACACAGTCACAAAATAACATGTGACAAAACACAGACACAAAACACGATAATATGTCACAAAACACGATAACATGTCACAAAACACGATAGCATGTCTCAAAACATGATAACATGTCACAAAACAAAAAAAAAACCACTGTCTCTGTCGGTCTCTGCTAAGGGACAACCAGAGGCCGTTCCACAGTTCCAGTCCCACCCAGTAATCTCTACACCCAAGCAGCGACACACAAAACAGAATAAACATAACCAAATGATTGGTTAGCCCGGCTCTCAAAAAACAATACCGCCCCACAATGTCACTCACGCAGTACCACTAATTGGTAAAAAGAGTCTCCTCAAGTGTTTCATAAGTGGTTATGCAGCAACAGTAATATTTGACACTGGCTCACAAGTAAGCATCGTTGACCGGTCCTGGAGGGAAAGATTCATCCCCAGTCACCCAGTGCGGCCTCTGGAAGAGCTTCTCGACACAGGGGAAAGCTTCAGCCTGTATGCTGGAAATGGACAGTCAATACCCTACGACGGATGGGTGGAGCTGATGGTCAACCTCCCAGGTAACGACAACCCAGATCTGGCAATACAGGTCCCCTTCTTAGTCAGCCAGCTTCCCCTCCCTCAGCCCATAATAGGCTCTAATGTTCTTGATGAAATGATTAGTGGGCCACAGTCTTCTGCTGAAACACATGCTAGGGTTATCAGTCTCCTGCAAAGGGCGCTCGGGGTAGAGGAAGACCAAGCCATAGCTATGGTTAGCTTTACTCAGGTCCAGAAAATACCAAATTATGTCATTGCCACAAATAGAGTAGGTAAGGAAGATGTGAGTATACCAGCAGGAAAAACTGTTAATGTACGGTGTAGAGTTCCACCTACACTTGACACATCAGACGCTGTTGTCTTATACGAACCGTCAGAAGAGAGCACAAGCTTAGAACAGCTGAGTACAGGGGAGGGCCTCTTAGAGATCAGCAACAGCAGGTGGCCCCTTATTCACGTGCCCATTTCCAACCACACTAAGCATGAAATCACTCTCCCAAAGAGAACTCAGTTGGGCTCTATCCAGCACATAACCAAAATCATTGAGGTGGGAAAGCAAGAGTCACAACTAGGCGACAAGCCACCAGCTCCAGTTGTTCGGGCTTAGGTCAATGCCACCACTCCTGCACCACCACCAGCAGAGCCATGGCAACCACCTGTCGACCTAAGCCATCTCAACCCAGAACAACAACGACTAGTGGAGGTAATGCTTCATGAGGAGTCTGCAGCATTTGCCCGTGACAGCACTGACATTGGGTGCATCCCCTCTCTTCAGATGTCAATTAAGCTTCAAGATGACATTCCTGTACAGAAGTCGTATGCTTCAATCCCCAAGCCACTGTACAAGGAAGTAAAAGAGTACATCCAAGAGTTGTTACTGAAAGGATGGATTGTTAAGTCCAAGTCCCCATATGCCGCACCTATAGTTTGTGTAAGAAAAAAGGATGGATCGACTCTGCATTGATTATAGGCTGCTCAACAAAAAGACTGTACCTGACAGACATCCCCTTCCCCGCATACAGGATCTGATTGACTCACTTGGGGGCTACAGCTGGTTTTCCATCTTAGACCAGGGCAAAGCCTACCACCAGGGCTTCATTGCCGAGGGCTCAAGGCACCTTACTGCTTTTAATACCCCTTGGGGTTTATATGAGTGGATACGGATGCCCTTTGGGTTATCAAATGCACCAGCAGCCTTCCAAAGAAGCATGGAGGAAATGCTTGATACACTGAGGGATGAATGTTGCATTCCCTATCTGGACGATGTCCTCTGCTTCTCCCAGTCCTTTGAAGAGCATGTTGAGGTGTTGCGGCGTGTACTCCGAGCTCTACAGCGCCATGGTGTAAAGTTAAGACCGGAAAAGTGTGAGTTATTCAGGAAGGAGGTCAGGTATGTTGGGCGGCTGGTGTCTGAAAACGGGGTGAGAGTGGATCCTAAGGATGTTGAAGCGGCGCAGGCCCTGAAAGACAAAACTCCACAGACAGTAGGAGATGTCAGACAACTCTTAGGTTTCTTGAGCTACTATAGAGCATATGTGCAAGATTGTTCACGCATAGCAAGACCTCTGTATGAGCTTCTCCAGGTAAAGTCCAGTCCATCACCACTCAAACCTTTAAGGGGAAAAACAAAAGGTCCTCAACTCTCTTCGCGCACCCCTGTAGAGGGGACTAGTGAGCACCAGCAGATCCTGGAGCGCCTCATAAACATTTTGACCAACCCCCCAGTGTTAGCGTACCCAGACTTTGATCACCCCTTCGTACTCCATACTGACGCTTCCCAACAGGGCCTTGGAGCTGTCCTTTATCAAAATCAGGGTGCGAAGATGAGGGTAGTCGGTTACGGGTCCCGCACACTCACCCCAGCAGAGCAGAGTTATCATCTCCACAGTGGTAAACTTGAGTTTTTAGCCTTAAAGTGGGCAGTGTGCGACAAATTTAGGGATTACCTGTTTTACGCTCCCCATTTTGTTGTCTACACTGATAACAATCCTCTCACTTATGTGATGAGCACAGCTAAGCTTAACGTTGTAGGCCATCGCTGGGTAGGGCAGCTCGCAGATTTCCACTTCGAGATAAGATACAAACCAGGCAGATTGAATGTTGATGCAGACACGCTCTCTCGTTGTCCCTTTGACATCAACACCTACATGAGTCAGTGTACTGAGAACTTGTCAGAAGAGGCAGTGTGTGCAGCCTGGGGAGGTAGTCGAGTAGCTCAGCAGGGAGAAGTGGCATGGGTGGCAGCTCTTAACATAGCATCTCACTCACCAACTCTCACAGAACCTTTCCCAGTTATTGATCACAGTGATCTTGTGCGTGAACAACAGAAAGATCCAGTCATTGGGAAAATCTTAGAGTTAAAGGAGAAAGCCATAGAAATGACTGAGGACAGACGCAGGGCATTAGATAAACCCACCAGGAAACTCTCCAGGGAGTGGAGCAGGCTGTATGTAGAGAACGGCCTCTTGTATAGGAAAACACTTGGTCGCAAACAGCTAGTCCTTCCAGCAACATATAGACAGACAGCCCTCACTTACCTGCACAATAACATGGGACATGTGGGTGTGGAAAGAGTATTGAGCCTTGCGAGAGAACGTTTTTATTGGCCATTTATGAAAAATGAGATTGAAGAGTACATCACCAGGAAATGTCGTTGTATACAGCAGAAGAAGCCAGCCGTACATGACAGAGCACCTATGGGGAGCCTCACATCAAGCTCACCCCTTGAACTTGTCTGCATTGACTTCCTCCACCTTGAAACCAGCCGTGGTGGATATGAATATATTCTGGTAGTCATCGATCACTTCACCAGGTTTGCGCAGGCATATCCCACCAGAAATAAAGCAGGCAAAACTGCTGCTGACAAGATTTTCAATGACTTTGTCCCACGGTTTGGGTATCCAACTAAACTCCACCACGACCTAGGCAGAGAGTTTGAAAACGAACTGTTTCGGGCCCTCAGACAGCTCTCCGGTGTGCACCACTCCAGGACGTCGCCTTACCATCCACAGGGCAATCCTGTGGATAGGTTAAATTGGACTCTGTTGCAGATGCTCCGCACACTAGGGGAAAAAGAGAGAGAAAATTGGAAGGATCACCTGCCCCATGTCATTCATGCATACAACTGCACTAAACATGAGTCGACAGGCTATTCTCCATATTACCTGTTGTATGGCCACCATCCAAGTCTTCCTGTCGACCTCCTCTTTGGACTGTTAACAGAGGGAGAAACAAACACAGCAAAAGGGTACGCAGAAAAATGGGCAGAGAGAATGACTGAAGCATATAGAATAGCTAGCACCAACAGCCAGCAATCAAGTGCTAGAGGTAAACACTATTACGACAAAAGAAACAGAGGTGTGACTCTACAGCCAGGGGACAGGGTCCTTGTCCGCAACGTCGTTGAAAGGGGTGGCCCATGTAAACTAAAGCCCTATTGGGAAAAGACAATTTACATTGTCAGGGAGCAGGTTGGTGATAATCCAGTCTAAAAGGTCAGTCCTGAGACAGGAAGCCGTCCCATCCGCACTCTCCATCGAAACTTGTTGCTCCAAGTAAATGACTTACCTGTAGAGCCACCAGCCGAGAATACACCTGTTAAGTCACAAAAGCGAAACAAACGATCAGCCCAACCAGTAAGAACAATGGAACAGACACATAACCATGACACAAGTGAATCAGATGAAGAGGAGGAAGGGCCATGTTATTGGCTGCGCATGCCAAGAGCACTACAGAGAGATGACAGCGTCATGCCTCAACTTATCTGTGAGATATCGGAACACCCTGAGCAGGCAGAAATTCACACAGGGGAAACTGGTCCCGTTGAGCCTGTATCTGAAAGTGGAAGTGTTAATGAGGAAGGACAAGAGGGACAGGGGGACAGAGAGCTTGGTGCTGGAGATGATGGACGGGAGTCGCAACAGGTTGATAACCAAGAGAGAGAGAGATCCAGGAGACACAACCTCACACTCAGCCTACGCCAGATGTTAACTTACAGCTCCCTTGGCCAACCAATTTATGAGCCACGCCCTGTGGTCAGTACATTAGCAGTTCAGCCCATAGCTTATGCTCACCAGTACCTACAGCCTTACCTCCAGTCATTCCAAATGACACCTGTCATTACTCCCACTTACCTGCCATTCACTTATCCTATTCATTGCTATTGAACATCACACACACACTTTGTACACTTCACACATGGTCATCTTTAGCAACATGGTGTTAAATTTGTATTTTGTGTATGAGACCAGTTCAAGTCTTTTCATATGTTGGTGAAAATCTACAGTTCATGGGAAATAATCTAAAGTTTATAGTTGTGTTATTAATTGCAAGTGTCAGGAGCCACTTTTGTTTGTGGGGGAGTGTGTGATACACCCTAATGTGACACCACTTTTTGTTTATTCCTCGTCCAAATCTTGTGCATGAGTGTATCATTTTACACATTACTTTATTAATGCCGGCAATAACCAGCTTAATGATTAATATAATGTTAAATTTTATTGTTAAAGAAAGAAAACAATGTTAATGTAGGAGGAAAAAAAAAGCGGAACCAAAGTGCGGGTAACGTTGTATCGCGGCGCTCAAGGTGAGGGACTCCTCCCTCTTCCCTCAGACTGAGATCTGGAGAAGAAGATGGCGGTTCACTCTTTCATTTGCTGATCCGATGATTCTGTTTTCCAGGTCGGTACTTGGTAAAGCTTACAACGACTGCTTCCTCCTAAACTGTGCGGTGGTGTATTGTAGCTGTAATGAGTCCGTGTTCAATTTTGATGTGTGTAGCCGAGTTGAAGAGCCGCGTTTATAACCGCGAAATGCTAGCTTGTGCACACAATGGCGCTAGCGGCCGTTTAGCGTATGTATTGTGAAGGTGAAGTGTGATTCGGTGCGCTGGTGTCCTCGCTCCCGGGCATATTTTAGTTTCGGTTTCTGAAGTATCCTGACGCGTTATGAACGATTGTTTATGTTAAAGAAAGGGATGTTTGCTGTTGAAACTTAAAGAGAGTTGTTCTTGAAGTTACAGTATACAGGAGCTGTTAAATATGTCTGATCTGTGTTTGAAGATACATCATGTGTCAAATAATTCTCCCTGTGTGTATTGAGTTTCATGGTTTGACTCTAAAGTCATTTAAATATGAATGTTAAAGCCAAATAAGGTTTATGATTTACATTATTACATTAATGGTGGATTTATTGAGTTAAAACAGATACTTATACTATCTATATAAGTGAGAAACATGATTTATTCGGTGGATATGATTGCACTTAAAGGAAGAGTGATATTTATTTTTATAAAGACATGATTATTTCTGTGAATGTGTGAGAGATGTTGCCTACTGCTGTGTGGAGAATAGAAACTGTCTTGATGTATTTAAATGTCAACTCACTAAGGGTCATTGAAACTGAAACATGATTACACAGGAGAATGTTTATTGTGTTATACCATGATTTGGGGAAATTTGTAATAAAGAGACTGAGATCTGGAGAAGAAGATGGCGGTTCACTCTTTCATTTGCTGATCCGATGATTCTGTTTTCCAGGGTCGCATCCAGGAGAGAGTTGAGAGCAGTGAATCCCAATACAAATCGTTTGTTACTTCAGTCACACATTTTGAGACTCGTAACACATGCAACTAACCATCTCCTCTAACCTGGCATCACGTCACACACACACATTCCTTCAGCCTGGAGCATATCACACCCACATGTGATATCAGTGATCACCATTGTTTCTTTGTTCTGCCAGACACACACACACGCACACTCACACACACACACACACACACACACACACACACACACACACGCACACACTCATCTTTGTGTTGAATAAAGACTTTTGAACCTTCTTGTTGTCTATTTAATATTGTACAAGGATGAATGTTGCCAAACTCTACACTGTCAAGAACTCCAAAATCCTTCAACCATTACTCGCTATTATGGTAAATTTGGTGGTAATTATTAAGTTAATTATTAATCAGAGAATAAACAGTTTAGTACCCTTTTTATGAGACCGATTTGGTAAATTTGCTATGTTTTGGGGGTGGTGCCCCAAGGTGATCTAATGTAAATTGGATCACATTATTTATCATAACTAATGATTATCCCTGATAACCATTAATTATTATTTAACCTAAATCTCCCTTTTAAAGTTGCATAAACACTACTTTATTGTGCCTCGTGTAATGCAAGGCCCAACAGAGCACTTTCCACCGTGTGCGAGCAGCTAACACTGTGGACAGCATGCAGGATCCTTCAGAACCCCTCCCACGCTCTGTTCCCAGCGTTTGAGTGGCTCCCCTTGGGACGCCGGTTCGCTGCTCAGGCTGCAGAACACAGAGGAGGAGATCAACCTTTGTTCCCAAGGCTGTTCAGCTCCTAAACTCCCCTCCACCCCTGCACCCCCTGCACCCAACACTGGACAATACCAAAACAGACAATAAGTAACCTGTTGATGGCCACATTTGCACTAACTGCTGCTGCCTCTTAATGCACAGCCCAACCTACCTCAATGCTACTTTGCACCTCATGTACATACTGTAAATTTCTTATTTTAGCTTATTTAGTCTATGTTATTCTATCCGACTTGTTTTGTGTCTTTGTAACTTACATGCTGACTTGTTTGTGTCTGTGTAACTAACATGCTGACTTGTGTACTTAACGCACTGACTTGTGTAATTAATGTGCTGACTTGTTTGTGTCTGTGTACATCTACTCCATGTGGCTTAAATTCCCCCCCTCCCCGAAGACAAATACAGTTTTTTGAATTGAATTGAATTATGATATTCTTTCTACAGGACAATCACTGCCAAAACAGTAGAGGATTGTGACAGCACCGACATCAACAGCCAAACCTGTTGGCTAACACTGACCTGTGTTTATAATCAGTCAAGAAACCTCTGGACATTCTTCCTGTATATAGTTGTTCATGTATACTGTACTGCCCTGTATATTGTCTAAATGATAAGTGGTATTCTATTGTTGTAGTGTTATTTATTTACATGTGTTCCAAAAAATTACCTAATTCAGTTGTGATTGTTAGTGCATCATGTGTAAGAACTGTAATGGGTTGGTTGTGTATGCTAAAAGTGTAAAGAAAAGGCATTTATTATTTTCAAGACTTTATTCAAACAAGTTAGAGATAATGCAGAAAAAGGAATAGTTCCAGCACTTGATGTGATTGCTCTGAATGTACACCTCGAATTCTGGCCTGTAAAGCAGTACATGAGCAACATGATTAGATATTTTTATGGAACAGAGCTCGACTGTCCTCAGCATACTGTGAAGACTTACACTTTCAATGGTGAATACTTTAGACATCCCTGGACAAAACTGTACAGCTGTCCCAGTTTATATGTTTTTTTATTTTATTTTATCCATTCATGCTTTTGACCAGCCCTTTATCTTTCTTTACATCTTTCTACTTACTGTGTTTATTGTTATGCACCGAAACTAGGGCTGGGCAATGATTAAAATTTTTAATCGCGATTAATCGCATGATTTCCCTGATTAATCACGATTAATCGCATTGTATATGCATAATCCAATAATGAATTCAAAAGTAGTGTAAAGTGCACTTTTATTTCAACGTTAAGCTGCCATATGAACGAAAGTGCCATTAACATTTGTTGTACAAACACTTATAACATCAGCACGTTCAACTTGGCAGTGGCTACAAATAGCCTTGGTTCTATCGAATCCGCCGTCTGGAAGAACTTTAAAATGAAAATGTCCATGTAAAAGCTCCGTAATTTTACCCCTCTCCATGTTTGCTTTGTTTTCTCCGCATATTTTTCCGCCAGTTCTTTTCTTTCCCGGTTCCAGCAGCAGCTAACGTTAGCAGCAGCCAGTGCACTTCTTCTTCTTAAGGGCAGTTTGCAGCCAGCTTATTGGTGCAGTACCGCCACCTACTGTTCTGGAGTGGGAGTGTGACCCATTCACCGCAGCAGCCAGCAACAGACTTTTACAAAATAAAAGCATGTGAGCAACATGCATTAATGCGCGATAAAATAAATGTCGGCGTTTAATGAGTTAACGCACTAATAACGCGTTAACGTGCCCAGCCCTAACCGAAACACAAATTCAAATGAAGTAATGCTGCTCATGTGCAATCTTTTGAGCTTGAAGATCTTATTACTCAACGTATGTCATCTTTTCTGAGAACATCTGCTCCCTAACATGTCGCACTCCCACGTCCACAGCCTCTGCCTCCACATCAGAGTCAATGATGCTCTCATCTTGGAAAGTCCAATACACGTTTTTTTTATATGTCTTTATTGAGATTTTTATAGTCACTTAAACATGAACATTTCAACACATGAAATAAACACATTATCCCCCAATCTGGTAAAAATAACGAAAGTAAAATGAAATACAGTTACAGGGTTTCCGCAGGTTTGAACAAGTCAAATTTAAGACTTTTTAAGACCTTTTTAATACCATTTTGAACTAAATTTAAGACCTACACAAAGTACGAATAAGTAAGGAAAAACACAGTCCCAGAATTACTTTCAAAAATAACCAAATTTAATGCCATTCACAGAGCAACTCAAACAATGAAGAATGGAGTGAGTGAGTGAGTGAGTGATTGAGTGTCAGGGTTATTGTAGTTTGAAAATTTTCATTAGTTTCCCAAGTCCCTTAAAATGGCTGTTGTAAAGCCTCTGCTTAAAAAGAACAACCTGGATGGGTCTGTCCTCAACAACTACAGACCCATATCGAATCTACCTTTTATCGGCAAAACGATTGAAAAAATTGTTTTTAATCAAGTGTCTGCTTTTTTGGCTTCAACTTCCTGTCTCGACCTTCAACAGTCAGGCTTTAGAAAATATCATAGCACTGAAACAGCCCTGGTAAAAGTAGTCAATGACATTCGGCTAAATAACGACGCTGGAAAAACCACTGTTCTTATGCTGCTGGACCTCAGTGCGGCGTTCGACACTGTTGACCACAGCATACTATTAGAAAGGCTTGAATGCTGTGTGGGTCTCTCTGGCTCTGTCATCTGCTGGCTAAGGTCCTATTTAGAACACAGGAGTTTTTGTGTGTCTATTGGTCATCATACCTCAGCACCTATGTCCCTAACCTGCGGTGTCCCTCAGGGTTCAATCCTTGGCCCTCTTTTGTTTAATCTGTACATGCTCCCACTTGGCCAAATCATAAAGAACCACTCCATCAGTTACCATAGTTAGGCAGACGACACACAGTTATACCTAGCCCTATCTCCAAACGAGTTTGCTCCCCTTGAATCCCTTTACCACTGCCCTAATCAAGTTCAAGACTGGATGTCAAAAAATCTTCTCAAACTAAACACAGACAAAACTGAAGTTATTATTTTTGGGAAAAAGGATCAGAGACTAAAGACTGCCACACTATTGGGAAAGAAAGGTTTTGAGGTGGCAGAAACTGTGAAGAACCTTGGGGTCATTATTGACAGTGACCTAAGCTTCAATAGCCACATGAAGGCAGTTTCAAAATCGGCTTTTTATCATTTAAAAAACATTGCAAAGGTTAAAAACTTAATGTCACCGGTAGACCTAGAAAAACGTATTCATGCTTTGATCACCAGCAGAGTGGATTACTGTCATGATCTTTTCAATGGTCTCCAGGGGCGGAGCTCCAGGGGGGACTGAGAGGGCGGGACGCCCCCGGCCCGGGCCCCAGAGGGGCCCGGATCCGGGAGCAGGGACCGGTGGGAAAGCCGGCCTCGCTCTACAGGCCAGGCAGGGCCCCTTTTGCTGCTGTAGCAAGGGAGTTCTGACAAGTTTCACCATCAGTTAAATTCTAATGGTAAGTCTATGTGGAATTATATAGGTTTCCCCAGTCAGAATGAGTCATGGTTGCTCAAAACTTTACAAGACTGACTTTAGTGATGTAGCCTATAGCCTATATATAAAATTTACAAGTGGATTGCCGATTGTCTCCAAGTGGATTTTGGGTAAAATCGTCGTAAAAACGTCGTTACATCAGCAGTTACTTGGCAACAGGGTGCAAGCTAGGTGCAGGTGGACTTTTTACTGAGTTAACATGAGTGGCAGCAGCTCATATAAACATAAAAGTGGAGCGGCGAAGCCAGAGAAAAAGAGAAAAGAGAGCAAGGAAAAGCAAAACTCCAAAAACTTGACACATATTTTGTTCATCCTCCTGGAGATGGACCCGACGGTGTTGGCAGCGATTCTGGCCCGCCAATTCTGGCTTGCCAGCACAGTCAGAGAGCCAGATTTACAGGTAGCAATTCTAAAAAAAAATCACTACACTAAACAATGTGTGAGTGGACTTGGCATCTTGTCCATAGAGAATGAAAGAGCAAAGAAAAGGGACATACAGAGATTCGTGGACGAGTTTGCGGAGCGCAAGGCTCGCCGTGTGCCCTTCAAGTAGTGGTGAGTAGTACTTCATTTAGAAATTGTGTTTTACGTGAACATGTGGGCCGCTGTGCCAGTTTTACTATTGATATATGCTACTGTGCTGTTCTGTCATTAGTTGAAATAGTTAAAGTGGGTGTCAAAATGATGTGGTCGCTATCCGTGATGCTGAACTGCTTTGATTTTGTGTTGTTTTATTATTAGGGGTCATGTAGCTTAATGTTTTTGTTGTTACATTGGTTTGTTGTTCATGTCCGTTTGATGGACATAGTTGCTCTCCGCGGTGCTGAAGCTTGTAAGTCCCGCTGTTGCGGGCATGTGTGTGTTGTAAAAATGATTATTATTTTTAAAGGGCCCGGTCATGTGCCCCGCCCCCGGCCCGGCTCTGATATGTTCCGCTAGTGTGTCCCGTCATGAATCTTAGGTCTATACTCCGGAACAGAAGGTGGCGGTATGCAACAAAAGTTGTATGCCAACCGCTGTAAAAGAAGAAGAAAAGAAGAAGCTTCTTTTCCCATAATGCACATCGTCAACTTATAAATGTGTGTGTGACTTTGATTCGGCCTTTCGGTCTGCTAGCAACATGCTGGACAAGCAGCAAAGCGACTGCTATTAAACGTGGTAAGTGTTTCAGCGTTTTTAAACGAATTTTGGTGTAACAACTCTGATTTATAGACGTTATTTGCCAAAGAGAATTAATAAAGTATATTTTCTTGTTGTTGGATCAAATTGTAGTCATGACAGTCAATCAGTAGGTAACGTTAGCTCTAAACTGTCTAATGCAGCTAACGTTATAAAACAAAATTAACACCTGACGATATTTCTGTGCAGAAATTGTTTTTTATGTAAACTGGTTTATCGGTGTCGTTTTGAGTTATCGTAATAATATTGTTTATGTAAGATTTATGCTTTTTCTTGGCTGTCCAGTTCAGAGCTGCACAAGTGCACACCATTATGGACTGCGGTTGGCTTACGTTAGGTAAATAAGGTTGGCAATATCCATTGACCTGGAGAACTTGTGCAGTGAAAAAACTAAAAAACATGCGGAAATATAAACGAATTTAATGGAGTCGCATTAATCCGTAAGAATACAGTTACGGATGCGCATCGTGGTATTGTCAGGATTGCCCATTTATTGAAATGTGATTGGGGAATGTCCTCACCTTCTGCTTAGTGAACTTTTTGAACATTTTCAATATGTGCTGTTATTGCAATAAAAACTTAATTCCTAGTAAATCTGTTTGACAAGATTGTGATTGTGGCCCATCAGAATTGCTTATCAATGTAAGTGGAGTGCTGACTGTAGCAAAGCATGAAATCTGTATCCCTAAGTGTGCCATCTCTGCAGTCCTATGATGAATAAACAGTTTGTCAGCTAAGTCATTATGAATTAAGTAGACTAACATTAGAAAATAAACCAACACTGCTGATATAATGGATGAATTGCATCAGTGTTTCACCAGCAATTTCTGATGCCTTTCTACACCAAAATTGGTTTGTATAGGCTTTTTTTTATTTTTATTATTATTTTTTATTTAAAAAAAAAAAAAAAAATGTGAACAAGGCAGCAGCCTTAACGCCAATGTGCATCATTGCATCACGCCTGGAAATTGTGGCAGTGCGTTCACCTGGGTGTTTCCATCCCAGCTGGTAGGAGCTGGAGCCGATATCCACGCAGTAGAAAATTACTGTACCCATTGAAATTACAGGCAAAAGTCAGATATTAGTGGGTGGTGGGCTTTTTTGTCCTGTGTAAAAGCAGTATGATTTGAGAAGGGCTGTACTTCAGTGAACAACAGAGCCCTGTAGACTGCCTACCCACTATTGTGTTGACTTATGTGATGTCATTTATCCCTTTCGAAGATGCTGGGTCCCTTGATGACCAAGTCCCAAGGCAGAGCATCAGCCATGGAATAGAACTAACAACCTCCTGCCTTGTCTTTGGCACTTAAGGTAAATATGCATGAGCTACCATGTGACCTTCTTGCCTACAAGGTAGCAGGTTTAGTGACATGACGGTTCCCCGTCTCCCACCCCAGCTCTAAGTCAGCTGACCAGACAGTCTGTGTCTGGCTCGGTGTTACAGTGCTGGTAGAGGAAGTCTCTGTACCTGGACTCGGATTTGCTGGCTCTGTTTTAGAGTCTGCTGCATCTGAGCTGTTACAGAGCACAGCCCAACGAGAGTGGCCTGTCCTGATTAACAGCAGGGCAGGCCTAGTGCAGGGCCGCACATTCATAGTGATGCCACAAAGTCCTATCATCATTTACTATAGGTTGTTCAGACATTTGTGTTAGATGATGCAAATCGTAAGTGCAGTCTTAAAATTGCACTTTTAAACCCCTCTTGGATATTACAAAAGCATTACAAGGCATATATTGTGAATGTTCATTCATAGTCCTCAAGCAGTGTAAATACACAACAGTCCGTGCAGTCAATGCAGCATTATACACGAGTGGTACAGCAGTATTTGTTGATGGCGATCACACTGCCTGTTCCACTTGCCAAAATGGTCGCAATGATCAGTGTTGTCCCCCACCCTGAGATCATTTGAAAATGGAAGTTTGATCCATGAGCATGATTTCATTTTGTTTTATGTATGTTTAGTTAAGGTGGCGCTGTCACTGACTTTATTTCAACATGTTCTTAATTTACACACTCCATATGTGATGGTAGGGCCTAAAAAAATGTTTTGTTTGGTTCCGGTTTCCAACCGACCCTGTCAATTTATGTGCGACCCAAATTATTTTATGAGCTTGGGGTAGAAGAGAAAAAAAATAAAATAAAAAAATATACAAATACATTTTTTTGATGCAAACTTTAATTACGTTTTTGTACAGCACCTCTTCATCCTGTACAAGGATGAGCACATTCTCTCGTGAAAACAACAACTTCACGTGGGATCTGCATGCAGACGACTGGATATCGCGTGTTATATGGTTGCGGGAGAAAGATGGATATATGCGTGGTCTCCATTGTTTGCCCTTGCAACAGCATGACAAACAAAATTGTAAGATTGGGTATAAAATCTTTCGAAAATGTCCTTGAAGTCCTCCTGTCTGCCTGACCGACACATTTCTGCCCGAAAAACAGCGTCTGTCACCGGCAAAAACTTTAACTCACTGCGTGTTTGTGATGAAAATAAATCACCGTGACAGTCAGACCTCCAGACCGAGACTTCTGTGAACTTTCCCCTGGAAGACAGCCTCCGTCCCCACGAGTGACAGAGTCAGACAGTCCAGTTTATTGATGGTGATTATTTAATTATGTAATTTAGAGCGAAAAAAACGCAACTTTGTCACTTTCCAGGATGTTTGGTGGGTCAGGATCTCAATCACTACACATTACAACAGCATCCATATGATTATAAACTATCCGTGGGTTTAGATTGACGGGGGGACACCAGGGAAACACCTTGAAAACACGACGTCATCATCATGACGTGTACCGTCACACCTCTTTAGGAGCACAGCGTCGGATTTCTGAGAATTGCCGAACTGCCGCTGCGGAGATAATGCGTCTTCTCATGTGTGAAAGGGGTTACTGGGATGGAGGCGGAGAATTGGCGCACTAAAGCCGCACCCAAACGCCAGTGTGAATGGGGCTACGTCACAACTTATTTTATCTGCAATCGTTCAAAAAACTACAATCCTCTGGCTACAACGCACCAATCACAGTAGTTTTCTGTAATGGCAACCAGTGTCACGCGAGAGGTCAATGGAGGGGAAAAAAAAGGAGTGAACTGCCAGTAACTGGAAGAAGAGAGTGCGAAAGCAGGATGAAATGAATTGAGTATTTTTCTAAACATCCAAGGCGGCCAACATACAAAACCCCTTGAACAACTGATATCCTTTGTGTTTAGTACACATTGGATACAAATGAAATGAAATCACACTGTAAATCATTTCGTTTGTGCTATCTATTTAAGTGTGAAGTGTTCGATAAATCGATAAATATTTTTTGTGCTCCCAGATATTTTACTTTAGGAGCACATGTGCTCGTTGGGGAAAAAGCGTCAGCGTAGAGCCCTGCCGTAGCCTAGATCTACTCTGGCTCTGAGCGCTTCGGAATTGCTACAACGCTAACCTATGGGAACAGTCGTTTTAACCACATTTTGATTCATTCCAAGACCTATTGAACGTGACTTGGTTCCTAAACAGGACACCACAGTGCGCGTTTAACCCAAATAGTGTGGAAAAGCCGTATAAAGTTTATATTTCCGTAGGCAGCCACTCACCTCTGTTTATTTCTGGAAAATCCTTTAGGCTAAGGTGGAGGGGCTGAGATCCCACTATAACCACAGAAAAAGAAAAAAAAAATCCACCTATCACTCGCTGCCACTGGAAAAATAAAATAAAAATAAATAAATTCCCTACCTACCCATGACCTCAACTGACAACCAACAGGAACCAAACTTTTTTTTTTTTTTTTTAGGCCTAGTGAAAATGTTCTAGGCGACTGCAGAAGACAGTAACCCCATTCACACTGGCATTTGGATGTGGCTTTAGTGCGCCAATTCTCCGCATCCATCCCAGTGTGAATCTCTTGGATGTGGCAAGGGGTGAAGGCGCTCTGGCGCTGATACGCCTCTGGAGGTAGTATCAGGGCTGCGTTATTGGCAAACCAAACCAGTGTGTATGGATAAGCCGGCTTCGCGTATCGAAGGCTTGTCGATCGGACGGTCGGTTAACTACACAGGTCCTTCACTCAACTTAATACAGAGAAATGTCCCACAAAGCAACGTTGCATGACCAAACAAAAGTAATGTAGTAACTGTCTTTGGCAACTTCTATGTAGAAAGGAATACCACGGACATACGTGGAGAAGCGTCTGTCCTCCTGTCAGACCGACTCCTTGTCGCATTTCTGCCCGAAAAACGGCAATGTTTATAAATGAGACTCCAGTTCTATTTGTGTTCCACTGTTTGAGGTGATTTTACTGCTGGTTTGGATAGCAAGGAACAGTTGCCAGAAATTCAAACCTGTCTGAACACTTTTATCTTGCATATTTTGCAGACGGGGCCTTCGAGCTGCTCAGTTTGGAGCTGACAGTCATGCTGCAGACTGAAGGTGAGTGTGGCTGAACCAGTGTACCTTCAGTTAAGTCATTATACATGTTGTGATGACAAAATATAGAGGCATGCAGGAAAAAAACACCTTGGTGAACTTAAGCGTGAGCATAGCGGCTGCAGCCGTCTGCAGTGACCACTAGTATGGGTCTGTCACTTATTGTTAATTTCTCTACAGGAGCATGTGGAACAGCTGCCCTGCAGGAAGGGGTAACCAAGTGCACAGAACTGAGACTCACCAGGGTATGTATGACATCTTGGTGTGAAACAGTATACTTTGTATGTGGAGATGTGTAAACCCAATCTTGTACTGCTGTGGCAGAGACCTCCTCTCTGTTGTGGAATCTTGGTATTGGGAGAGAAACCTCTGGACTTTGGCACAGGTTCAAGTAATTACAATTTACCAGAACCTGACTGAAGACCTGAAACATGCTTCTTGTAGTAGTCCGACGTTAACCTTGGGTATGAGCTGTATGGTTATACTTGCGCTTTGTGTTACTATGTCCAGAGTTTTCCTGCTCAGAATGAGTGGAGAGGTTCCTGACTCAGTCTACCTGCTCAAATATGACTGGGCTGCTGCTCATCAGTATACCACATGTTTCAGCCTAGTCTGATCAACCTGGTTGAGGCTGTAAAATGGAACTCGTTCTACATTCTGTTGGAAAATGTCCTGAAGGCATCACGTATGTTTGGCATGTACAGGGAATGATCACATAAGCATTGATGGAATATAAAATCTGGTCTATTTTAATTAAATGTATCATACATTTTTGAATAAAATTTGACATTGCAGCACCGTCCAGTTTCATGATGCAACTGTAAATACATTTTCAAAATTAAAATGAAGTCCTTGGAATAAATCGGTTATAATAATTGGGTGCTTGCTGTGTGTCTGTAAATGACTTCCTGGTCTATGGCAAGAAACAAAAGAGGGTCATTATGTCACCAAATCTCATTTTGGTGCCAGACTGTCTAAAAAGCTATCAGGGGTGCAAACTTGAAACCTTTCTGCAAAATTCGCCATTTTGAATCCCAACTGGGTCATTTGTGTGATTCGTGTAAATCCGCAATAATATTTATTTTTTTGCGGGGGAGGCGAGGCAATGCACCTGTCTCTTTAAGGCGCGTGCACCTTATCTGGATGAAAACAAGTGGATGAAACAACGTCTTTGAGGCGCGTGTTTT
>CM077794.1:32087356-32182356 GCA_039737535.1 Lagodon rhomboides
ACTGGCCTTAAATTGCTCATGCAGCTGTTTATGGTGGTGCAGCAGGTGGTGATGGAGGTCGGTGGTGTTACCTCTGGATGTTGCTACAGCTGTTCTGCAGGTCCTGCACAGTCCCTGAGTCTGTAAATTGTCTTCTATCTTGAATCCAAAGTATCTCCAAACCGCGGAGCTGCTATTTCTTTTTGCCACAAGCGTTTCGTCGGCATTTTCACCACTTTGCTCTCCTGCCTCCGCCATCCTGTTTACTCTGGCTACTAATTTTCATGCAGGAAAGTGAGCAGAGCTGGGCGTCATCTGATTGGCTAAACGATGTGCATGCATTGCCCATGTGTCCAGGGCCGCATCTGATTGGCCAAATGTCAGCACCTGAGTGTGAAAACATGGCAGATGTAAACAAAACTTATGGCACTTCAGACCAGCTTTTGCAATGGGTTTATCGCGCACGTTCACATCGCGATGACGATGAAAATACGATTAATCGTGCAGGCCTAGGCTGACATATGTGGAATTGAGTCTAAAACCATAAACAACACTTGTGGTAATGAAGAAAAAATTTCACCCAGTGCAGCACAATGACAAGTTTAATTATGGCTAATTGAGCTCTATGGCACAATGGTTTTTAATGGGGTACATTCATTAGGCTTTAGTCCTTTCTCAGAATTTGTTAACACAATTTAGAATACTTTCAGCTTCTTAAAAAAAAAATAACACTTGGCATGCAGGCAGTGGCCATTATTTATTACATTAAATTAATTTTAAAGTTGTGGCAAATGTTGAGTAGCTCCTTCCAAAAATATTCAAGTCACTCTTTTATGACCATTATAGCCAAGTCAAGTTGGGACAATTACATTTTAATGCAAATTGGCTGCGTTATAAAGAGAATAACTTGTCATAAAATAAGAATTAGTTGTAATTATAAATCCAGGGTGTGACAATGAGTTACATGCCCCGAGTATAGTTTTTGACAGACAATTTTGTTTGTTCAAAAACTCAGTACACATGCATACAAATTCAAAAACACATTGACATGATGTTGCAAGTTTTAAGGGAGCTTGTAATTGGCATACCCAAACCTACACCAGGAATGTCGACCAGTCCTGAACTGAACTTTCCTGGGTGAGCCACAGCTTGAGTGGCTGCACAACACAATATTACACAAAATGCAAATTAGTTAAATTTAATCTGGGACCAATACAAACCCAATGCTACTTATTGAAAAAGAAAGAAAACACAATTACTGAAAAAAATAGAATAAATCTAGGGGACTACCCAGGCACCCAGATTTTGAGCTGTTTTATCCCACCACAAAAGAGAAAAGAATGAACGGTTTAGGAACGTGTGTTTTTTTTTTTGTTGTTGTTTTTTTTACAAAACCCTTCAAGGAACTGTCAGGGAATGTTTCCAGAAGGTCCTAAGACAGTATTTTGTGTAACCTTTAGGTTCTCAGACGGTTAATTTGTGTAAAGAATAAAGTTTCACAGTTTTCACAAGCAGTAACTCAATTTCCCTCATAGTTTGACTAATAGCTGAAACAATCATGACAATCCCATCAGGTTCTTATGTAATGGAAACATAGTTCACTACTCCAGTAAATAGGAGGGACCATAGATACGACTTACGTATCTACGACTAGTCCACTCAGCTCATTGAACCCTTCAGCTTAGCTGTTAGACAGCTAATGTTATGTTGGCAAGATAAACAAGTCATCCTGTAGCTAATAGGTTAAACTTTTTTCAGAGTCACTGAAAAAGCACAAACCAAGACACCACATGTGAGAAACCAGTCCTAATGTCAGCTATAGATAAATGTATGTTTTACACTTCAAAAATTACACTGCACATGACCATCAGAAAGCTTTCTTGGCAGGCACACTGAAATTATATGCTTAATTAGAAGAGTGGCTACTGCACTTTACCTCAATTCATTGAGGTTACAAGCTGCAACAGCTTGCACCAGACAGCCTAATGAGTCCTAATGACAGCAAGTACTGGCAGGAGTTTCAGAATTTCAATCAGAATTTATTTTGATTGTTCCATTTATCAAAATATTTCATATGGTCTGCATATTAAAATTAGATTAGAGGAAAGTGGGGGATACAAAATCTGCAAATCCTACAGCAAATTTCAAGGAGCCACATAATAGCAAAGATAATAATAATAATAATAATAATAACAATAAATTATTTGTAAAGCACTTTTCATAAAGTAATCTCAGAGTGCTACAGAAACCAGAAACAAAAGATGTAGGAGACTGAGTTTTTGAATATCACCTCACAACACCTGAAAGATATTACCTGTGGAGGAGAGCACATCTACTCTAGGTAGACGCAGGTACACATTGTAAGCACATACAGTTTTAGTACCATACAGTGTTTCCACTTCATTCTGTCACTGTGGCATATAGTGCCTGAATGTTCAGTCACATCGTAATTTCCTATGCTTAATGTATCATTATTTGTCAGCAGTAATTCTGTCACTTCACAATTCTGTAATGTATTTAAATCTAAAACCTGTAATCACTGCTAAAGTGGAATTGTTGAAAATGCCAGTAGTGGGGTTCTTAGCGTTACCAAATAGTGTTATATTGATTACATATTTTCAAGAGATTGTAAGACATTTATGGCATGTGCACTTTGAACAAGTATACTATTAATTTAACATTCCCCAACCCTTAAGGCAACCTTCGTGGAATGTTGGACTGGCCCCTGGAACTGCACACTAAATCACACATTCCTTGAACGTTCCCTGGACGTAAATTTGGAAACTTTACTTAATATTTTGGTGGCGTGCTCCGTCAATTATACAGAGGAGATTTACCCAGACAAAAAGTCAGACAGCGGAACAGCATAGTGCATTCGGTCAACTTGCAAAATAAAACACCCAGTGCCGACTCGGAATTTCCAGCACGATAAAGTCAAAAATATTAACAATAAACACACTTGAAACCGACAAATAACAAAACTGTTTTACTAAGAAGCCTACTCAACCACAATAGAAGCACAAAAATCAAGGACAAATTATGAAATAAACAGTCGGAGCAAGTCAAAAACATCAGGCAAGCATGATTTTTTATTGTTTGTTTGACAAAGAAAGTGGAATTTTGTATTGTTAGTTTGACAAAGAAAGTGGAATTTGTACAAAATTATGTGTATTTTTAAAAATATGACCAAAGAACATAAAAGTGCCCATAGTCTAAGAATCACCCATAAATATAATGTATTATTAGGGCTCGCGCAGGGAGACCTGCGAGGTCCCTATTGTTTTTTGAATGATTATTATTTTTTGTTATATGTTTTTATTTTTCTTTGTCCCATATAATCACATTTTTCACTGCCTGAACATACCCCAAATCTCACCAAACTTGGAATATACATCACACCTGGCTAAAAATTTGATAATGTATTATCGCCACTAGGTGGTGCTATAATCAAGTAAAGTGTATTTTGGCTTATAACTCCCATATACTTTATCGCACATTCAAAAACCTTACATCCACGCGTTCCCTGAATTGTATTAAATCTCTTGATGTAGGCCACGCCCACTTCCGCCTACCATTTCTTTCGCAAATTGATGAAATCTCGCAAACCTACTTTTTCGAACTCCTCCCAGGCAAATTCACCGATTTGCACCAAACTTTGCAAACAGTATCTGTGGAGCCTCCTGACAAAAGTTATTAAAATAATTTTGATATTCCAAAGAATACTGAAGTTATTAAATAGCTACTGCCTAGATTTGTGTCAAAACAGGAAGTGTTATATATCTCCACATTGGTGTGGCTGAATGACATGAAACTCAGGTTACTACTTCCCTATGAGCCCCTAAGGCCCTGTGCAAAATTTTGGCCGATGACCTCTAGGTGGTGCTCTTTAAATTGAAGGATTTTATATCTCAACATCGGTTGGTCAGATTAACACAAAACTTGGTACAGTTGTTGCCAATGCCCTCCTGAAGATAGCTGACGAAGCTGTTACCGATTCGCCACTAGGTGGCGCTCTGGTGGCAGTCTCATTTAATATTTGACACTGTGCCAACACCATAACACTTAGGTAAATTAAATTCATAGGGGTCGTATAGACTGGCCCCTGTAACTCACACACCAAAAATTACCAGCAGGTGGCGACATTATCAAGATAAAAGCATTTTTGTCAAATAACTCCCACATAATATGTCGCACATTGTTAAACCTTAAATCGATGTGTTCCCTCAATTGAGCTGAATTGTGATGTAGGCCACGCCCACTTTTGCGTTAAATCTCCATTCACTAAATTATGAAAAACTTACTTTTTTCGAACTCCTCCTAGGTGATTTGACCAATTTGCATGAAACTTTGCATGTAGCATCTGTGTACCCTCCTGACAAAAAGTTATCAAAAGAATTTAGATAGTCCTAAACACCCCCAAAATATAAAACAACAATTTCCCTCACATTGTGGTCAAACACACAGTCTTGTATATCTTGACCAAATACAGTCCGATTACCATAAAACTTTTGCTAATTGTGTTCCATGGCACGATGAGGGTTTGTGCAAAATTTGGTGCAAATCGGCCAATAGGTGGCACTTTTACTGCTAAATGATGAAAAATGCTGCCTTTCTAATGGATACAAACCTCTGTCTAACAGTCTGTAGGGTCACAGTGTAGTCATCTCATTATTAGTGTGAATGCTGTCCTTCTGGAATTTATTATTCCTCTTTCAGCCTTGTACTTTTCAGCTTTTTAACGTTTCAGCTTTTTCAAAAAAAATAATTAATATGGAAGTAAATGGGAAAATCTTCAAATCCTCTTCAAAACTCATCAATTTTCAACCTCTTCTTCTCCTTCATACTTTGAGCTGGAGACACCATTCCAACTTTTAAAGACTCAGAAGACCTTGAACTATTGGGCATGTATTCAGTTTTTTAAAATCTTTAAAAAGTTTTTTGAAATCATCGCAGTTTTAGTTTTAAGGATTTTTAGCTCGTCTTCTGATTTTATAATGGCTGTGTATTGCATGAGTGCACGACATCATCGCTCGAGTGGAGAGCAGCTGGAAAAACTGGAGAACAAATTCTCTTCAGCTTGATTTGGATCCCACATCTTTTACTTCACATCAACAATATATACATAGAAATGTAGGAAATCTTGTTGGCTTGCAGCTGATGTCTTATTTCAGATGTAGGACTCAAACTTTTGGCTGTAGAAGCCCTAGAGCGACAAGCACTCCAGCAACTCCCCCATAAGCCGCCATGTTAATTTTGAGCCTAAATTTCTGGAGGAGAGCAAATGGTACCTGTTTTGTCTCTCGCTCTGGCGCCCTCATTTTTCACTCTACAGAAATAAAAAAGACACATCACAGAGTTCAGTAATGTCTGCTGTTACTCACTGTATGAATATTTTGGCAATAACCAGTACACTTTTTTCAAAACATGCAGGAGTTTGGGAGGCATTTTCCCATTCATTCTTATGGGGACATTTTCAACTTTGGTTCTGCTACTGCTCCAGCAGATGTGCAGTCAAGAGAAACTGTTCACCTTTTTAAGCTCTTTCAGCCCTCTTACTTTTCAGTTTTTCAGCCTTTTCAGCTTTTTCAAACATTCAGCTTTATGATCAGCTAGAGAAAATGTTCAGCTATCAAAATGTTCACCTTTTCTATGCTATTTCAGCCCTCTTACTTTTCAGCCTTTTCAAATATTCCTCTTTCTGCCTTTTCAGTTTTTTCAAACGTTCAGCTTTATGTTAAACTACAGAAACTGTTCAAATGTATATGTATATAATGTATAATGTATACCTTTTTAAGCTCTTGCAGCTCATAACTTTTCAGCTTTTTCAAACATTTAGCTTTCAAAATGGCCACCTTTTTAAGCTCTTTCAGCTCATCAGGGGTGTGATTCTGCAAATTTTCTACTTTGGTTAACATGTACATTGCAGGAACTTTTTCTAACTTCTGGGTATCTTCTTTCATCTCGCCTGTAGCAGCCCATGCTTGCAACAGTCCACGCATTCAGCACGCCGCACACAGCAGGCCACAATTGCAGCACACTGCGACGGCAGTACTCGCCGACACGCGTGGACTGCGAGGGCCCGTTCATCACTGCTTGCAGCTTTAATTCTTCTTCTTTTTATTATTATTATTATTGTTATAATAAGGTGCTTAGAGCTGCAGAGAGGGTGATTCGCAAAGCTTCAACAAAGCAAGCTCCAAAGGTGTCGACAGTCACGCACATCGTCCGGAAGGAGATTGGAACTGAGGATGTTTTTCTGCTTTCAGAATACATTGAGGAGACACAATTTGGCATCAACAACATCATTCCAACTTGTTGTCACTGGTTGTGTCTGTGTTTCTTAAGATAAGGCTGCACCACATTGTCAAACTCACCTCTCTTGACCTGCAGAAAGGGAACAATAGAAAGAAGCTCTGCAAAACAGTCAGGGGTTTTAGCTCATCTAAAACTCTAATGAGCAACTTTGTACATGTGTAAATATGGTTTGGGGCGGGGATGTGTCATGTTCTTGTGTTAACTTGAGAATTTACATTTACATTACATTTTATTCTCTCTGTGCTTTGTTATACAAGTTTGAAAAGCAAGATGACAGCGTGTAGAGGCATTTCCACTTCCTTCCCCTCCCCATTTGTTATCCAGGTTTTGTTCTAGTCACTCATGGTTGTCACTATTTGTATTCTGTTGTGAAACTTTTTGGTTTGCTATGCTATATTTGCTGTTAATGCTGGAATAGGTACATTTCCTGCTGTTTTGATGTGAATGTGCATCCGCCTGGTATAGAACAGTCTCTCTCTCTCTCTCTCTCTCTCTGACCTGATATGAATTATATTGATACTCTGATTTATATATATTTTAATTTTCTCTGATATATAACTTTTATTTATATAAATAATACTGATACTCTATATATGATTTCTATTATTATGTTTATATTTATAGTGTTTGCAAAATACCTATCATACATCACATATATATCAGAATATTCTATTACTGTTAATCCCACTATGAATATTAAAATACGCCACACCATGTGTCCTGTATCATAGCTACATGTATGACGTTTGCAGCCAAAAAAACGCGTGAAAATCAGTTTAGAATTCAGAGTTACGATTTATTAAATGTGCTGACACTTCATTGCGCCTGCCAAACAGATTACATTGGCTGTGTCCCATTTCAGGTTCCGCATCCTTCGAAGGACCTGGCCTTTGCCGTCTACGAAGGTGAGTCCTTCGGAGAGACCTGCGAGGCCCCGTCAACCGTTAAATGGGACGGTCTAGTCTTCGGAGCATTTCCTGGTTGCGTCACCAGATGTTCCTGCCCTTACCCCTACATCACTATTTATGCTGCCCAGGTCCGCAAAAGTGACAAGAAGAGTAAAGTTTGACTGTCAAATATGTTTGGGGTACAGGAATTCCTTATTTCCCAGGAAAAAATTATATTGTTAAAAAATGTTATTGATTTATTGTTTATAACCTGTCCCTTGTAGTGGACATCAGGGTCATTCTTTTCCACAAAAAGTACATTACAAGGCACAATTTGGTAATGATAAAATAATGCATTTTTATAATTCTTTCTCATTTGATGAATATTGGAAACAAATAAAAAACACATTTTAAAACCTGCTCTACTGCCTTGCTCTCTTCCTCCTCATCTCCTGACAGCTCAATGTCTTACTCTCCCTAAAGAATCTTAAACAAAATCTTTCCTTCCTCTGTTTTCCTGAAGTATGGAAAATGGTTGGAAATGAGAAGAAGCAAGTCCCACTGTCCCCCACAAAGGACATGGGTTAAAATGTGTATTTTGAAAGGCTTAACATTAACATACACTTCTAATCTTCTATCTTAATATAATATAGTTAAGACTCTCATAAATAATGAATAACATCCTCAGGATGAACAGAAACAACATTTCTTTATAAATTTGATCACTTAACTGCCTTACTGCTATAAAATGTGTTGGTTGCATTTCTATACCATTTTGCCAAGCGAGCAGATGTTTGATGCTTCGTACTGTGTGCTGGGACTGTACATGTACTGTTGCTGAAGTTTGGTGCTGTTCTGACCATTAATTGTGGCTATGAGTGGCTTTTTGATGGCGGTTTCTAGTTGGAGACATAAGCTGCAGTGTATTGTTTTCGTACGGTCTTTTCTGAGGTTGCGAAAACTAGCTAAGCTAGCGGTCAGCAAACTTGACCTCTTGAGGGGGAGTCTTACTCGGTGTCAAGGTGTGTTAGACCATGGATTAAACTTACACCGGAATATCCCTTTAAGGGTCAACAGTTGCAGTGATGGTGTAGTGGGATATGAACGCGTCACGTTTGTTTCTTACTTGAGCAGTCGTCTCTGGACCTCCTCCCAGGCGTTCTGGCGAATTTTGTTTGTGTACATACAAAACAGGATGTGCAGGCCACACGTCACACAACTGCTGGTCTCCTGCTTCGACAGGTTGGGCTTTGACTTTCCTTTGAAACCCTGACCACACACACATACAGATGCAAAGAGTTACAGTCACAGCCATTTTAATTAATTAATTATTAATATTATTATTAAAATAATTAAATATTAATTAATTAGTATTATGATACATTATCTCCAAACTGCTTCAATAATCAACACAGCCTGAAGAGCTAATCACAGTCTAACTAAGTGTCCATTTCCTTTGACCTGGCAACTGAACAAATGCAAAGCAACAAAGATGCAGACAGTGATTTCTTCCCTACATGCTATCCACAGTGAGGTCCTCTGCTTGTTGTTGGAGTTGAAAGCCTTGGCGAAGTGGTGCAACTCCAGCAGCTTGAAGAGCTGGTCAGGTAGCGACACTTGCACTGGCTCTGGGTGTCCACTGGGACGTCTGTTGCATACGCAGCACCCCGCCTCAAAAAGACAAACACATGACAGATTATTGACTTTAATCACATAGCACAGAAATATATAAACAGACTTCAAGGAGAGGTAGGAGGAGAAGGTGTCTAAAACTTCTAAACAAAACCACTGACTGTGGAAGTGATTGTTACTATATCAGAGAGAAAAAGTGTTTGTACCTGAGCAGCAGCAAAATTCTAAACATCTTCTATCCTACTGGTGGCAGGAAAAAACCTGACACACTTTATCAGCAAAGAATAAGCGCTGCTCTTGGACCTCTGTGGAACATAGCATCCTCACACATGCCTGAGGCTGAGCTGTACTGACTCTGCCAATGGTTCTTAATTGCAATCCTATTAGGGCAGACAAACACGGCACAGGTATAACTTGTGTGTAAGAAATGAAAACCGTGTGAAAGAAGGTAAATATTTTGTTTCCTAGCAGTGAAATTCTCGGAGATATGCAAAAGATATGTAAATAAAATGTTAATTATATTTTAATTAATATTTTGATATTTGAGACATTAATTTACAACAACTGGTCATGTCCAAATATCAGCAGTATTTGCATAGAATTCCACCAAGGAGGATGGTCAAAACACATGATTTGAAACAAAATAAGAGTTGTCATGTACCTCAGTCTGTTGCTCAGGCAGCTTCACGTTGTCAAAGATCCTGAAGACAATTCTGAACAGGTCTTGCCACCAGTGTTTTTCAAAAGGTATGCTCGTAAGTCTTCAAACATCACAGTCAGCCCCTTGGGAAATGCACACACACATTAATTCATCCTGTTCTGTACAGCTTATGATCTAAGCACAACATGCTTATATTCTGTCAAACTTAAAATGTTAGTAAAAGGTATATGTATATTGAATATTTTAAATATCAAATTTTTTGCTGCTTCAACAAACCAATAATATTCATGGTCTATCTAATTTGATGCACAGTTATGGCACCTTTACAGTAAGAAATACATGTATGTATAAAGCAGGGCCTATTATTGTTATGGTTATTGAAAAAAAGGTACTCACCAAATGAAGATCACTTAAAAATGAAGTCCATCCTGCGATCCTTTTTAACAAAGTGTGCAATGGCTGGGTCATACAGCTTGTCCTGTGTCTTCAGCTCAATGAGGAGTTGTTTCTCAACTGAGATTAACGGCAAGGCTGAGAGGCGAGCCTGCCCAGTGCTTTTCTGTGCTGAAAATGTTCTCTCCAAAGAGGCTGTGCACACAGGGGTGGTTAAGACCAGGCAAGTAAGAAGGCGGAGTTGAGGCATATTTTGGTCAGTCCCCTCTGCTGGAGAAAGTGGAGAAGATTAGAAGGGCTCCGTCCCTTGAAGTCAGACATGGCATACATTACACCAAGCTCAGTCTTCAGACAGGATGTGTCAAAGTGGCACCCATAACTTTCCTCCAGACTGGAGAGAGCTGTATTGGGGAAGCTCTGCCTATATGCAGTAAACTGTTGTGGGTCTAGAAGGGCAAGAAACATTAGTCTGTCATGGTCTTTGAACCTGTCCCTCACCTGTGTGTGCAGGTTGTCCATTTTCCCTCTGTGTAGCTGCTGGTAATGAGTTTGCACATCAACCTGTGCCCCAGTCTGCCTTCCTCTGGGTACCCCAGTCTCACCAACTGTTTCCTCGTAGATGGCATGAAAGCTCACCTCTTCCCTCTGGATGGTGTCACAAAAGTCACTTATCCTCTTCAGACTCTTTCGTCTGCAGAATGTCAAACAGCACATCTGAGTGTGCAAAGATGGAGTTGAAGGTAGCCAGAAGGAAACGGAACTAGAAGCTGGACATAAGGTTGACATACCCATCTGCACAGCAAACACTGTCAGCCTCGTGATGATCTACAATGTGTGCGAACGCCTCCTGTAGCTCTTCTCTCTTCTCGTAAACCGTGTTGACCAGGCGAGATGAATATGCCCACCGTGTTGGGGCAACTCTGGGTAGTTGGCGCTGACATATATCTTCCAATAGTTACGTGCGTTTCAGTGATCTTGAGACAAACACTGCCAGGCCACTGAGATGGGTAAAAAAAAATTTGCATTCCCTGATCATTGCAGCACCTTGAGACATGGCCAAATTCAGCCTGTGCGCATAGCAGTGAACAAACAATGCCTGTGGGATTACCTCCTTTACCCTGGCCTGAACTCCATGTAAACCAGAGGCATCAGATAACCGCAGCTCCGTCATAACACTGAGCAACTACTTTTAAAGTGCATCTGACCTTGTTAAAAAAGGCAAGAATGTGAGCTGGAACAGCCTCCGCCCGCTTGTCCACAGTGACATCCTCCAAGCGGAAAAATCTCTCCTTCATGCCACTGTCAGTGACATAACGTAACACAAGTGACATCTGTGCTGTGTTACTCACGTCGGTTGTCTCATCAACCATGGCTGCTATAAATGGTGTGTTCCTCACCTGTTCTTTCATTGCATCCCTTAACACATCTGCAGTGACACTGATCAGGTCATTCTGGATTTTGCTAGATGTTCCAGCAAACACCTTAGATGTTGCCAGGTGGCATCTCAGCTCACTGTCACATTCAGCCAAGTAGTCCAACGACTCCAAATAATTTCCCTTGTTCGCTGATTCTCTGCTCTCATCATGTCCTCTAAAGGACCCAAAAACACCACAGTGTGGATGAGCCGTTTCAGAATCTCCCTGTTTTGTCGAGGGGCGTTTTGTCTCACCTTCTCGTGCGCAATGGTCTCTCTCCGCTGTTCCTCACTCGACTGCAGGTCAATCCACGTGTCTCCAAACGTTTTCAGAGAGACAGTGGCACGCAGGTGTCCGGGAGTGGATTGATGTTTTTGAGCTGCTTTGGTTAAGCAACTCAAATTATTGAATCCCGCGCTGCACCAGGGACCCTTATCGGGATTGAAAAGCAGGCAATCCCAGCAGTACAGCTTGTTGGTGCGCGGGCTGCCCGTTAGCCATGGGTAGCAGCTGTAGGAGCTAGCTTGAAAATGCCTCTGGTAGCTCTTGCTAGATTGCACCAATCATGGCAAGGCGGGTGATGGTCGACCTTTCTGGACAATTTCAAGTTCATCCTGAAAAGGCAATCTTGAAAATGGAGTTTCAATTAATCCAGTAATCACACAGTTTTCTTCACTACTAACTGCCGCCATTTGATACGCTCTATTTGTCTCCTGTTCGTTCTCTCTTTTTTCTCCTCACTCCCTCACTGAAACCTTTCGTGGATCGCCATGCTAGGTATTCGCGAATGCCCGGAAGATGCCGTGAAATGATCCCGCCCCAACTCAACTAAATATGATTGGCTAAGACACCTGTCAATGTCAAATTCATGCCACATTCACTTGAATTACATGGGCCTTCATTGCTGCTATCGAAGGCCCTGCAGGGGGAGTCATTTACCCAGATAGCCGGTTGTAGATTTCCTATCATTCTCAGAGGGATCTCTAGGTGGAGAGGACGCTGGCGCTGTCTGTTCGCCGCTTCTCCAGTCAGCCAAAATAAAGCCAAAATAACGTCAAGTTTTTTTCTTTTAAGCTAACTTTTTTATAACCTTTTACTATCCGCCCCACCGACCAGTGGACCATTTTAAATAACATTTTACTTTCCACGCCACCGAACAGTGGACCTTTCTGGATAGTATCAGGTAGCTTTCGAGTCTAGCGGTAGCCTACCTGTTGCTGTTAGCACAACACCTGCTCGGAGACTCCCTGGAATTGGTCATCGCCGCACTGGACACTGGACAACCTGGACTCAGCTTGTCCCTGCCATCGTGAAGTGCATCTGGGAGGTCTGAAACCACCCATCGCTGCCGCCGCAGAGTTGGAAGTCCTTGTAGCTAGCATCCTGGCTACGCGGCTAAAAACAACCTGCACTTCTTCCACGCTGCCGCCGGCACAACCACTATGTTGAGTTACACCGTCAACCAGCTGATGAATCTCAACAGTTTTTTCACTCCACCATGCACTGCAGTGATTAAACAACTTGGACTTCTCTGCCGTCCGTGCTACATCCATAGAAGTTCCCGCAGAAAGTTTGTCTGCTCACAGACAAGTCCTACCATCCCGGCTCTCTGGTCAGCAACACGAACTGTCGCTCCACGCATACATCATCAGAGCGCTGTCTCCTACCGGATAGGTAGTTTGGACGTCTCCATGGCAACACCTCTCAGTGAGCTGAATGGGAAACGTGGAGTGGACTCCAGTCTGCTATGGCCAGTCCAAAGACTTGCTGCATCATCAAGTAGCAAAATTGAACTCTTAAATGCACAGTCTATTACAAACAAATCCTGCCTCATTCATGACCATATCCTGGATAAACGTCTGGATTATATGGGCATCACAGAGACCTGGCACCCACCAAATACTTTTTCCTCTTTAAATGAGAGCTGTCCCCAAGGATATAGCTACCTCCAGAAAGCTCGCAGCACAGGACGCGGTGGCGGCCTGTCAGTTATCTATCGTAGCGATCTGGAGCTATCTCTGCAACCATTACCTGATCTGTCTTCATTTGAATGCCTTGCATTTAAATCTAAGTCCCCTTCCCCTGTGCTGTTCCTCCTCATTTACCGACCACCAAAACCAAACCCATCATTTATCACTGAGATGTCAAATCTTTTCACAACTTTCTGCACATCCTCTGCCGATGTCATAATTTTAGGTGATATGAACATCCATGTTGACACCCCCTCTTCCCCTTTTGCAGCTGAATTTCTTCAACTACTGGACTGTTTTAATTTAAAACAACTTGTTGATGTCCCCACGCACACCAGGGGACACACCTTGGACCTGGTCATGACAAACTCTGCCCCTCTCACCAACCTGCAGGTGTATGACCTAGGTGTGTCTGATCACAAGGCCATTTCTATGGATCTGCAATCCCCATCCAGCCTCTCCAAGCCTAAGCGGAATATCTGTTTCAGAAACCTAAAAAACATAAACCCAGAACTCTTGGCAGCAGACTTTCAACATCTTTCCACACACTTTTCTTCAGCTGACGAAGCAGTGGACTACTACAACAGCCATCTGAGCAGCCTCCTGGACCTCCATGCCCCTGTTAAAACCAGAACAGTCACCTTCACCTGCTCAGCTCCCTGGTTCACAGATGGGCTTCGCAAGATGAAGGCAGCAGGGCGGGTCCTCGAGCGGTGCTTTAAAGCCTCTGGCCTCACTGTCCACAAACAAATTTACCGTGAGCAACAACAAAAATATGCACAGTCCCTCAAAGATGCAAGGTCACAGTTTTACTCCTATGCCATCAGAAACAGTCCAGGAAACTCCAAGCAGCTTTTTTCCACTCCCCCCCCCCCCACTTACTGCCACTACAGAAGAGCAGTGCAATAAATTCATGGATTTTTTCACATCAAAAATTGCACATATTCGCTCTGTCCTTTCTGGTCCTCCCACCCTGACTGTTCCTCCAACGTACACTGTCTTGCAACCCCTAAACTGCTTTCCTGAGGTTTCATCAGAAGAGGTGCAGAACATCATCAGGAAAATGAAATCCTCCACCTGTCCCCTGGACCCTCTCCCAACCTCCCTGGTGAAAACCCATATCACTGCCCTAACCCCCCTGATCACCGCTGTTATAAATCATTCCCTCCAAACTGGTCACGTTCCCCCTGCCTTAAAAAATGCAATAATCAGACCATTGCTCAAAAAACCCACCCTTGATCCAGAAGTCCTATCCAACTACAGGCCCATCTCCAATCTCCCTTTCATATCGAAAGTACTTGAGAAAGCAGTTGCCACCCACCTTCAAGACCACCTCAAACATAATAATCTCTTTGAAAAATTCCAGTCCGGTTTCCGCTCCACCCACAGCACAGAGACTGCCCTCGTCAGAGTCACAAACAACCTCCTCATATCATCTGATGGTGGCTCTCCCTCCCTCCTCATCCTCCTGGACCTTTCTGCTGCATTTGATACTGTCGACCATGGCATTCTTTTAAACCGGCTCCACCATACCACTGCACTCAGTGACACTGCTCTCAGTTGGTTCAAATCATACCTCACAAACTGGACAGAATACATCTCCCTTGGTCACTCCAAATCAAATCCACACACAGTCACCTGCGGTGTCCCCCAGGGGTCAGTCCTTGGCCCCCTCCTCTTCATCCTCTACCTCACCCCCCTTGGCCAAATCATCAGCCGTCACAAAATTTCATTCCACTGCTATGCTGATGATACACAGCTCTATGTAAATGCCACAGCTGCAACCCCATCCTCACAGTCATCCCCATCAAAACTCACCACCTGTCTGGAGGAGATAAAGGCATGGATGGAGCACAACTTCCTCCAACTAAACAGCTCCAAAACCGAAGCCATACTGATTGGCACTCCTCACCAGACCAAACCATCATCCATAACCAGCATAACCTTTTCTGGCTCCAACATCCCCCTCTCATCAACAGTTACAAATCTTGGTGTAAAAATGGACTCCCAACTTACTTTTGAAGCCCATATAAATCACCTCTGCAAGACCTCCTTCTACCACCTCCGTAACATTTCCAAACTCAGCCCCATTCTCTCCCTCTCAGATGCTGAAAAGCTGGTTCGTGCCTTTGTCTCCTCCAGACTGGACTACTGTAACGCACTTCTCATTGGGATCCCTAGCAAGAGTCTGTAGAGGCTTCAATACATCCAAAACTCTGCAGCTAGGATCCTGATGAGAGTGCGGAAACATGACCACATTACCCCCATTCTCCACTCACTCCACTGGCTTCCCGTCTCCACCAGGACTGAGTACAAGGTTTCCCTCCTCACTCACCAATGCATCCATGGACATGCCCCCCCCACCTCAAAGAAATTATCAACCCACAAAACACAACAAGCTCCCTCCGCTCAACTCACTCAAACCTCCTCCACATACCCAGAACCAGACTCAGGACCATGGGAGATAGGGCCTTCTGTGCAGCTGCCCCACGTCTGTGGAATGCCCTCCCTGACACCTTGAGGGCACCACAATCCACTGACTGTTTTAAAAAAGGTCTTAAGGCCCCCACACACCGGGTCCGACGTCTTCCTTATCCGACTTCCTTATCCGACCACTCCGTCGGATTCGTTCAGTAGAAAAGTTGCATTGAAACACACCGCCCCGGCTACACAGTAGCGTATACGTTCTGCGCATGCGCGAAATGCAATAAGTCTCCTAAACATCAGGTGGCGCTAGTCTCGTGCCAGTAACCCAAAACATAAAAACAGGAAATGACGGAATGGAGTGCGGACCGTAGCTTATCAAAACAAAGCACACACAGCGTTAGCTCGGCATTACTTGCGTGATGTCGTATTACGGTGGTCTCTCTTCCACCAGGGCAATCCGCTGCTCCTCAAAGTCCTCGGTCCACACAGCCATGGCTTTCAAAAATATGTTGGTTTATCCCCAAAATAACGAACGGCAAAGTGTTGTTTGTAACTCTGTGCCGTCTCTGTTTATGTGGTTTGTTTATCATCGTCACTTCCGCCGCCCCTCCCACACGCCGCGCTGATTCGCTGGCACATCGCCAATCAGAACGGTCACTGAACAGCTAGCTAACAACCAGAGTATCCGACGGCGTCCTAACTCAGACGTCCGACTTCGCATGTTCAGTCGGATCAGACGCCGTCCTCGCGCTTCCGCGCGGCTCCGACAACGCTGAACACACCGAACAGAATAGCTCCCTAACTCATCCGGCTCTCTCCTAACGCTTCAGACGTCCGACGTCGGACCCGGTGTGTGGGGGCCCTTAAGACATTTCTTTTTAGCAAAGCTTTTGGTCCCTTTTAGATGTTTTTTAAAACCTTCTCTTTTTTAAACTGCTCATCTTTTTTTCTTTTTTTTTTAACCTGTAGCACTTTCAGATCCCTGATGAAAAGTGCATTATAAATAAAATGTATTATTATTATTATTATTAGATACCAACAGAAGAAAAATTGTAATTGGTCCATTTCTCATTCCGTTATATTAACCCACTGTGTGCCAAGACAAGCGAGTCCAAGTTTATAATAGCCTAATCTACAAATTATTAATATTATTTCAGTGAATGAAAACAAATAAATTAGTTAATAGTATATAATATAATACATTTATTTGGAGTACACAAAAAATATTTAAATATTTTGTCTTAGGCCTTCACTACCTTAATGCTGACATATAAACTGTTGATCGCCACATATGGTTTTATTTTAATTTAAAAGAATGATTCCTATTTAAAGTGTTTGGTAGATAGTTTTGTTAGTTGTAATAATTTATTATTATTATTATTATTATATTATGAAATTATAATTCTTGCCTCTTTCTTAAAACATTTTTTAGTGACATGGCAGCCGTCGATCAAGTCAGCCCTGCAAACCCAGCTGAGGAAGATGTGATGGACGGTGCAAGACTACCCCAAACACCCTGAGTACCGACCCAGATGATGTCCCACTGACACCAGGGTCTTTTATTGTGGCATCCCATCCAGCCCAGCAGCACTGCCAGGGACTCCTGCTCAGCCTGTTACTGTACATCATTTGTAACTGTTTTAATATTGTAATTGTTTTTGTTAATAGTTAATAATAATCTGTAAATAGTTATTTATGCTGTAATTTTGTAAATAGTTGTAAATGTTAAGACCTTAATAATAAAAGAAAAAAATAAATGCCTTGTTGTTCCTGACAAGTGGCACTTGATGCTGTTTGCTGTTATAAATTGTACTTAAGTTGTAAATACTGAATGGAATAGACAACGTGTAACACTAGAACAATATTTTATTTCATGAATTATATAAAATGAACAAGTATGAACAAATGATTAAAAAAGAACTCATAAATTAACTAAATAATAACAGAAATAATGTAATGATTGTCCTCTGGAGCAGAGAGAAGAGCCTCTCCATCCTCTCTCTGCTCTCTCTGCACTCTCCTTTCTTCTGCCTCCCTCTGCAGCCTCATGTCCTCCTTCATCCTCCCTCCTCCTCTTTCTCTTCGGCCCTGGCTGGCTCTCCTCCTCCTCATCGTCGTCGTCATCCTCCTCCTCCTGGTCACCCACCGGCACTTGGCCCTGGTGTGTCCTCAGGGATGGAGGCAGTTAGGATAGGGGGGGCAGTGGAAGGCCTCTGTCCTAAGACCTCATCCATGAGGTCAATACTAAGGCAGTGGAAATCAATCACATCATAATTAACTTGCATGGGAAAAACACATATGAGTTAGTTTCCACATCATTATTCAAACCGGCACCTACTTTGTACTTGTTCCCACTTGTTTTTGACCTGCTGGGGCTTGACCTTCCCCTGCAGGCCCATTGTTTCCAGAACTGTTCTGAACACAGAGAGAAGCAAGACAAAAGTTAAACACAAGATCACATTAACACAGGGAAGAAGCAAGACAAAAGGTAAACACAAGATCACATTAACACAGGGATGCAAAGATTTACAAAAAGTGACATCAGGACTGGAATGGGCTATTTATTATTTATGATATATCATTTATTATTTATTATTGTCTTACTTCCATCCAGCTGCGGTGGAATGTTTCACCCCTGTGAACAAATGTTCGTTCTGACCTTGGACAGTGATGAAGCTCTCTGTTTACTCCCTAAAACAAAATGAAATGTAAAAGACGTTTTGTGTTAACAAAACGTCTTTTATATTTCATTTTGTCAACAGACAAAAGGGTTCTAATATAGCAAAAATATCATCATCATAAGGATAATCCTGAACTTAGCTCTTTATTTAATTCAAACGTTTAACTAGACTTTACAGTTTTACAGTCTGGAAATAAAGCAGGGATCACAGCCTGATCTAAATCTGTTCATCTTGCTCCATTTATGTACATGAGGTAAAAATAGTCTATAATATCTCAACAGTCACAATAAGATATAAGATATAAGCCTCTTTATATGTCTAAGCGTAGAACACTTTGGTCAAGCCCAGCCCCAAGTTATTTTGTGGTGTCTGTAGCCTATATAGTAGATATTACGGTAATGCAGTGCAAGAACAGAATTCAAAATAAAAGCACCGGCCGAACGCAATTTACAATTTCACATTAATTCAGTCAGTCAGTCTGTTAAATAATTAATGAATTAATTGGTCGATTAATTCATTAATCAACTGAGCATTTAAGGAATTAATTAATTGATCATTTACGTAATTCATTGTATTTTTTAAATGTCAAATATTTCAAATATGTCCCTCTTAATTCAGCTTGATATTAGGAGGAAACTACCAGTTTCCACGGACTAATATCAGTTCAGAATATTAGTCCTCCACCTCAGAGTCTTAAGTTTCAGAAGCGGAACTTCATGCCTGGTTGGTATTGTTGACTTGTTCATAGCCTACTGTGTTTATATCACAATTTTTCCTTTATTTTAGTGCCTCTACTGTTGTTGAAAAGACTACATTAGGCTACAAGTTAAATCGTATCGCTATTTCTCTGTATTAAGTGGGTTTATTAATAATATTTCCGACTGTGTTGTGCTGGGACAATATACATCTTGTAAAAATCGTAACGTCCTTTGGTAGGATGCTGTCAGTGGACAGAACAAACGGGGGCTGGTTTTAAGGCGGAGTTTTTCTGCTTCAAGTAAACTGAGTTGAAGAGTTTTTTTTTCTCACAGGACAGCAGTAGGCTACAGCGAAAGTCTTAAAGGGAAAAGTGGAATAGACAAAAGGTAAGCCTATCTATCCGATATAGGGCCTAACGGTTGGTCGTATACAAAGTAAAAACCTCAAATGTAAGGCTTGTCGCCTTACATTTGAGGTTCTCGCGAAACCTAGACTGCTCAACGTTACTGTCAGTAAAAACGCTTGTCTGGCAAAAACATAATTAACGGATGTGTTTATCACGAGTTTCAGCCTGCTGTCAAACTGTTACCCTAACTAATGGCTAATAGCTGAAGTATATAGTATAGAGGCAGGTCATCTACACTAACTACTGCACTAATCTCTGCAAAATCTAGTAGAAAAAAGTTCAACATCTGTGACCAAGCTCACAGATGTCACTTTATTGTCATCTTCTTTATGAGTAGACCACTGTAGATCATTCACGTTTAAGTCATTCCCTCGGCTGCACTTACCACACATTTCAATAATAAATATCACAGATTCAGTGTGACCTTCCGTATCTATATCGGGAAATGCAAATGAAAAAATATCACCGCTCAGATTTTGTTGAAATGAATCTGGTGGAGTTCTTTTATGTGTCATTCGACTTTTTAAACTTCTGCTCTTAATGCTGAAAAGTTTTTAGGTTGGTTAAGTTTACCAAAAGGTTAGTGGACTTTGGTCCTGCTGTCTGTCACTTTTCCAATTTAAAGTTTAATTGCATTTTTTTCTTTATGTCAGCAGTAAACATGCTGATTGTAGTCTTATCTTGTGTGTTATAGGCTAGTTTATCCCCTTGCTGCAGAGGTCTTGACTTGATGGGTAAATGGATGGATCATATGACACCTATACCTACAAGAATATAAGAATTAAAGTGGAAACAATAATCTAAGAGTAAAAACAAGATATGGAGGAAGTACTACTACAAGAACTGTCATTATACTATGCAAACTGCAACTGTATGGGTTTAAAAGTGCAGGTATTGCAGAATAAAGTGATTATAAATTAAGAATTAGTGCAAGAATAACTTTGACTCAGTGTGATATAAATCAAACACACATTGAGATGTAGTATTAACAGAAAGAAAAGTACATTGTGCCTGGGGTAACATAGACATATGGATTGTTTTCTCCTGGAACTTCAGTCAGTTAATGGCTATCATACCTCATCCTGTTTTGTTATTTCTACAGCTTCCTTCCTTCCAGGCTGAGATGGGTGGCTTTCTTAATAAGATGTTGCAAACCTTAAAAAAGGAGAAGTAAAATCAGAATGCCTAACATATGGAGAAATCTGCCCAGCTGCTGAGATTTATTACAAAGCTGAGGGTAGCAGATGGTAAAAACAGGTTCATTATGGCTATCACTGACTTGAATTAGTCTGAAAATAAAATATTAAAATACACAACTTTTTATCTTATTATTCATTGGCATAGTCACACCATAGGTGCAATTTTTTTTAGTGCTTGTCATTGCACTCAATGAGATAATTAATTTATCCTGAGAAAATGACTTCATTACATTCATAAGAGTGGACCCTACCTTGCACACACTGCTCTGTGGGCTGGGTTTATGAGTTGCGAAGCAAACCATATGATCTGATGCATTGATTAATAATGAGTACTCCGTGATCTGACATTTTCATCTTAAATCAGTTGTGTTGTAATGGCACTGCTGAGTTGATAAACATTAAGATACAACCTCCTGTTTTCTCATGATAACAGATTAATGAATCTTGTTATTTCGGGATAACAAGCTTTGTTATCTTGAAATAATGCCATGTAAAAAATAGATACACCCATCACCATTATGAGCTTCCAAATATTACTTTAAAAAATATTTTTTTCAGTTACAGTTTATTAAGTTTTATAAAGAAGTAGCTGTGTAATTTTCTGTACACCTTTTGTCATGCCTTTGAAATAAAATGCACACTTCCATTCATCCCTCTGAGGTGGGCTGGCACGTGATCCACTCCTTTCGAAGAGCCCGCCATCATGGCTCGGTACCTGAGGTATTTCACTACTGTGGGTGATGGGCAACCAGCCAAGTGGGAGGATGAAGAGTTGCATGTGGCCAGTGAGGAGCTGAGTCCGGCCACCGGGCAATTTCCAACAATGCTCACCTTAAGGGATTCACTGCAAAGGCTCTACAGCTCAGAGCGCTTTCAGGTATGCCACTGTGGTCCTTTCAACGCATCTGTTAGTATAGCAACGTCAATGATGCAATGTTTTAAAAGCCAGTAACCGCAACCATTCCTGAGAGATGTTACCTCATGTTCATACGTCATCACGTCGTAGCACGATTGCTGCACAATGGAGAACAGCACAGAGAACATGACTAACTTTACTGACTTTTTTGTGGCTTATCGAGTGTTGGTTTGGTCATAGATGGCCCTCTTAAATACTTTGATATCTTGATTATGCAAGGCGGCGTAATATGCATGATTATACTTGATGTCTACAACCCCCGCGAAATGACTTGTTTCACTACCATAATTTGAGCCATTCAGTCCATTAACATTTGGAAAGTCTAGAAAAGCTGTAGATTAAATTATTTTATCCCCCTTCAAGTTAGCCGGGTACTAACCCGGAAGTTAGCTGGCTTGGTTGGCGATCCAGGTATTTTCTTACCCGGGAAGTCACTGAGCAGCTTTCATGAGAATAAATGAGGCTTCGCCTCCAACACTTTATCCAGTGATGAAATGTCCTTAATAGACTGCATCCCAAATTCCTTCCTTATTTAAGCCCCACCACCTGATGTTGATAACATGTTATCACTATGTGCAGCGGAATTTAGCGTGTTCTTACATTTAGATCAGAGCTGAGCCGAGGTGATAAAAACCTGTGTCTACTGCAGAGTCAATTGGCCTAGGTGTAAATGCAGAGTTTAGACATTCCCATTCCACACAAAAGCCTGATCTTAGCGGGTTTAAGTGGGATTTTGACCAGTGTTAAAGGGGTATAAATTTCCTTTGGACCCCCTTAAATGACCACCTGTGGATCCTGGGGGAACTAATTTTATCAAAAACCTAGCAACATCACTAAACTGTATATATGCTGCCTTCTCCTGGCATGCAACATCCGCAACATTAGCGATGCAAACCAATGCATACTGTAATATTTCCTCTTCGGTAGTATGCATTTCACGTACTAATGGTTTCATACCAAGTATTTGGACATACTAAAAAACAAACTGTTTTAGTAAACTAAACAGCATGGTGGCAGCCAGTGGTTGAGTTTTGGGGACAGTTTTTTTAGTTTTTACATTACTTTAAAGATGCGCTCTTGATTGATTTCATGTGAATCAATACTCGGTAACACTGATGTAATTTGATCAGTACTCTTAAAAGTACCAATTTTGTACCCAACCCTAGTCAGTGTTTTCATTCAGGTGTGTATGCATGTAGCGCTATTGTATCCCTGGATTTCACACCACCAGATGTTTTTCATTTTCAAACTTTTTGTATTAAGAGCCAACTGATGCTCACTCAATTGACATCCCCTGAGTACATTTATCAGACTTTACACAGCTCCCTCTGTGACACTACAGGCTTGATACAACTTTTTTCACATATGCCTGGGAACACTCCTTGATGTGAAAGATTGGTGCAGTTCCCCTCTAAGAGCTTAACAAGTTTTTCAATCAGCTGCTGTAAGGGGCTGTATAAAGAGAGGCACCTTCTACTCATCGTTTGACTTTGCTTCCAGGTGCTGGTAGTGTGTTTGGTAGTCCTGGATGCCATCTTTGTTCTGGCAGAGCTGCTCATAGATCTGTCTATTATCAAGTTGGCACATGACCACATTGTTCCTGAGGTGAGACATGGATTTCTCCATTTACTCTAAGCAATATGAAAGTAATTACCAAGATCTTTATATGATATGATTTACCGACAAAATATTTTTTTGCAGGTGTTTCACTACCTGAGTTTGGCTCTTCTCACATTCTTTATGATGGAGCTGGCTGGTAAGCTGTATGCTTACCGCCTGGAGTTCTTTCAGCACAAGTTTGAGGTGTTTGATGGTTTGGTGGTGGTAGTTTCCTTCATCCTGGACATTGCCTTCATCTTCCACGAGGACGCCTTTGATGGGATGGGTCTTCTCATCCTGCTGCGGCTCTGGAGGTTGGCCAGAATTATCAACGGTCAGTTAACTTTTGCCTAATTAACATATATCTGCAACTTGTGTCAGTACATAGTCATAGCCCTGCTGTTTGTCACTGCTCTTGTGAATGTTTGCTAGTAATATAATGTTAAATGTTTAACATTACCAGCGTGGGCGATTCCATACCAACTCACCTAAGCCCTCCCTCTTCATGTCATAGACTTTCTTGAAAAATCTTAGAGCTGTACTCCAAATACTCTCTTAGTGATGACTTTGGCCCTCTGAGCTAAAGCTCATCATTTAGAGTGGAATAGAATTGAATAGAATAACTTCAACTCCAGAGGTGTGTAGAAAGGGTGTGTTATGTAATTTAGATGGACAGGGCTTTCCTGTGTATAGTGCTACAGTCCTGTAAAGATCTGCTTATTTTATCAATCCTATTTAGCTTGTTTCTATTTGCGAAGGTCAGGTGCCCATACCAAACAGAAATATTAAAGACAAGGATGCTCTCTATCAGACTGACACACCTTTTGCAGGACATCAACACTGACCCCTTCAATTTCCTAACTAAAAAAAGTCTCTGACTGGCTTTCTTACACACAGCTTAGTCAAAAGTTTACATCCACTTGTAAAGAACATGTATATCATGGCAGTCTTGAGTTACATTGAATTACAGTCAGTTTGGTTCAATAAATAATTTATTATAGGTCTTTTGAAAATGTACGTACTGTTGTTGGGGAACAAAAGTAGGGCAGGTGTGGTTATTAGAAATTAATATTACTATTAGTAATTCTTAAAATTAATAATTGAAATTATTAATCAAAAAAATAAAATGGGGCACCAATAACCAGACCAAAAACAGTCTCAAAAGAAGGGTTCACTCTAAATGTAAATATTTGTAAAATATTTAGAATTGAACGAACAGCGAAGGAAATGAATCACAACTAGCCATTATCACAAAGCATATGCACAAGTAATCACAGAAAACTGTTCTGTACAATCTGATGGAATTTGTTAGTTAGTTTGTTAAAAAAATCGCAAAAAATCAACGTTTTTCAAACTTCTCCTGCTCTGGCATACTTTGACCTAGAGACACCATTCAAACTTTAAAATGTAGGCACAAGTCTCTTCTATTTAAGTTGTATTTGAACTTTCTTTCTACGATGTTTAGTTTTTGAACGATGACCCTTAATTGATCGTGAGTGATTTCGAAAAAATCCTGAAAAATTAAGGATTTTCAATGTGTGTGTATTGCGGAATGTTCGCGCAGCACCAACTGGCAGAGTGGGGGAGCCTGAAAAAAACTCTCTGAAATTCTTTTTTTAGATGATGATCCTAGCCTCAGTTTTCACACTACAATAATGATATTTTCCAAGAATGTAGCCACAATTGTCTACTTTCTCACAATGTGTCCACTTTATCGGTAGGATGTACGGTTTTTGAATTATCTGCGTCTAACCGACACAAACTCCAGCAGCCGCCCCATAAGCCCCTATGTTAAACGGGAAGAGGATTTTCGGAGAAAAGCAGAAACTGCCCCTTTTTTAACTCGCTCCCATTACCACATTTTTCAAAGTAGGACCACAAAAAATGGATGACTGTGTTCCTTAAGGCCTTTCCTGCTTGATGGTGAAAAATTTTTGCCGATATCATCTTTGATTTTGAAGAAAAAGCAGTAGTTTGACGAGGTGATCCTTAGCTGAAATCGCTCTGAAATCAGCTGTCTCAGTCACTGTTGTCAGGTGCACTGGACAACTGTCACCGTGGCAACCGAGATCCTCTGGGCCAACAGAGAGAGTGCCAGCCAGACACACACACAGACAGACAGACACAGGCATACACACAAAGACAGACAGACACACACACACATATGCAGTCAAATGTACATGCGTTAGCATGCACACATGACCACACATGTACACACACACACACATACAGCCATGCTTAAGCGTGCTGTGCTGAGATCCACTGGGCCAACAGAGAGATCCTCTGCAAAACTCATCGACATCTCTGGCATACTTTGACCTAGAGACACCATTCGAACTTTAAACTGTAGGGAAAAGTCCAAAGTATCAACGTGTGCGTCGACTTTTTGGCAGTTTTCATCGTTTTCATAGTCACGGCGGGGCCAAACCGCACAGCCCACTCTCGCGATTCCCCGCAGGGGAATTGTCTAGTTAGTGGGCTGTGCTTGCAAGCCCACTATGGACACCTCTATAGCAAAGCTATAGGTGTCCATAGTGGGCTGTGCAAAGCACAGCCCACTATTGTTATTGCTCGTGTCTCTTTTTATTCTTTTTCCTCCCCCAAAATTTCCGTCGCTAACTCGTCCCGCACCGTTGATCGCACACACACAAAAAATACATCAAAACGTGCGGCTCGTTCTGACTCGGTATGCTATTACTTTTCTCACCGAAATACAAATAAATCGCGACGTAAGTCGCGAAAAACTGCGAAAAATTTCCCATAAGGAATGAATGGGACGGGGTCAAAAAAATCGCAAAAAAACGACGTTTTTCAAACATCTCCTGCTCTGGCATACTTTGACCTAGAGACAGCATTCAAACTTTAAAATGTAGGCACAAGTCTTATCTATTTGAGTTGTATTTGAATTTTCTTTCTACGATGTTTAGTTTTTGAACCGTGACCCTTAATTGATCGTGAGCGATTTTGAAAAAACTCTGAAAAATTAAGGATTTTCAATGTGTGTGTATTGCGGAATGTTCGTGCAGCACCAACTGGCAGAGTGGGGGAGCCTGAAAAAAACTCTCTGAAAATTTTTGTTTAGATGATGATCCTAGCCACAAATTTCACAGTACAATAGTGATATTTTCCAAGAACGTAGCCAAAATTGTCTTCTTTCTCACAATGTGTCCACTTTATCGGTAGGATCTACGGTTTTTGAATTATCTGCGTCTAACCGACACAAACTCCAGCAACTGCCCCATAAGCCCCAATGTTAAACGGGAAGAGGATTTTCGGAGAAAAGCAGAAACTGCCCATTTTTAACTCGCTCCTATTACCACATTTTTCAAAGTAGGACCACAAAAAATGGATGACTTTGTTCTTTTAGGCCTTTCCCGCTTGATGGTGAAAAAATTTTGCCGATATCATCTTTGATTTTGAAGAAAAAGCAGTAGTTTGACGAGGTGATCCTCAGCTGAAATCGCTCTGAAATCAGCTGTCTCAGTCACTGTCGTCAGGTGCACTTGACAATCATCACCGTGGCAACCGAGTTCCTCTGGGTCAACAGAGAGAGTGCCAGACAGACAGACACACAGACAGACAGACAGACAGACAGACAGACAGCCAGGCAGACACAAACACAGACAGACAGACACACAGACAGACAGACAGACACACACACACAAACACAGACAGACACACGCACTCACACATAGACAGACAGACACACACACATATGCAATCAAATGTGCATGCGTTAGCATGCACACATGACCACACATGTACACACACACACACACATACAGCCATGCTTAAGCGTGCTGTGCTGAGATCCTCTGGACCAACAGAGAGATCAGATCCTCTGCAAAACTCATCGACATCTCTGGCATACTTTGACCTAGAGACACCATTCAAACTTTAAAATGTAGAGAAAAGTACAGACCATCAAACGTGTGGCTTCGAGTTTTGGCAGCTTTTAACTTTTTTTTATAGTCACGGCGGGGCCAAACCGCACAGCCCACTCTCGCGATTCCCCGCAGGGGAATTGTCTAGTTCTTATTCATCCTCCTCCGTTTTTCGGTTCGTAACTCGTCCCGCACCGTTTATCGCACACACACAAAAAATACATCAAAACGTGCGGCTCGTTCTGACTCGGTGTGCTATTACTTTTCTCAAAAAATCATAAATAAATCGCGACGTAAGTCGCGAAAAACTGCGACAAATTTCCCATAAGGAATGAATGGGACGGGTCAAAAAAATCGCAAAAAATCAACGTTTTTCAAACTTCTCCTGCTCTGGCATACTTTGAGCTAGAGACACCATTCAAACTTTAAAATGTAGGTACAAGTCTTTTCTATTTGAGTTGTATTTGAACTTTCTTTCTACGATGTTTAGTTTTTGAACCGTGACCCTTAATTGATCGTGAGCGATTTCGAAAAAATTCTGAAAAATTAAGGATTTTCAATGTGTGTGTATTGCGGAATGTTCGCGCAGCACCAACTGGCAGAGTGGGGGAGCCTGAAAAAACTCTCTGAAAGTTTTTCTTTAGATGACGATCCTAGCCACAAATTTCACACTACAATAGTGATATTTTCCAAGAATGTAGCCACACTTGTCTTCTTTCTCACAATGTGTCCACTTTATCGGTAGGATGTACGGTTTTTGAATTACCTGCGTCTAACCGACACAAACTCCAGCAACTGCTCCATAAGCCCCAATGTTAAACGGGAAGAGGATTTTCGGAGAAAAGCAGAAAATGCCCCTTTTTTAACTCGCTCATATTACCACATTTTTCAAAGTAGGACCACAAAACTTAATGACTGTGTTCTTTAAGGCCTTTCCCACTCGATGGTGAAATTTTTTTTGCCGATATCATCTTTGATTTTGAAAAAATAGCAGTAGTTTGACGAGGTGATCCTCAGCTGAAATCACTCTGAAATCAGCTGTCTCAGTCACTGTCGTCAGGTGCACTTGACAGCCATCACCATGGCAACCGAGATCCTCTGGGTCAACAGAGAGAGTGCCAGACAGACACACACACAGACACAGACAGACAGACAGACACACACAAACAGACAGACAGACAGACACACCGACAGACAGACAGACATACAGACAGACAGACAGACAGACACACGCACACACACATAGACAGACAGACACACACACATATGCAGTCAAATGTGCATGCGTTAGCATGCACACATGACCACACATGTACACACACACACACACATACAGCCATGCTTAAGCGTGCTGTGCTGAGATCCACTGGGCCAACAGTGAGATCCTCTGCAAAACTCATCGACATCTCTGGCATACTTTGACCTAGAGACACCATTCGAACTTTAAACTGTAGGGAAAAGTCCAAAGTATCAACGTGTCCGTCGACTTTTTGGCAATTTTCATTGTTTTCATAGTCACGGCGGGGCCAAACCGCACAGCCCACTCTCGCGATTCCCCGCAGGGGAATTGTCTAGTTCTTATTCATCCTCCTCCGTTTTTCGGTTCGTAACTCGTCCCGCACCGTTTATCGCACACACACAAAAAATACATCAAAACGTGCGGCTCGTTCTGACTCGGTGTGCTATTACTTTTCTCAAAAAATCATAAATAAATCGCGACGTAAGTCGCGAAAAACTGCGACAAATTTCCCATAAGGAATGAATGGGACGGGTCAAAAAAATCGCAAAAAATCAACGTTTTTCAAACTTCTCCTGCTCTGGCATACTTTGACCTAGAGACACCATTCAAACTTTAAAATGTAGGTACAAGTCTTTTCTATTTGAGTTGTATTTGAACTTTCTTTCTACGATGTTTAGTTTTTGAACGGTGACCCTTAATTGATCATGAGTGATTTCGAAAAATTTCTGAAAAATTAAGGATTTTCAATGTGTGTGTATTGCGGAATGTTCGCGCAGCACCAACTGGCAGAGTGGGGGAGCCTGAAAAAAACTCTCTGAAAGTTTTTCTTTAGATGACGATCCTAGCCACAAATTTCACACTACAATAGTGATATTTTCCAAGAACGTAGCCACACTTGTCTTCTGTCTGGCAATGTGTCCACTTTATCGGCAGGATGTACGGTTTTTGAATTATCTGCGTCTAACCGACACAAACTCCAACAACTGCCCCCATAAGCCCCAATGTTAAACGGGAAGAGGATTTTCGGAGAAAAGCAGAAACTGCCCCTTTTTTAACTCGCTCCCATTACCACATTTTTCAAAGTAGGACCACAAAACTTGATTACTGTGTTCTTTAAGGCCTTTCCCGCTCGATGGTGAAAAAATTTTGCCGATATCATCTTTGATTTTGAAGAAATAGTGGTAGTTTGATGAGGTGATCCTCAGCTGAAATCACTCTGAAATCAGCTGTCTCAGTCACTGTTGTCAGGTGCACTTGGCACTTGACAACCGTCACCGTGGCAACCGAGATCCACTGGGCCAACAGAGAGATCAGATCCTCTGCAAAACTCATGGACATCTCTGCCATACTTTGACCTAGAGACACCATTCAAACTTTAAAATGTAGAGACAAGTCCAGGCCATCGACGTGGGCTTCGACTTTTTTGCAGCTTTTCATAGTCACGGCGGGGCCAAACCGCACAGCCCACTCTTGCGATTCCCCGGAGGGGAATTGTCTAGTTCTTTTTCCTACGTCCATTTTTCGGTTCGTAACTCGTCCCACACCGTTGATCGCACACACACAAAAAATACATCAAAACGTGCGGCTCGTTCTGACTCGGTGTGCTATTACTTTTCTCACCGAAGTATAAATAAATCGCGACGTAAGTCGCGAAAAACTGCGAAAAATTTCCCATAAGGAATGAATGGGACAGGGTCAAAAAAATCGCAAAAAAACGACGTTTTTCAAACATCTCCTGCTCTGGCATACTTTGACCTAGAGACACCATTCAAACTTTAAAATGTAGGCACAAGTCTCTTCTATTTAAGTTGTATTTGAATTTTCTTTCTACGATGTTTAGTTTTTGAACGGTGACCCTTAATTGATCGTGAGTGATTTCGAAAAAATCCTGAAAAATTAAGGATTTTCAATGTGTGTGTATTGCGGAATGTTCGCGCAGCACAAACTGGCAGAGTGGGGGAGCCTGAAAAAAACTCTCCGAAAATTTTTCTTTAGATGACGATCCTAGCCACAGATTTCAAACTACAATATTGATATTTTCCAAGAACGTAGCCACACTTGTCCTCTTTCTCACAATGTGTCCACTTTATCGGGAGTGTGTACGGTTTTTGAATTATCTGCGTCTAACCGACACAAACTCCAGCAACTGCCCCCATAAGCCTCAATGTTAAACGGGAAGAGGATTTTCGGAGAAAAGCAGAAACTGCCCATTTTTAACTCGCTCCTATTACCACATTTTTCAAAGTAGGACCACAAAAAATGGATGACTTTGTTCTTTAAGGCCTTTCCCGCTTGATGGTGAAAATATTTTGCCGATATCATCTTTGATTTTGAAGAAAAAGCAGTAGTTTGACGAGGTGATCCTCAGCTGAAATCGCTCTGAAATCAGCTGTCTCAGTCACTGGTGTCACCGTGGCAACCGAGATCCTCTGGGTCAACAGAGAAGGTGCCAGACAGACACACACACATAGACAGACAGACAGACACACACATATGCAGTCAAATGTGCATGCGTTAGCATGCACACATGACCACACATGGACACAGACACAGACAAAGACAGACAGAGAGACAGACACACACACACACAGGCACAGACACACACACACAGACAGACAGAGAGACACACAGACACACACAGACACAGACAAAGACAGACACACACACACACAGGCATAGACACACACACATAGACAGACAGACAGACACAGACAGACAGAGAGACACACAGACACACAGACACACACACACACACACACACACAGACAGACAGACAGACAGACAGACGCACTCACACATAGACAGACAGACACACACACATGCAATCAAATGTGCATGCGTTAGCATGGACACATGACCACACATGTACACGCACACACACAAACACATACAGCCATGCTTAAGCGTGCTGTGCTGAGATCCACTGGGCCAACAGAGAGATCCTCTGCAAAACTCATTGACATCTCTGGCATACTTTGACCTAGAGACACCATTCGAACTTTAAACTGTAGGGAAAAGTCCAAAGTATCAACGTCTGTGTCGACTTTTTGGCAGTTTTCATCGTTTTCATAGTCACGGCGGGGCCAAACCGCACAGCCCACTCTCGCGATTCCGATGTATGTCACTTTAACTTACAACACCTTACACGTCTTCGTCATCAGTTAACTCCTCATCAGTTGGATAACCTGGGGTAATCCATACTCTCTCAGGGAGTGGAGATTGCATGAGGGTTATATTTAATATGGAGTTACAATGACTCTGTCCTAATTCTTCCCTAAAATCACTACCTATACCCCGAAAGCATAGAGAGATATTGTTTGGATTGTTAAGACTGGTGGAAGATGCAGTTGCGCAGAAGTTTTTTTTTATCAGAGATTGTTGCGGAGCAATTTTGTATTTGTGTTGTACCGAACCATGGCTGGGCTTCTATTAGGGCTTCTGTCATCAAGGAAGGAGTGTTAGGTTGTGGCACACAGTTTGAATTTGAATTATCTGATTGTACTGTGCCACTAGTCTGTGCCAATGTTAAATACAGCCTGTATCGAAATCTTATTTGAATATACGATTGTACATGATTTATGTGTAGTAAAATAGTGTTTACCTCTTCCATCGTCTCCTCCGCCATTTGTAGATACCTGGAATGTTTAGATCTATTGAGAGGAAAACAGGTGAATAACAATCGTCAGCTTCCTCCTCCATTCTGGCGGCTAGATCATTCCAATTGAAAAACTGATAATAAGCTTTAGAGAAAGAGATTGGGGTGAACAAAGGGGAATGCATGGATTTGGGCATATTTTGACATAACCAACAGTTATACTAAGATTTCTTTCTCGTGCATAGTCGAACATTAATTCAACAGCGGTATTGATTTTCTCTAACCTGGGTGCTGTTTATCCTACCTGTTTGGGTCTTACAGTAGGATGTGATTTCTATGCTGCACCCCTGAGTAGGTTAACTAATGAGAAGAGTGTGCAACTTTGTGGTTTTCAAGTCACAGGACCATTCAGTGCACTTGTGTCAGAAATTCTGCGGATGCATGCCTCAGTTCTACTAGATTTGGATCAATAATATCCCATGTCCATCCTCCCCTTGTGTTATGATTCGGGGATGCTAAGAAACAACTATTCATTTTGCATCTGTTAATAGGACAGTCAAAGATCACCCCCCAACCATCTCTTTTATCCCTATGAAGGGATGAGACCAAAGCATGTTTAACAGTCATTTGTGTATCTGTATCTCTCTGTGTCTGTTGTGTTGTCAACTAGGGTTGAGTGTGTGTGTGTGTGTGGTGCATCTTATATCCTTTCTATGTTCCAAGATTTTTATCTTGGTACTGTTTGTTTTCACATGTGGTGCTGGATTGGCATACCAGAACCTTTGTACTCACTGTGAGAGTCTGATCAGCAGGAGAAGAAGGAGGAGGCCTTTTTAGCCCTTTCTTTGGGCCTCAGTCCCTCCTGATGAAGGAGCCAGCTGGTTGAGACCTTTGTAGTAGTAGTTTGTGCTACTGGTCCATGTGACCAGTAGCACCTGGTATTGACCTTTTCACCAAGGAGAAAGAGATTTCTTTTTCCAGAGATTTTATTTACACATAGTCACCGCATTGGAAAGGGTGAATAGGTTTTTCTGAAGGTTTTGGAAGCCTGTCAGATACCTGCAAATGAAATCTCCTTGGTATGTCTGTTAGTTGTTTCACATATACTCAGTCATACTGTGTACTATGTACTAAGGGTGTCACGATCTCGATTTTAATTCGAAATCGACTGAAATTAAGTCACAATCTTGAACTTCGAATTCAAAAATGGAATCGTCGATGCTGCCAGGCCCCCATGTCGCGTCCAGCCGGCTTGCCAAACAGAAAAAAAACACACACATGTTGAAGTGTTGCGAGTCATCCTCCTGTAACTTAGCTACTAGCTAAGCCAGTAGCTATTAGCTACAGCCAGTCAAACAATAGCATGGAGTTAACCATTCCTGTTCGGCTCCCGGACCGTGGTGGGGAAGCACAGGGGAGATGATTTCCTCCAGGGCCGAAGTTTCTGTTTCCCTTCGGGGTGAACCCCCTTTCACGTGTTAAGCTGGTCGGGAAATAATACCAGGGAGCTTTGCTATATCTTGAGGAGCCGTTGCTTTATTCGCAGCCAAACTGCAGCCTATACTGTACACTTTATTGCTGTCGCTACTACTGCGACTCCTTTCGCTTGTCCTTCCTCTCCCATTCATTCACTGTCCACACGTACACACGCTCCCTCAGTCTCGCTCGCCCACTTACACCTTACGCACCTTACACACCTTACGCACACACCTCACGCACCACCCTATTCTTTAAAGGGGCTACGCCACTCTTACAACACTCTTTTATCTGTGTGGTATATGTACAACCAAATTGTTCAGAGAAGACTATGGACTATGGTTTTATTTTTTTGTTTGTTTTGTTGTGAACTTGAATGTCATCTTCTGTGAAGAAGACTGCAGTTACAAAAGAGAAACTAGATGGCAGATTAATTTGTTTAAGTTTCAAATTGACTTAAGATATAATTTAGTGTTACATTATGTGATTAATAAATGTTTTAAATTTGAAAATGTAGTGTGGTACATTGCGAACAAAGGTCAAATGTTATATTGCATAAAAGTCTAGTCTAAAATGGCATAGCAACCTGTGCTTTAAAACAAATACATGTAAAAATCGAGAATGAATCAAACCGTGACCTTAGAATTGAAAATGTAATCGAATCAAAGATTTGGAGAATCGTGACACCCCTACTATGCACTCATTAGTCGATAACAGGGTGGTTTTGTGAGGTGTCAAAGGTAGACTTGCCTCTGAAGACATTGGTCTCCACATCAATACCTCATGAAGGCTAAGCCTGATGTTCCTTTGTGCTTCGAATCGCAAACAACACAAGGGGTAGAGCATCTAGCCATTTCAAACCTGCTGTCATCATGGTTTTAGTCAACTTTTTTTTGATGGTGGAGTTATTTCTCTCCACCTGACCTGACCTCTGTGGATGGTAAGGAACATGCCACACGAATCGTAACACTGCAGCTAGAGTCTGAGTTATCTTGGCTACAAATGCAGGCCCTCGATTGCTATTGATCCATACCGGTATGCCAAAATGAGGGACCAGGGGCCTCAAAACTGTGCGTAGGATTGACGTCAAAAGGTGGCATATGCACGAAACACAGAAAGTGCTTACGCACAAAAATATCCTGATTTACAAAACAGTGCCCACGCACGTCCTACGCCGATTTCCCTTTATAAATCACAATCCACTCTAAATGTGACACTCCTGTGTGCGGGTCATAGCACGCCTGTCAAACTGTGGCGGAAAGAAGGACTCAGATGCAGAGTGGCAGCGGTTAAGGCAGGCTTTATTTCTCCGAATCAGTTTTCTCTGAGACAGTAGTGACAAACAATCAGGCTGTGAAATCTCTATGGTCCGAAGACACACTAATGAAATTAAAAGAACACCGAACAAAAAACACTCCCGAAGGAGGAAAAAATAACTACACTGATCTTATCAGGAATATCTATGAAATTTTTAAGAAAGAAAACAAAATCACTCCGAAGAGGAAAAGCACACAGGCTATGAAATTATCTACACTATCTCTGTTACAAAACTACAAACAAAAGCGCTCCAACAAGGGAGGAAAACAAGGCTATGAAAAATATCTAATCTTAAGAAAACAAAAGGCTAACCAGAAAAAACTATGAACGAAAAATCACTCTGACACAGAGGAAAACAAATTCAGAACAAACAAAACTTACAACTTAACTTGGCTTGGATACACTTGGACACACTTGGACAAGGCTGGAGATATCTTGACGGGACGACGAAAATACTCTGGCAACGCAGACAGGGGAAGACAAAGACTATATACACATGGGGAAGGGGAACACAGGTGGAAACAATCAGGGATTAGGGAAGACGTCAGACCATGACACAGGAGGAAGGGCAAGTGACCTGGAACGAGAGGAAAGTTACTTTTCAAAATAAAACCGGAAATTGACAAGACAAAAAACCCAAGACAAGACATCCCTCACAGCGGTGTGACAGTACCCCCCCCTCTAGGACCGACTCCTGACGGTCCAGGCCGTTCGGGGTGGTCCCTGTGGAAGTCCGTGATGAGGCTGGGATCCATAATGTGCCGGGAGGGCACCCATTGTCTTTCCTCGGGTCCGTAGCCTTCCCAGTCAACCAAGTACTGTCTGCCCCGGCCCCGGTTGCGTACTGCCAGTAGCCGCTTGACCTTGTATACAGGACCTCCATCAATGACTTCGGGTGGTGGTGGGGATGTGGTGGCCGGAACCATAGGACTTTCCCTCACCGGTTTAACCTGGCTGACGTGGAAGGTCGGATGCACTCGTAGGGACCGGGGCAGACGAAGCCGGACCGCCGCCGGACCAATCCTTTTGGTGACTGGGAATGGACCCACGAAGCGCGGAGCCAATTTCCTGGATGCGACCTTGAGGTGAAGATCCTTGGCGGACAGCCATACTTTCTGACCCGGTTGGTAGTTTGGAGCCGGGAGTCGTTTCCTGTCTGCTGTCCTTTTGACTCGGTCTCCCTGTCGTATCAGTACCTGACGTGCGGCTGCCCAGATGCGTCGGCAACGTCGAACCATGGCGTAGGCTGAGGGAACCGACGCTTCCCCTTCATTGTCTGGAAACAAAGGAGGCTGGTAACCTAGAACACAATGAAAGGGAGACAGACCAGTAGCTGATGTAGGCAACGAATTGTGCGCATACTCTACCCAGACCAGGTGTTTGCTCCATGTCGAGGGGTTCTGATGGACCAGGCACCGGAGGCCGGTTTCCAGTTGCTGGTTGAGGCGTTCGGTCTGGCCGTTGGCTTCCGGGTGGTATCCTGATGTCAGGCTGACTGTGGCTCCGATGAGCCTGCAGAACTCCCTCCAGAACCGTGATACAAACTGGGGCCCCCGGTCCGAGACGATGTCTTTGGGAAAGCCATGGACTCGGAATACTATGTTCATCATGGCCTCCGCTGTTTCCTTGGCGGAGGGTAATTTCGGTAGGGCGATGAATTTTACCATCTTTGAGAAACGATCAACCACAGTGAGCACTGTGGTGTTTCCTTGTGAGACCGGGAGCCCGGTGACGAAGTCAATGGAGATGTCTGACCACGGTCTGGAGGGGATGGGAAGTGGCTGGAGAAGGCCCATACGAGCCCTGGACGAGTTCTTGTTCCTGGCACAGACCGAACACGCCTCGATGTACTCCCGGACCTCCGGTTCCATAGCCGGCCACCAGAACCTCCGGGATATCATGAACATGGTTCTCTTGATCCCCGGATGGCATGAAAGCAGCGAGGTGTGAGCCCAATGAATCACCTGTGGACGCAGCTCAACAGGGACAAAGAGACGGTTATTAGGACAACCGGGAGGTGACGGGGCTCCACCGTTAGCTTGCTTTACCTCGTTTTCTATAGGCCAAGTTACCGCTCCAACCACACAGTTCAGTGGAAGGATCGTTTCTGGTTGCTTGGTCTCAGGCTCGGGATCGAACAGGCGTGACAGGACGCCGGGCTTGACGTTTCGAGATCCCGGCCTGTAAGAGAGAGTGAAAGAGAAGCGGTTAAAGAACAGCGCCCACCTGGCCTGGCGAGAGTTGAGCCTCTTGGCCTTTCTAATGAACTCTAGATTTTTGTGGTCTGTCCAGACAATGAAGGGATGTTCGGCCCCCTCTAGCCAATGTCTCCACTCCTCCAACGCCAGTTTTACCGCCAATAGCTCACGGTTGCCGACGTCATAGTTGCGCTCCGCTCTGGACAATCGTCTGGACAGGAAGGCGCAGGGATGCATCTTGCCGTCGCGCTCTGAACGTTGCGACAGAACTGCTCCTACTCCTTCATTGGACGCGTCGACCTCCACCACGAACTGCCGCTTCTGGTCGGGTAGAGTGAGGATGGGGGCCGTGGTGAACCGGTGCTTGAGGTCCTGGAACGCCTTCTCTGCTTCTGAGGACCAGCGAAACTGCACCTGAGTGGAGGTAAGGGCATGGAGAGGAGCAGCTATCGCGCTAAAGCCTCTGACAAACCGCCTATAAAAGTTCGCAAATCCCAGGAATTGCTGAACCTTCTTGCGGCTGTCTGGAGTGGGCCAATCGGCTACAGCGCTAACTTTAGCCGGGTCCATCTGTACTCTTCCAGGGGCTACAATGAAGCCCAGGAACGAGACAGTTTCGGCATGAAACACACTTTTCTCTGCTTTGACATACAGCTGGTTAGCTAGCAATCTTTCAAGGACCTGGTTAACATGGCTTTGGTGCGTAGCAAGGTTGGGTGAATATATCAAGATGTCGTCCAAATATACATACACAAAGTGGTCTAGAAAGTCTCTCAGAACGTCATTAATCATAGCCTGGAACACGGCGGGTGCGTTCGTGAGCCCAAAAGGCATCACACAGTACTCGTAGTGTCCGCTGGGGGTGTTAAATCCCGTTTTCCACTCGTCCCCCTCTCTGATGCGTACCAAGTGATAGGCGTTGCGAAGGTCTAATTTCGTAAATACCTTGGCTTGTTGTAGCTGGTCGAATACGGACGTCATGAGAGGGAGTGGATAGCGGTTCTTGATAGTGATGTCATTCAGTTGGCTGTAGTCGATACAGGGTCGGAGGGATCCATCCTTCTTTCCCACGAAGAAGAACCCCGCTCCGGCGGGTGAGGAAGAAGGGCGGATCAGTCCTGCTTTTAATGATGCGGTGATGTAGTCATTCATGGCTGCTTTTTCCGGTCCAGATATGGAATACAGCCGGCCTTTGGGAATCGTGGACCCTGGGATTAAGTCGATGGCACAGTCGTAGGGACGATGGGGAGGAAGAGAAAGAGCTTTAGATTTGCTGAATACCGCTTTGATATGGTGATAACAGGGGGGTACTGAAATCAGGTCCGGCTCTTCAGCATCTGTGGTGGGATGGGTAGAAAACAGGTTGATGTCTGCACTCGGTTTCTCTTGATCCGAGGACTCCATACAATTCTTGGAGCAACTCTCCCCCACTCTGTAATCTTTCCTGTCCTCCAATCAATGTGTGGGTTGTGTAACAGAAGCCATGGTTGTCCCAATATCAGAGATGAAGAGGTGGAGGTGAATAGGTGGAACTGTAGCTTTTCATGATGGTGTCCAATACTCATGTTTACTGGTTTGCTGGTGTGTGTGATGGTAAACAGTTCTTTACCATTGAGGGACCTGGCGCGAATGGGATTAGCGAGTGGTTGACTTTCAATATTTAACTTGTGGGCTAATCCCCAGTCCATTAAGCTCTCGTCAGCTCCAGAATCAATTAGTGCTTCTATGGCATGAGTAGCATTTAACTTGACTTTTGCGAGAGTGCGTATAGTAGACTTTGAAGCCTCGGTTTGACTCACCACCTGTGATTTCTTGGCTGGGCAGGAGCTGACGAGATGACCAGTTTCACCACAGTAGAAACACCGACCCTCCTGTAGCCACCGCTGACGTTCCTCAGGGGTCAGTCTAGCTCTTCCCAGTCGCATGGGTTCTTTCTCAGAAACTGCCTGGAGGTGAGGCAGGGTGCTGGGTGGTGATCGTTGCTGCGTCGGCCATTTTGATGCAGGTGTAGTGGTCGTCCTTCCTGGTTCCCGTGGCGTTGCCTCGCGCTGATGTTGGAATTGCCTCCGTCGGTTGTCGGTTCGGATGGCGAGTGCGATGAGGGCGTCCAGATCAGACGGTAAATCCAGGGGCACTAGCAGATCTTGGATCGTGGGTGTCAAACCTTTCAGAAATGTGTCGTATAGTGCCGTATTGTTCCAGCCGCTCTCTGCTGCTAGCGTACGGAAGTGAATGGCATAATCACACACAGAGTTCTTGCCTTGTCTCAAATGGCTTAATTGCTGGGCTTCCTCTCTGCTGGAGCTCACCGGGTCGAAAGTCTTTTTTAATGCCCCTTGAAAACCCGTGAGGGTGTCGCAGACCGTGGCTCCCCTGCTCCATTCAGCAGAAGCCCAGGCTTTGGCTCTGCCGGTTAAATGGGAGATCATGAATGCCACCTTAGAGCGTTCGGTGGGAAATGCCTGAGGTGATAACTCAAAGTGAATAGAACAGTCCACAATGAAGGTCTTACATAACCCCGGTTCTCCGTTGTACGGGGTTGGTGCGGCCAATTTGCAGGTGGCACCTCCGACGTGAGGTGGCGGTCCTGGGGCGCTGGCTGTGGTTGGTGTCGGAGCTGCTGCACTCTTCCGGCCGAGCTGGCCCAGGAGCTCATGAATCTGGGTGGAGATCTGACTCATGTTGGCTTCCATGGCAGTTTGAAACTCCTCCTGGTGAAGGAGACGGGCTTCCTGGGTGCGCAGGATCTCCGACAGCCGTTCTGCCTCTGCTGGGTCCATACTGGCCAGAGTATACTGTCAGACTGTGGCGGAAAGAAGGACTCAGATGCAGAGTGGCAGCGGTTAAGGCCGAATCAGTTTTCTCTGAGACAGTAGTGACAAACAATCAGGCTGTGAAATCTCTATGGTCCGAAGACACACTAATGAAATTAAAAGAACACCGAACAAAAAACACTCCCGAAGGAGGAAAAAATAACTACACTGATCTTATCAGGAATATCTATGAAATTTTTAAGAAAGAAAACAAAATCACTCCGAAGAGGAAAAGCACACAGGCTATGAAATTATCTACACTATCTCTGTTACAAAACTACAAACAAAAGCGCTCCAACAAGGGAGGAAAACAAGGCTATGAAAAATATCTAATCTTAAGAAAACAAAAGGCTAACCAGAAAAAACTATGAACGAAAAATCACTCTGACACAGAGGAAAACAAATTCAGAACAAACAAAACTTACAACTTAACTTGGCTTGGATACACTTGGACACACTTGGACAAGGCTGGAGATATCTTGACGGGACGACGAAAATACTCTGGCAACGCAGACAGGGGAAGACAAAGACTATATACACATGGGGAAGGGGAACACAGGTGGAAACAATCAGGGATTAGGGAAGACGTCAGACCATGACACAGGAGGAAGGGCAAGTGACCTGGAACGAGAGGAAAGTTACTTTTCAAAATAAAACCGGAAATTGACAAGACAAAAAACCCAAGACAAGACATCCCTCACCGCGGTGTGACAACGCCCTATGAATATTCAGAGAAACGGCCCTAATTAATATTGATTCATGACTGAGAGCATGCCGAACGCAGAGAGAAAGGTGGAAGTTCTTGTCGGGGAGGTGGAGAAGAGGAAGGCTGTATTATTTGGTGGACACAGTGTTGGGGTCACCAATACCAAAAAGGCTCTAGAGTGGCAGCATGTGGCAGACAATGTAAATGTCTGTAAATGTAAAAAAGTGGTCAGACATAAAAGTGGAAGCAAAAAAGCGACTGGCGTCACACACGACTGTGCCACGGGCAGGGGAAATAGCTCACCCTGCTGGATGAAAAACTGGCAGGGGATCATCGGGCCCACAAGAAGCAGAAGACCCCATGTATGTGATTTGTATTCCCATATTTGAAATGAGTGTAAACCAAAGTTGTGGTTGTGTTCACACATTTATGTACAGAAGCAAATGAGACTCCGTTCACAAAACAAGTGACTTTATTCAAAAAATTTCTTGTTATTGCTGCGGGTCCAAGTGAGGTCAGTGGTGCTAAAGCTGAGCCATGTGCGCCCAACGTCTCCACTGCACCTCATACATCCCAGCCCTCCAGCGGCCGTGTCCTCACAGATGCAGTCCTGCAGATGCAGAGAAACACCATCACTGCAATAAATGAAGTTGCCAGAGAACTGCGGGAGATCAAAAATGTCCTTTATGATCTAAACACCACCATGAAGGAATTTATTAATAAATGATTGTTTCATTGTTTTGAATTTGTTTCCATACCTGTATTTTCACAAGCGACGCATCAGCATCATGGGGCAAGGCCACATCATTTAGCTGTGCCACATTATGTACAGCACATGCTCTCACAATAGTGCAGACCTTCTCAGGCTTGTAGGATAGCGTTCCTCCTGTGCTGTCGAGACACTGCCACCTACCCTTCAGGAGCCCAATGGTGCGCTCGACAACAGTGCGCGCCTGGCTGTGGCACAGATTGTAGGTCCTCTCCTCTGCGCTCTGTGGGTTGGGAAAAGGGGTGAGCAGCCACCACTTGAGGGGGGTATCCAGTGTTGCCTGCAAGGTTGGTGAACGGGTTAAACACTAGTAAAAAATTGCAAGTCTTAGGATTTCCACATTAATTATCCGTACCTAGAAGCCACCCTTGACGTACAGCGCCGGCCTCCAGTCTGCGCCCAACACTGCTGTGTCTCAGTATGAATGAATCATGGGTTGACCCACCGTTGGCCACCGAGTCACTACATTTGTAAGCAACATGTCTGCATCACATGCGAGTTGGACATTGAGGGAATGAAAATGCTTATGATTAATGAAAGCAAATTCATTCTCACTCCCTGCTCTTATAGCAACATGAATGCAATCAATGGCACCGATTACATTTGGGAAACCGAACGTTGCTTCAAATTGCGCTTTTTTATTTGCCTGTTCACCCACTGTATAAGAAAAGTTTATGTACTGCTGTGACAAACCAGTTATACCTCCTAACACGTCTGGCATAACACGGCTAAAGGTCGGCTGGGATATCCCTGACCTGTCAGCCAATTCCCTCTGGAATGTGCCGGTTGCCAGAAACCTGAGTGTTGTGAACAATTGAAGCGGGACTGGCACGGCGTGGTTTCTGCGGGTACTCCTCTCTAAAGCTGGGCCCAATACCACACATAGATCCGAGAGGACAGCTTGTGGGAGTCGGAAATGGCTCATCAACCACACATCACTGTTGGCCAGTGGATCTTGCTGGTCTCTGAAGTTTCGCTCCCTCCGTATCCTTCCGTTTGCCACATCCTCCATCAGTGCCAAAGCAGCCATTGTGTGCCATAATGCATTGTGAATACATGCCTTATACCCATCTATTAGGCAGTATCTGCTACACGTGTGAGACTTACTGATTGACTAACAGTTCTTCAGACTAACAATATAAGATAATTATAGACTTTATTTGAGTGGCAACAAAACACAGTTACAAAGTGTTTTATGCGCTATACATTGAATATGAAATGAAATGGGCAATATGATATAGAATATTAATATATTAAACTGCATTCATATCAGTGTAAACATAATTTGCCCTACTGTTGTCTTACTATTGTCCTAAATCATATGTTTCCTGTGTGCACTCCAGTATGTTTGTTTATTCATTGTAGAAATATATATTTTTTTTTATCCATTTCTTGCAAATAAACTGTTCATATATGAGAGATAATATTACTATTTATTTTACACGGTCAGTATCAGTTTCACACAGTTTCTTTGTTCTGCCATCAGTGGCGCAGTTTTCTCCTTACCCCAGTTATGTGCGTATGCATGGGTAAGAGTTGGCGTGGAGGACCGCACATTTTCCCGTCAAGTTCTTTTTTTATAAATCCCACGGTTTGCGTAGAGAGTGGCGTACGCCTTCTTTTGTGCATACGCAACATTTATAAGTAAGGCCCCAGGTCTTTTATCAAACATTTCACAACTGTTTTAGCATCTTCTCTTCTTGTTTGATTTGCTTCCACCCATTTGGAAAACATATCAGTGATTACAAATAGGTATTTGTAACCTTGGCAGCTAGGCTTATGTAAAAAAATCGATTTGCATATTTACAAAAGGCCCAGATGGCAGTGGCAGGTGATTGTGTTTTTTCTTTAGTAATTTTTTTTGGGTCTTTTCTAGGCTTTATTGATAGGACAGGTTAAGAGATGATAGGAAACAGGATGAGAGAGTGGGGTGGGGGGTGGGGGGTGCAGCAAAGGGCCCCAGACCGGGACTTGAACCTGGGTCCGCTGCAGCGAGGACAAAGCCTCTGTACATGTGTCGCCTGCTCTACCAACTGAGCTAATGGAACCCGAGGTGAACAAATTTTATTGAACTGCCTTTCTTCATGGTCTGCCGACATGTCAAGCATCTGTCCACTTATGTGTGTGCAACCTGTGTGATGCCTGGTGCAAAACATTTTGAACAAATTATCTAATTTATTCCCCCTTTTCCTACGTGTGTAGGACCATGTGTCACATGGGCCATCACATCGAGAAGAGAACGAGGACAAACAGGGCAACCATCGGGGTGGAGCCATAAGCCAGACTCCGCATTTTGTTTTACAACCTTTACGTACCTATACATCTTTCTCATCAGCGTCAGCACAGTTTTGAAACACTGTGACATCATTGAAGGAGGGCAACAATGTGGTTGTAGAGAGGCACATTGATATACCACAGAGGTTAACAAAATGGCTGCTTGTTTAGCTGCAAAATCAGCTCTCTGTTTTCCAAGAGAAACAGAATGAGTTCCAGAAGTTTATGCTTCACATTTGACAATAGCAAGTTGTGCAGGTAGCATAATAGCATCAAGCAATTGTAAGATGTAAGAAACCTCTCATTTTCCAAATCTGTGCAAAATTTGGTGCTGCTGAGAAAGCATAACGCGAGTCAGGGTAGATAGCAGCCACTGTCCTTGGCTAGTGTGCAGGCTCTGATAAGAGCATACAACTCTGCTGCCTGTGCTGAGGTGCCATGAGGCAACACATGAGCTTCAATCACTTCCCAGTCACTCACTATAGCATATTTAGCCAGATGTGTGTTGTCAGACAGATGAGAGGAAGAGTCAGTGTACAAGATCAGATCAGAATTTTGTATTGGTGTCTGCATGAGAACTGGTCTGGCAGATCTGCTCTTTCGATCACTAGATCACAGTCATGTTCAACTTCAAACTCAATGTAAGGAAGAAAGGTGGCTGGATTTAGAGGTGGTGAGCATTATACAGTGATGTGTGGACTGGACAAAATGATCACTTCATAACTTGAATGACGGGCAGCTGTCATGTGTTGTGTAGCGGAAGTGTTCAAAATGTGTAGCACTGAATGTGGAACATGTACAATACAGTCACTGGCCAGTACAACAGGAGCAGATTTATTTTTCATGATTGCAACAGCAGCCACCAACCTGAGACACCCGAGCGTGCCCAGAACAACAGGGGAAAGCTTGGATGACTAGTATGCCACAGGACGGCATGCAACCCAAGTTTTTGCACCAAAATGCCAGAGGCAAAACTGTCCCTTTCACAGACATGGAGGTGAAATTGTTCTGTGTAGGCCCAAAGCAGATCCTGGAAGGCAAAAAGGCAAATCCTGCAGATCAAGTGATCTTCATAGGGATGGTATCTTTGTGGTACTGGGGTGGGCAGCAGCTGCAGAAAAAAGTTTGGAGTAGGGCTAGGCGATGAAACGATCTTGATCATTTTCATGACGAAAATTTTCATGATAACGATGATAAATTTATGACGTTTATTTTCTATACCGCTTTTTTGAGTCTGTGTTCCTCTCCCTAAAAAAAAAACACTACGCCAACAGCAAATTGCACAGCAGATAACATAAATGCATGTGGTTGATACATGTTTCTGGCCCCTCCCAATCACTCACTCACTCGCTTAGAATGACGGTGATCACCTCTGTGTCGTAGCCAACACAAGAAAATGAACGGTCCGACTAGCAAAACTGACAAAGACGAAGAAATTGTACCGAAGAAATGTCATACCACTTCACTTATTTGAAAAAAGTCTGACAAAGGACAGACCAGCATTAAGTGCAAAATGTGTCAGCGACCACCAATCCCTTCCATCATCTCAAAAGGTACCATCCCAAACAGTACCCGGACAGTATGAGTTTGCGCTATCATGCTAGCATCAGAATCCCCGCAAGTAGCCAACAGACCAGCCCCACTGCTTCTACTAGTCAAACTTCACTTTGACAAACAACAATCACCACTGCTTTTCAGCCATTACCCCATATGAGAATAAACCATAGCGATACAAAGACATAACAAGTGCAATTACTCACTGTACCACTAAAGATATGATGCCTATAAGCACAGTTTAAAAACAGGGCTTCAAGAAGCTAATGACTGTCACGGTTGCTAAATACACTCTGCCTGGTAGAAAATAGTTTTTCCAAACATCAGTCCCTCAACTGTACGCAGAGTGGAGGGTAAAGGTAAAGGAGCAGCTTAGAGATGTAATGCACTTCACGACCACCATATGTGGTCTGGTCACACGTCTGAACCACATCAGGTCTTACAGAACAGAAGACTAATGAAGCTGAACTGAACAACTACCTGCAAGCTCAAGAATGTGCAATATTCACAGAATACAGCAGCATAATCATCCTCAACATCCATCCATCCATCCATCCATTGTCATCCGCTTTATCCGGGGTTGGGTCGCGGGGGCAGCGGGGGCAGCAGCTTCAGCAGCGAGCCCCAGACTTCCTTTTCCCCGGCCACATCGGCTAACTCTGACTGGGGAATCCCTAGGCGCTCCCAGGCCAGAGAGGAGATATAATCCCTCCACCTGATCTTGGGTCTACCCCTAGGTCTCCTCTCAGTTGGACGTGCCAGGAACACCTCCCTAGGAAGGTGACATCCTCATCAGATGCTAGAACCACTGCAACTGGCTCCTTTCCACGTAAAGGAGCAGCGGCTGTACTCCGAGTCCCTCCCGGATGGCTGAGCTTCTCACCCTATCTCTAAGGAAGACCCCAGCCACCCTGCGGAGAAAACCCATTTCAGCCGCTTGTATCCGCAATCTCATTCTTTCGGTCATGACCCATCGCTCATGACTATAGGTGAGGGTAGGGACGAAGATTGACCGGTAGATCGAGAGCTTTGCCTACTGGCTCAGCTCCATTTTCGTCACAACCGTGCGGTGAAGCGCGTACAACACCGCACCCGCTGCTCCGGCTCTCCGGTCAATCTCCCGCCCCATTGTCCCCTCACTGGTGAACAAAACCCCGAGGTACTTAAACTCCTTCACTTGGGGCAAGGACATTCCCCACCCTGAGTAGACAATAATAATAATAATAAATTTTATTTGATGGCGCCTTTCAAGGCACCCAACGTCACCTTACATAGAATAAAAGCATAAAATAACAACAACACAGATTATTAAAAACCAAACATTAAACTTAAAAAAAGAAAAGACAGATATAGTGCACAGTGACCAGTCAGAGTGAGTATGCATTTTGAACAGGTGGGTTTTGAGTTTGGATTTGAATGGTGTGATGGAGTCTGACTGTCTTATGTGTGAGGGGAGGGAGTTCCATAGTCTGGGTGCCGAGCAGCTGAAGGCTCGGGCACCCATGGTACTGAGGCGTGGTGTTGGGATGGTGAGTAGTCCAGCAGTGGTTGAGCGGAGGGTGCGGGAGGGGCTGTATTCTTTGAGGATGTCGCAGAGGTAAGTGGGGGCTAGATGGTGGAGAGCTTTGTATGTGAGGAGGAGGATCTTGTAGTGGATGCAGTATTGTACCGGGAGCCAGTGAAGTTGGATGAGAATAGGGGTGATGTGGTCAGATGATTTAGTGCAGGTGATGATCCGGGCGGCTGAGTTCTGAATAATTTGCAGTCTGTTGATGAGTTTGGTGGGGAGTCCATTGAGGAGGGCATTGCAGTCGTCAATGCGGGAAGTGACAAATGAGTGAACCAGGATTTCGGTGCTGGATTGGGAAAGTGATGGGTGGAGTCTGGAGATGTTTCGGAGGTGGAAGAAGGCAGTCCGGGTTAGGTTTTGAATGTGGAGTGCAAATGAGAGGGTGCTGTCCAGGATGACGCCGAGGCTCTTGACTTGGGTGGAGAAGGGTACAGGAAATCCATCAATGATGATGGGTGGGGCTGGGGTGTGTTGTGGTTTGGTGAGGGTGGATTTGGAGCCTATAAGCAGGGCCTCGGTTTTATTAGGGTTGAGCTTTAGGAAGTTCCTGCTCATCCAGCTCCGGATGTCTTCCAGACAGGTGATGAGGCAGGTAGGAGGGATGGCGGCAGTGGGTTTGGAGGAGGGGAGTCCCAGGTGTAACGGCAAAGCTAGCCCAGTGGCTAACCAGTGGCAAGGCAGTAGCAGCAGACAGGTAAGTCTGTTAAACTGATGTTTCAGTGTCGCAGAGTGTTAAGATCAAACAAGCCGAATCTAACAGATGGCTTTAAAGTCCAGAGTTCATACATGACGAAACGAAATCGAAAAATATTGCGAAAACAGCAGCGGAGGCGCGGCAGCAGCTTGCCAGTGGTCCTTCGACCCGTATCCAAGCCACCGGTTTCCTACTGAGAACCATGGCCTCAGATTTAGAGGTGCTGTTCCTCATCCCTGCCGCTTCACACTCAGCTGTGAACCGATCCAGTGAGCATTGTAGATCTAAAGCCGATGATGCCATCAAGACCACATCATCTGCAAAAAGCAGTGATACGATCTCCAGACCACCGACCTGTAACCCCTCCACACAACGACTATGCCTCGAAATCCTGTCCATGTATATCACAAACAGGACTGGGGACAAGGCACAGCCCTGGCAGAGGCCAACACCCACTTGGAACCAGTCCAACTTACTTCTGAGTATACGCACGCAACTCTCGCTTTGAGAATAAAGGGATTGGATGGCCCTGAGAAGGGACCCCCTCACCCCATACTCCCGCAGCACCTCCCACAGAACATCCGTTGGTACCCAGTCATACGCCTTCTCCAGATCCACAAAGCACATGTGGACTGGGAGATTGTACTCCCAGGCCCCCTCCAGGATCCCTGCAAGAGTAAAGAGTTGGTCTGTTGTTCCACAACCAGGACGGAATCCGCATTGTTCCTCGTCAGTCTGAGGTTTGACAATTGGTCGGACCCTCCTCTTCAGCACCTTGGAGTAGACTTTCCCAGGCAGGCTGAGTAGTGTGATACTTCTGTAATTGGCACACACTCTCTGGTCCCCCTTCTTAAAGATAGGGGCCACCACACCTGTTTGCCACTCCTTTGGCACTGTCCCCGACCCCCACGCAATGTTGAAGAGACGTGTCAACCAAGACAGCCCCTCAACACCCAGAGCCTTCAGCATTTCTGGTGGTATCTCATCAATCCCTGGGGCCTTGCCACCGTGGAGTTGTTTGACTACCGCAGTGACTTCACCCAGGGAAACCGGCGATGATACCCCATCATCCTCCAGCTCTGTCTCCACTACAGAGGGTGGCTGAGTGGGATTCAGGAGGTCACCAAAGTACTCCTTCTACCGCCCTATGACCTCCTCAGTTGAAGTCAACAAGGTCCTATCCTTGCTGTACACAGCTTGGATGGTTCCCCGTTTCCCCCTTCTGACGGTTTTCCAGAAGCGCCTCGGCACCACCCGAAAGTCCTTCTCCATGGCCTTGCCAAACTCCTCCCACACCCACTGCTTTGCCTCTGCCACAGCTGCGGCTCTTCGGGCCCGTTGGTACCCCAAAACTGCCTCAGGAGTCCCCTGGGAGAACATGTCCCTAAAGGAGTCCTTCTTCAGTCGGACAGCTTCCCTGACCACCGGTGTCCACCACGGTGACCGAGGGTTGCCGCCCCTTGAGGCACCTAAGACCCTATGACCACAGGACACAGCTGCAGCTTCAACAACGGAAGCTTTGAACATTGTCCATTCAGGTTCAATATCCCCAGCCTCCACAGGGATGCTAGAGAAGCTCCTTCGGAGGTGGGAGTTGAAAGCGTCACGGACAGGTGCCTCCCTGAGACGTTTCCAGTTTACCCGCACTACTCATTTGGGCTTACCAGGTCTGTCCAGGGGTTTCCCCCGCTACCGAACCCAACTCACCACAGGTGGTGATCAGTTGACAGCTCTGCCCCTCTCTTCACCCAAGTGTCCAGAACACATGGCCTCAGATCAGATGATACGATCACAAAATCGATCATTGGCCTTTGACCTAGGCTGCTCTGGTACCACGCACACTTATGAGCATCCTTGTGTTCGAACATGGTGTTCATCATAGACAATCTGTGGTCTAATAATCTAATAATCTAAGTCTAATAATAGAACACCACTCGGGTTCAGATCGGGGAGGCCGTTCCTCCCAATCATGTCCCTCCAGGTATCTCTGTCATTGCCGACGTGCGCGTTGAAGTCTCCCAGTATGACCACGGAGTCCCCTCCTGGAGCCCCATGCAGGGCTCCAGCCAGGACCTCCAAGAAGGCCACATACTGCGAACTGCCGTTTGGTGCATATGTACAAACGATAGAGCCCCACCAGATCCAACTGGTAACGCTCCAACTCCCGCACCAGCTCCGGCTCCTTCCCCCAAGAGAGGTGACGTTCCACGTCCCCAGCGTCAGCCTCTGCGGCCCAGGCTTCCTCCGGGCAGGGTCCCTTCCCTCTCACCTCTGTTCTTCATGGGGTCCTCAACATTTAACTTGAAATTATTTTCTTCAATCAATGTTCAGTTCAGTATACTACCTCTAACACGTTTGAAACAAGCAATTTTTTGTACATATTTATAATTTTATTTATTCAGTGTTGAACATAAAGCCATTTGGTTGGTTGGTTCTGTTGAATGTTTTTTTCATCTAGTTTCTGACAATGAATAATTGTATTTCATTCAGGAACACTCTTGTCATTGATTAAATCATTTATTGCAACAAATGATATACAGTTAGGCTTGGCACTGAAGGCTCAGCTCTAAAAGCTCCTCGGATTTGACAAGCAGCATGCTAAGTCACTCCGGGGAGTGCAATCCATACCCCCACCGCAGGAGTGGAATCGAAGCAACTAGATACATTGAAAGCCATTTTAGACTCAGACTAAGCAGGTGGAGGCTGGGGTGGTGGTGGCAAGCTTCCCGGCAGCAGTGATGTGCATGCAGCAGTGTTGAAGGAGAGATCGGTGAATGACGGCTTAGGTTTAAATGGACCGCCTGATTTGGATGAATGGATGTGGTTGGTCGGTGACTGATGCTGATCTGATCAGCTGGCTGTCAGCTGACCACAGCTGGGGCTTATGAGTTCCATGTCCTGCATGAATTTGCGCTATGCTTCATTTTATAAACCATAACTAACGTTCTGGGTTGTTTTGGGTTCTGTCCTAAGGAGAATACTCTTAAAACTGTCAATTCAACATTATTATTACTGTTAAAATATAATGTATATTGTGATAATTATTAACATCAATCAATATCGAAAAAAACATATCGTGATAACAGTTTTGGCCATATCGCCTAGCCCTAGTTTGGAGTGTGTTGGTAGTTTTGATTCAGATTTGGTTGTGATTGTGCACATCTTGGGGCCCTGCATTCTCGGGCCCAGTGGCCATGTCTGCTGCTGTTGCGACACATGCCTTTTTTATGTCTGTTGTAATTCCAGCCCTGGTAGTTATTACCACTATTAGTACTGTTTTCAGGCACTTGTTGTTGCAACATTTTCTTAGGGCAAGATGAGTGCGTGGCGCTATGCCATGATCTTTCAAGCCATGATGGCATGAGATGTGTGGATTGAGATTTTGCAACAATAGCCATTTTTATACTGAGTAGTAAGCCACCAATATGCCGTCCTTTTGGCGGCTAGGTCCGCGGATTTAGACAGAAGGTGGTAAATTGGGGGTCTGTTTTGGTCCGCCAATTTGGAGCCTCGGAAGGTACACTTGTTTCCACCTCCATTGCTATGTAAATCTGAGGCGTCGATGTGCCGGCAATTGCATGAGATAGGTGGAGGTGTCAATGACGTGCACTGTTGTGCACCCACAGCCGGGGAGATTTAAAACCAGGAAACAGCTGATCACAGCATTTAGTCCATCACTTCATCGTGGACGTCAAGATGAGCAACTGGAAAGCTGCTGAGATACGGGAGATGCTAGCGTCTCCTTGGTCTCTGTAGCTGTCTTGGTTGTACGCTTGTTGTTGTAGCGGCAAGCTACTAATGGTCGCTACTTTCAAATTAAAAGCCCCCCTGCTAAGAACCCAGTTCTAAACTCCAATGGGGTGCAATGTAAAGCTCTTATTTTGAAGACAAATTCGACCTGCTTTTCTTCACGCCCAACTTCGTGCTTCACGTCACGTCACATCACGTCACATGTTTACGCCTAACCCAGTGGTGACCAATTGGCGGCTTTTTGGAAAAGAAGGAATATCACACCTCCCTTTTAAATAGACAAGGCGGCACATTGCAGCCTTTACCTTGCTGCAAATGTTCCACCTTTTCTATCTAAAAGGAGCTCGTGTCTGCACTGTGAATAGGTCATTACTTTCTCTGTGTATACCAGCTGTGTAGTGACCCACAAATGCATGTTCCTTACAAATGTGGCACCATTTAAAAGGGAAATAAACAGGCTTGCCAGTGGTATAAGATTTATTGCCAAGAAGCATTGTTACAACAAAGAAATAATCTACCAAACACAAATTTTCTTTTTGTGCTTGGTTTATCTAGCTCTCTAATTTCTCTTTCTTCCTCCACAAGGGCAGCGACCTCAATCATCATAAATCATCATTCCTCTGTTTGGCTCTTTCCCTAGCCTCCTCATCATCTATTTCCCTCTTGTTTAATTCTTTTGGACAAAGGGTTGGTATCTATGAGCGAGTTATGTGCTTTGGGAGAGGTATTTCAATGGCTAAGAGCAATGCACAGAGGGTGTTTAGGGATGCATTACTTCCTTTATTCTTAGCCCATTTGTAACACATCGCTTTTGCACAAGCCTCTGTATCCGTAGGATGGGACTGCTGAATCATTTCAAAAGCAGCTTTACCTACATCCAACCTCTTCTCTAATCTACTGTATGTAAATGTCGAGATGCTATATAGCCAACACTCAGCCGACAACCACTCACACTTCTTTTCATCATCTTTTTCTTCACCTCAAACCATTCTCTCATACATTTAAAAATATAATTGTAATCCCATGTGGGATTGTGGGACCAACCAATGGGTTCATATTCGCACAGAGCAACTCAAATTTATAAGGAGTTAAGATCAAATCATGTCTTACTCGATTAGTAGTCTCCCTCGAGCATTGTTCATGTTTATCTTTAACTTTTGCTCTTTGCTGTTGTTGTCAGTTTTGGAGGCAATTTCCCTTTATTTTTTTACTGTTTTTGACTGATGAGCACCCATTGTCACATATTAGTAAAACACACTTTATATCACATAAGTGCTACACCAGCACAACCAACAGGTGAAAACACACATTAAGCATTTGACGAACATACACATAAACACTTCACAGCTTCTAGTGTCTTTACGAGTCTTGAACAGCAACTGGGTCTGTATTTACGCCTCTGAATTAGGGCTTTGTGTTTTGATTTACGCAGAAGTAATTTATCTTGCTCGTGCATCATGCATTAGTAATTGTAATCCAGTGTTATTTTCCAGTGGTATATTATTCTGAAATGCATTTTTTTGTCATAAACACTATGAACGTTTTACTTTAATTAAACATATGGTCAAAGGTATTTCTGCTAAGTTTTGTATTTGGGATTGTGGTTTCTCAAATTCAAAATTTTGACACTAACATTTTCATATTTAATGTAAATGCATATTGGCTCCAAATATTTGAAATTGGTCTCTTCATAACTAATAATCGTTATCAGTCTCAACCTTGAAAACAAACATATTTGTTGACCCCTACTACTACTGTGACAACCCACACCGCCCTGTCTTTCATTTCCTGGTTGTGTCTTGTCTTGGTGCAGGTACCTTAGGTGTGCGTGGCAGAGGGTCGTCAGCCAAGTAGACACACCTGAGGCCTGTCTGCCATGCTCCTTTAAAAACCCTCTGGGTTCAGTACTCTCTCTCTCCTCCCTGAGACAACAACTGGGGTTTCTTTGGTTTGATAGTTTGCTTGTGTTACTCTGCATTTATCTCAACACTGCACCCATACACTTTTCACTCATGCACTCACTTACACCACTGCTACTACTGATTTCACATACTATTGTTAAGTTAAATAGTCTTTTCTTAAATTTGTTTTATTGGCTTTGGTTGTGTGCATCTCCCTCCTTTTTGTCATGGCCGTACGAAAGGTTTTTGACAACTACCCAAAGTAATTAAGTGATCAACTAAATGTCGCCAAAAACAATATCAATCATGATTTCATATGCAAATACAAAATCTTTAGATGACATTATGCACACTGCTTTTTACATTTTAGGGCATTTTGCACATGCTTTTGTCCAAAGCGAGTTACAGTAACTCATACATACACTGTATGAGTTACTGTAGCTCATACAGTGACACTGACAGCGGTGGCTGCCATGCAAGGTGCCGACCAGCACATCAGGAGCAGTTTAGGGTTCAGTATTTTGCCCAAGGATACTTAGACATGCAGACCAGGGGAATCGAACCAGCTACCTTCTGATAACAAGACACTGGCTCTACCCCCTGAGCCACAGCCACTGCTATTAGCCAAAGTCTCTCTACTTTTGTCTACCAGTGAACACTTAAACTTACCCATTACACACACACAGGGGTAACTTGACATGAAACATGATAGCTATATTAGCACGGCTGCTAAATGAGCTGAGTTACCTTAGGCCATGTCCACCAAACCAACACAATCTTTTTTGTTGGTTTGGTGTGGTTGTTCTTGTTGTTATGAGACATAGCTGGGTTAAGAGGTCGAAGGCTAGAGGTCGAGGGGTGGGGCGATGGCATCATCGATACGCAAAATATGCGGATTCGCTGTCCAAATGAGAACGCAAAGGTGGCGTTTTCGAATTTTTTTCACCCTGAGACCAGGTTTCAAAAAAGTGTGTTTACAGGCACTGAGTTTACACGACCCATTTGAACGATCGGCCAAAACGATGCAAAACATGTGCGTTTACATAAAAAAGCATTTCCATGTGCATGGCCCCTGAGAGTTCAAACGCTAAAGAAAATGTTCTGAATAAATGTATGCAATAAAGTTGTGTGGAGAAAAGCAGGTGGCCATCAGCTAAGAAGCATAATTTCTGTTACTGTTACATTACAAAGACTCCTCCTGTGTTTGCACATCCTCCTCTGTCTGCATGATAACAAAAACTAGAAAACAGCTGTGTTATAATTCAAAAACAAATAATCAGCAAAGACAGATTAGTCTCTACTGCTGAGAAAAAATCCTGCTCAAAATATATAGGAAAAATATATTTATTATAGAATTCACCCGCCAATGAATTTTGATGATGATGTTTTGCAAATCTACAGGACAGTGGTGCATACAGGTTCGACAGTAAGCATTATTTCATTATACAGTAACAATGCTATGAAAACTACATAAACTTGTTAGAGAGTACTTTAAGACCATGGGCTGATAATGAGACTATGGGCCCAGCCTCAGGGTGCCATAAATTACTCCTCTCCTCTTACCCAGCACCCTCAGACCCAGTTTAGCATGGTTTTTATGATGATCATTTCTAAGGCTTTCCTTGAGTTTGCAATGAAATCTTCATTCGACAAAAAAACGCGCAAGAAGCCTGCATAGTTGCTACACATGGAGATGACTGTTTGAATATGTTTCAGGTATCCTGGTGTCAGTGAAAACAAGTGCACAACAGAGCATCCATAAGCTGAAGGAGAGCTATGACCACCTTGTTCAAAGAGTCACAGAGCTGCAGGAGCACAGTGATAGACTGGTGAGTCCTTACAGCAGCTTCATACTACATCTGAAATTAAAGGTCCAGGTTTGCTGGTAGTAAAGAAATAGTGAGGTTTTAATGCTCAACATATACCAGAAGAGATTATTATTATTATTATTATTATTATTATTATTATTATTATTATTATTATTATTATTATCTATTTTCAGTAGGAAGAAGGCAGCTTGGCAGTCCCCCGAGCCAATCAGGCTCGGTAGGACTCCTTCTTCAGCTTGACAGCATCCCTTACTTCCAGTGTCCACCACCGGGTTCGGGGATTGCTGCCTCGACAGGCACCGGAGACCTTTCAGCCACAGCTTCGTACAGCCACGTTAACAATGGAGGTGGAGAACATGGTCCACTCGGACTCTATGTCCCCAGCCTCCCTCAGGATCTGGTCAAAGCTCTCCCGGAGGTGGGAGTTGAAGACCTCCCTGATAGAGGGTTCTGCCAGATGTTCCCAGCACACCCTCACTATACGTTTGGGTCTGCCAAGTCTGTCCAGCTTCCTCCCCTGCCAGCGGATCCAACTCACCACCAGGTGGTGATCAGTTGACAGCTCAGCCCCTCTCTTCACCCGAGTGTCCAAGACATACGGCCGGAGGTCAGATGGCACGACTACAAAGTCAATCATTTACCTCCGGCCTAGGGTGTCCTGGTGCCACGTGCACTTGTGGACACCCTTGTGCTCGAACATGGTGTTCGTTATGGACAAACTGTGACTAGCACAGAAGTCCAATAACAGAACACCGCTCGGGTTCAGATCGGGGAGGCCGTTCCTCCCAATCACACCCCTCCAGGTAACACTGTCGTTGCCCATGTGGGCGTTGAAGTACCCCAGAAGAACGACGGAGTCTCCGGTTGGAACACTTTCCAATGCCCCTCCCAGGGACTCCAAGAAGGCCGGGTACTCTACACTGCTGTTCGGCCCGTAAGCCGAAACAACAGTGAGAGACCCGAAGGCGCAGGGAAATGACCCTCTCGTTCATCGGGGAGAACTCCAACACATGGCGGCTGAGATGGGGAGCTATAAGCAAGCCCACACCAGCTCGCCGCCTCTCACCGCGGGCAACTCCAGAGTAGAAGAGAGTCCAGCCTCTCAAGGAGTTGGGTTCCAGAGCCCAGACTGTGCGTGGAGGCGAGCCCGACTATCTCTAGCCGGTACCGCTCAACCTCCCGCACTAGCTCAGGCTCTTTCCCCCCCAGTGAGGTGACATTCCATGTCCCCATGGCCAGAGTCACCGCCTGGGGATTGGGTCGTCGGGACCCCCGCCCACGACTGCCACCCAAAACACATTGCACCTGCCCCTTCTGAACCCTCCTGCGGGTGGTGGGTCCACGGGAGGGCGGGCCCACGTCGCTCCTTCAGGCTGCACCCGGCCGGGTCCCGTGGGCACAGACCTGGCCACCAGGCGCTCGCCTGGGAGCCCCAACCCCAGGCCTGGCTCCAGGGTGGGGCCCCGGTGACGCCAATCTGGGCGACGTAAGCTGCCTCGTTGTTATTTCATTCATCATGGGCTTTGGAACCGTTCTTAGTCTGACCCGTCACCTAGGACCTTTTTGCCTTGGGAGACCCTACCGGGGGCATTAAGCCCCGGACAACATAGTTCCTAGGATCATTCAGGTACTCAAACCCCTCCACCACAATAAGGTGACGGTTCAAGGAGGAGAAAAAGTTTACAATTAATTAACAATCCATCTACTAACAGCTAGCCTGTCTTGTGAAAATTCAATGCACTTTTAACATGCTCTAGTTTCTCCATTCGGTCAGTCTCAATATCCTTGTATCTAATCAAATTCCTCGGAATCCATATAATCAAAGATATGTCATGGTCCGTTAACACCTCCCACCTGGTGAATAAAGCTCAACAAAGGCTTTTCTTCCTAAGGAAGCTCAAACAGGCCAAACTTCCCCCTCAGCTCCTAGTTAACTTCTACAGAAGCAACATAGAGAGTATCCTCTGCCACTATGCCATGATGTAGTTTTCCAGCTGCACTGCTGAGAACCAGAAGGACTTTGCCCAGGTGGTAAAAATGGCACAGAGGATTGTGGGAGCATTGCTCCCAAACCTGGAAACAGTAGTCAGTAAACCAAAATCCAATTCAAAAATCCCATAACCCATGGTTGTGGAGGTGTTGAAGTGATGCTAACTTCCAGGATGTCCTATAAAAATAGGTCATCCCTACACCACACAATACTATATGAGAGCATTTTACTTGTGTATTTTTCAATCGTGTTTATGAGAGTGTTTCAGTTGTGTGTGTGTGTGTGTGTGTGTGTGTGTGTGTGTGTGTGAATGAGTTGTATTTCATATTTGTATGTGAGAGGTAATTCTGAATAATGTCCTGATAGGTTGAGGCCAAGCAACAGACTGACTTTTCTGTTTTCACCTGTCTTAGGAACAAGAGAACCAGAAACTTCAAGCCCTCCTGAAGAAGCATGGAATAGACTTCTAACTCACTAAGCTAACTGTTGTGGAAGTACTGTTCAGTGTTGTTCATATCATGTACCTTTTTGCACCATTTTTTTTGGTGGAACATTTAAACTAATCATTTCATGACAAACTTTCCATTTTAGACCTGATTTCAGTATTACTAGTTAAGGCAATCGTGAACATGGAAACTAGTTGAAGGTCTGCATATATTCAAATCATATTCACATGCTTCTGGACATTGCTCTGTAAAGCTAAAAGGTCATTGCCTTAAGTTGCTCATAAATATTTGAAGCATTCCTCATATTCATGTTCTTGTACATATCAATTAATTTACATCTGCACTTAGAATACTGTATGTTGTGTAAAAGAAATATATTAAAATTAAAGCTGCAAGCAGCAATGAACGGGCCCTCGCAGTCCACATGTGTCAGCGAGTACTGCCGTTGCGGTGTGCAGCAATTGTGATCTGCTGCATGCGGTGTGCTGAATGTGTGGGCTGTTGCAAGCGTGGGCTGCTACAGGCAAGATGAAAGAAGATACCCAGAAGTTAGAAAAAGTTCCTGCAATGTACATGAAAACCAAACTAGAAAAATTGCATTTCCTGGAAGGAAGAATCTGGAAGAATCACACCCCTGATAAGCTGAAAGAGCTTAAAAAGGTGGCCATTTTGAAAGCTGAATGTTTGAAAAAGCTTAAATGGCTGAAAAGGCTGAAAGAGCGTAAAAAGGTGAACATTTTGATAGCTGAACAGTTTCTCTAGGTCATAATAAAGCTGAATGTATGAAAAATCTTAAAAGGCAGAAAGATGAATATAGTGGGGCAGATAACCAGAAGGATTGTGCATTTTATGATAAAAGCGTCAAATTTGGTATGCTTGTAGCCAAAGGCATTTAGAAAAAAAATAGATGTGGAGGCACGACAAATTTTCAATATGGCGGCCATTTTTCAAGATGGCCACCAGTGATGACTGTTTTTAGATTGAATTTCACATTAACAATGGATAATAGGTGATAGAAACATACATTTTGGTACAGTTATAGCCAAAGACATGGGGAACATGTGGAGGGATCAAGACTTTTCAATATGACAAAAAAAATGATATTAATTAATAATATAATTATATTTATATATATTATAAAATTTCAATATTCAATATTTTTCAAGATGGCCACCAGTGACAACTGTTTATAGATAGATAATATATAATATATTTCACGTTAACAATGGATAATATGTAATATAAGCATCAAATTTGGTACCTTTATGGCCAAATACACAAAAAAAAATACAGATATGGACCCTCATAAATGATCAATATGGTGGTCATTTTCCAAATTGGCTGCCAGTGACAACTGCTTTTAGATCAATTTTCATATTAATGATGGATATAATGTGATGTTGATTATATATCAAGGATATATGTTGGATTTATCTGCATTGCACTTGGGAACTATCATTTAGATTATATATTTTTTTAAGATGGTGACCAAGATGACAGCCAATGAGCAAAAAATGGTAGTTGCAATAAAGTTGCATAGATTTCTCTGATTTAGATAATCTTGGTGTCATTATATTTTTCTGGATCTGAAGTAAAGTAAATGAACATCAGAATTACTTAGAAGCTGCAATTCAAGACTCAAAATATGTGATAGTCTAAGTAGGTCCAGCGCGGGAAAGTCTATTTAGCACTCCCCTTCACAGTAACAGAGAGCTGTGCATTCTAAGGCAGCTTTTTTGCACCTGCACTGCCTAACACGACCCTTCTTACATTGACAGGAGACAAGTTCATAGCTGGACTGGCTTGCATCCCGCAGGCATGTCCAGAAGGGTGCATAATAACCCTCAGATGTCTTTGACCAGCCCCATTTACATGGTGAAGGTAGTTCTGGTATAGGTACCAGCATCTGACCCCACACATGTCCTCCTTGGTAAACTGCTCTCTTGACATGTTCTTCTAGGGCAACCTTTGTCGGTGGGATAGACAGCACATTCTGTTTCTTCACAAATAACTTCCTCCTTGCAGTGTCTATTTCTGTGCATTGACTGGTATATAGCAGTATAACAAACCTCTCGATTGTAGCTATAACATCTCGCGGTATGTTATCTGGCGATACTGAAGACAGTCCATACAGCCCATGCAGTCTTCTTCCCATGGCCAGCAAAACTGGATACAGTGTAACAGCCGGTCAGTGCATGGAACACTGGAAGTGCTTGTGACTTCTCAGGCCCCAGTCCTGCTGCAATTTCATGGGCTGCAAGGTATCGAAAACCCTTTCCAGTTCCAAATGCCAACCATAGCTCATCTTCTGGCTGGAGACCCTGAGCAACTGCCACAGCCAGTACCACAACATCAGTATCAACAGTTTGTGTCATGATTTTCTGATGGCCATTTCTTGCTGCATGGGCCACATGTAATAACATTCTACTATCAGCTTCCTCATGTGTACATGGAGCAATTGAAGACAGATCATGAAGTGGTGGCTTACTGAGGACATCTACATCATTTGTGACAACAAGCTGTTTGTCTTCCAGCACAAATTCCCTGAGCAGAGCCTCTGAGAGTAAGGTGAACAACTCTGTCTTATTACTGTCAACTCTCAGAAAGCTTTGCCGGTTCCTGGGAATGGGTGCAGCACCTACCACACGTCTCTGCACCCCTTGGCCACATTTTGCTCTTGTAGCAGCTTTTAAGGACTCAGACCAGTAGCGGTCCCACACCAGATCAAGCCTAGTCACATGTGAAAGTTTCCTGTTGAGATATGGAATGAAAATCTCTTTGTGTACTTATCGAAGGTCTTTACATATGTTGGTTTGAGCATCTGGATAATGGCTGCCCCATCTACAATAGTGCAGGTAACCGTGGGGCCATCAGAATAACTGATATCCAAATTAGATAAATGCAATTGTATTGAAAGCACTGTTTTCCTAGGCGACCAGGCATGCCCGCCATCTTGAACATATTTGGTAGTTGGCTGCCATCTTTGCCACCATATTGAAAAAGGAGTCATTCAAATGAAGGTTCCCAAGTGCTATGCTTAGTAGATAAATCCAACATATATCCTCATATCATTTATGTCCATCATTATCATGAAAATTGATCTAAAAAGGGTTGTCACTGGCAGCCATTTTGCAAAATGGTCGCCATATTAAAAATGTATGATGGGTCCATATCTTTATTGTTTTTCCTTTGTGTCTTTGAGCATAACTACCAAATTTGATGCTTCTGTCTCTTATTATCCATTGTTAATATGAAATTTTATCTAAAAACAGTTGTCACTGGCAGCCATCTTGAAAATGGCCGCCATATTGAAAATTCGTCGTGCCTCCATATCTAATTTTGTTCTACATGTCTTTGGCTACAAGTGTACCAAATTTGACGCTTTTATCGTAAAATGCATAATCCTCATATAGTTTCTAGCTAAGCTGCCTCACTAATATTAGAAAAAGCTGAAAAGTAAGAGGGCTGAAATTGCTCAACAAGGTGAACAGTTTCTCCCGGCTGCACATATGCTGGAGCAGTAGCAGAACTGAAGTTGAAAATGTCCCCATAAGAATGAATGGGAAAACGCCTCCCAAACTCCTGCGATTTTTGAAAAAAGTGTAATGGTTATTGCCAAAGTATTTACACAGTGAGTGACGGGAGACATTGCTTAACTCTGTAAAGTCTTTTTTATTTCTGTAGAGTGAAAAATGAGTGCACTAGAGCGAGAGATAATACAGGTACCATGTATTCTCCAGAAATTTAGGCTCAAAATTAACATTGCGGCTTATGGGGTAGGTGCTGAAGTGCTTGTCGCTCCGGGGCTTCTACAGCCAAAAGTCTAGGTTCTACATCTGAAATAAGACCATCAGCTGCAAGCCAACACGATGTCCTACATTTCTATGTATATATTGTCTATGTGAAGTAAAAGATGTGGGATCCACATCAAGCTGAAGAGAATTTTTTCTCCAGTTTTTCCAGCTGTTCTCAACTCTGGCGATCATGTCAAACACTGTAACTCATGCAATACACACCCATTATTAAATCAGAAGACGAGCTAAAAATCCTTAAAACTAAAACTGATTTCAAAACCATAAGAGATTAAAAGATAAAAGATTTAAAAAAAAACTGAATACATGCCCAGTAGTTCAAGGTCTTCTGACTCTTTAAAAGTTATAATGGTGTCTAAAGCTCAAAGTATGAGGGACAAAAAGAGGTTGAAAGTCTTGAAAGTTTTTTTTAAAGCTGAATATCTGAAAAAGCTGAAAAGTTAAAAAGGTGAAAGGTAAAAGGCTGAAGGAGCTTAAAAAGGTGAACATTTTGATAGTTGAACGGTTTCAAGAAGCGGTTTCGAGAAGAAGCGAGCCGCAAAACATACGGAAGCAGGAATAATAAATTTCAGAAGGACAATAGTGTGATTGTTCTTTTGCATTCACACTAATAATGAAATGACTACACTGTGTTTCAGAGTCTGTCGGATCACAGAGGTTTGTATCCATTAGCAAGGAGCATTTTAAGTCATTTATCAATAAAAGCGCCACCTATTGGCCGATTTGCACCAAATTTTGCACAAACCCTCATTGGGCCATGGAACACAAGTAGCAAATGTTTTGTCTTAATTGGACTAGTTTCCTTGATTATAGCGCCACCTAGTGGTGGAAATTCAGGACGACAATAGATGATGACATTTTTCACCAGTAGTGACGTATATTCCAATTTTGGTGTGTTTTGGGGTATGTTCAGGCAGTGAAAAATGCGATAATTTGGGACAAAAAAGTCGTCACTACAAAAACAATAGGGACCTCGCAGGTTACCCTGCTCGGGCCCTAATAATGAAAATGGCCGACTTCCTGTCGGAGTGACAGTTTGGTACGGGGATGTTTTTTGTGTGTCTGGTGATGATACATATGCATACCAAATTTCGTTTATGTATATGCATGTAGGGGGCGGGGCTTGGATTTTTAATATTACAGGGGATGCTATAGAGTCCCCTGGTAACGCTTTTCATCAGCTATCCTCAGGAGGGCATTGGGAACAATTGTACTAAGTTTCATCCTAATCCGACCAAGCGATGTGAAGATATAAAATACTTCAATTTAAACAGCACCACCTAGTGTTCATTGGCAAAAAAAAAATGCACAGAGCCTTAAGGGCTCATGGGGAAGTAGTCACCTGAGTTTCATGTCATTCAGACATACCAGTGTGGAGATATGCAACACTTTGTATTTTGAGCACTATGTACAGGAAGTTTATTTAATAACTTACCAATGACACGGCTCATCGGCAGTCGGAGCTGACTAAAAATGACTTGAATGACTCTTCAGCTTCCTAAACAGCTGTGGAAAGGATGTCTGGCTCAGTGGACCTCTTCCAACTCTCGGCCGTGGAGCTGGGCATTTCTCCAGAATCCTGAATCTGAACACCTGGCTTCCGTCCGCCACAACATTGGTTTCATCAACAACTTCAACCTGTTCTGGAACCGTCCTTCCCTTTTCCGCACCGACGGACTTCACCCGAACAGTCCCGGTAGCACAGTATTAGCAGCTAAAATCCAGCATGCTATCCAGACTGCAGCTCCGCGTGATTGACTACTGACCTGCCACGCCCCCCACCTACTCTTGCAGCACACAGTGCTGTGTCTCTCAGCAACCCCATTCACACTGCCGTTTGGGTGCGGCTTCAGGGCGCCAATCCATCCCAGTGTGAATCTCTCAGATGCGGTGAGGTGGGAAATTTCGCTCCGGTGCTGATACGCCTCTGGAGGTAGTATCAGGGCCACATTATTGGCGAACTGAACCAGTGTGAATGGATAAGCCGGCTGCTCGTATCGAGGGCATGTCGGTCGGATGGTCGGTTAACTACACAGGTCCTTCACTCAACTTAATACAGAGAAATGTCCCACAAAGCAACATTACATGACCAAACAACAGTAACGTAGTAACTGTAACTGTCTTTGGCAACTTATATGAGGAAAAAAATACCGCAGATATACGTGGATAAGCGTCTGTCCTCCTGTCTATCCTCCCGCCTGTCTGACCAACACATTTCTGCCCTTAAAAACAGCGTCTGTCACCAGCAAAAAACTTTAACTCGCTGAGTGTTTGTGATGAAAATAAATCACCGTGACTGCCAGACCTACCGGCCCGAGCCGTCAGTGAACTTTCCCCGAGATAACAGATCTGTGTGAAAGGGGTTACTAGCTCCCCCTGGGAGCCAACCCAGGTACTGACACTCTCCATGTCATAATGCCCCCTACCATACCACACTCCAAAGGACACATTCTTGACCTAATCTGCTGCTCTGGTGTAACCCCTCTAATCTGTTGTGCCTCAGATTTGCCTATCTCAGACCACAAGCTAATATGCTTTAATGTCAATCTAAGATTATCCAAAACTAACATGCCTCGCTCTATTTACATTTCGAAACATCAAATATATTTACTTCTCCAATGGAATTGATCCCTTTCCCAGCAGAGACAATTTATCCACCACAGATGAACTGGTTACCCACCACAATCTTGGACTTCGTTGACTGCTAAATACTCTTGCACCACTGAAAACAAGGTCTGTTTCCTTTGCCCACTCTGCTCCTTGGTTTACATCAGCACTACGCCAGCTCAAAACTAAAGGCCGTCGCCTGGAACGCCTTTATGTCAAAACCGGCCTAGCAGTGCACAAAGAAATGTATCATCACATACTCCAATACAAAGATGCTATTTCTTCAGCCAAAACCACATACTACTCAACCTTAATCAAGACAGCCGATGGGAACACTAGAGCCCTATTCTCAACCATCAACAATATCCTGAAGCCACCTGATTCTCTACCACCTCACTTACTCACAGTTACACAGTGCGATAACTTCATGACCTTCTTCAATGCCAAAATTGAAAACATCCACCCAGCGCAGCCCCTCCCTACACGTAGAACACGCGCTGTGCGTAGGGCCCCACGATCCATGCTGGGCCCCATTCTCTGCAAAATGCGCAAAGGATGCGCATCGCTGCCGTGAGGCACGCTTAGAGCACCAAGTCAGTAATCTGACACCGCAAGCATTGCCGCAATGATTGACAGCAGTCTGATGCGGCGACAGGCAGTTGGATGCAGGTGGAGAGATGGCCTCCAAACGGCATTATGAATCGGAAGCAAGCAAAAGAAAGAAAAAGTCAAGATAAAAGGAGGCTTGTGCTTCACTTGAAGGTGGGTATGTTGTTGAAATAAAAAAGAAAAACTTTGTGGCATAAACACCCCAGCTGCTAGCCTGCTAATCATGAGACAGAAGAGAGGATAATTCTGTCTAGATGTGGACTGGAGATTAAATTTTCCAGCGGCCCTGATTATCTTTTATTGAATGTCTTGTTAACTGCATATACATTCACCTCTGTTGAAAAAGGAGCAGTTAATTGACCAGTTGGTGGTTGTATGTTGGCTCAGGTTTATAACTAATCAATCTATGCTATCAATAGAAGTTTTGGGATTTTTATGAAGGTAAAATGTTGCCACCTCTTGGTGAATTTAATTCATAACAGTCATATAAGATTAGATAAGATAAATTAAAATAATCCTTTATTTGACCCACAATGGAGAAATTTAAAATGTTGCAGCAGCAAACAGCAGTGTAGGAATATGGAACCTAAGTACAAAATGTAAAGTATGTTTACATTAAAATAATAGCCTCAAAATAAAACTCTGCTTAGGGCCCCAGTTTGGCCAGGGGCAGCCCTGCATCCACCAGACACTGACTGCCTCAAATAACTCTACACCCTCTCTGCACTTTCTGTCCATATTTTCCATCAGCTCTCCACTTGCCAGCGTCGAATTGCCAACTGTCTCCGAAATAACCAGACTCATCCTTAAATCCAAATCATCCACCTGCCAGTTAGACCCCCTACCTACCTACCTACCTGGTAAAACGCTGCCTGCCTGCCCTGTCCGGTCCTCTCTCATAACTGACATCATTCATTCCTCACTGACTTCTGGTGTTCTATCATCACTATAGACTGCTGCAATTACTCCAACTATCAAGAAACCCGGTGACCGCACAGCTCTATTCAACTGCCTACTGGAAATTAAATCTTGGTTCTCACTCAACTTCCTTAAAGTGAACAGTGACAAAACCAAGGTCCACCTCGTTGGTACCAGATCCACCCTAGCAAAGCACAACCCCTTCTCCATGTCCATCAACAATTCTCACTATCCCACCATCACCCCAGGTCAAGAGCCTGGGTTTCATCCTGGACGGCACCTTAACCTTTGAAGCTCACATCAATAATGTTACCCGGTCTGCATGCTTCCATCTACACAACATCAACCATCTCCGTCCCTCAATTACACAAACCTGCACTGCTATTCTCATAAACACCCTGATTACATTCTGTATGGACTACTGTAATTCTCTCCTCCATGGCCTTTCCCGGAAGTCACTCCATAAACTCCAACTGGTCCAGAACGCAGCTGCTAGTATCATCACTAGAACTCCCTCTGCTGAACACATCACTCCGGCTCTGCAGCAACTCCATTGGCTCCCTATCATATCCTGCATTGATTTTAAGATTCTACTCCTCAATTTCAAGATCCTTCATAACCTGGCACCATCATATCTCGCTGAGCTTATCCATATCCACACACCCTCCCGCACTCTCCGATCCTCTTCTACCATCCAGCTCTTTGCCCCATCTGCCAGCCTAACCACCATGGGGTCAAGAGCTTTCAGCCGATCTGCCCCCAGCACTTCTGACACTGTCTCCACTTTTAAATCCCGCCTGAAAACACACTTAATCCAAGTGGTTTACTCTGTATCAGATTAATCATACACCCACACTCTTGCCTATTCTCTATTGCTTTCTATTGCACTATTCTCACCCTGGAAGCTCAACCCTGCCTAATCCGGCCCGGTTGACTTCCTATTTGAGTGAGGACCACAGAGTCTGAACTCTGTGCCGAGCTCCTGGCACTATGTAATTGCATCTTCCTATTTATTTATCTATCTTCATTTGCACTAAAATGTTTCCTGATTTTGTTGTACTGGTGTTGTTATGTGCGGTGTTCTTGAGTGCTTTGAAAGGTGCCTTAAAATAAAATGCATTATTATTATTATTATTATTATTATCTTTATTAAAAAGCAAACAAGTGAGTGGAAAGTGATTGATCAGGTAGTGCTCAAGTTAAACAGTCTGATCGCTGTGGGGATAAATGATCTGCGGAAGCGCTCCTCCTTACACAGTGGGTGTAAGGGCCCCCACACACCGGGTCCGACGTCTTCCTTATCTGACTTCCTTCTCCGACCACTCCGTCGGATCCGTTCGGTAGAAAAGTTGCATTGAAACACACCGCCCCGGCTACACAGTAGCGTATACGTTCTGTGCATGCGCGAAATGCAATAAGATAATAATAATAATAATAATAAGAATAAGATGCAAACATCGGGTGGCGCGAGTCTCGTGCCAGTAACCCAAAACATAAAAACAGGAAATGACGGAACGGAGTGTGGACCGTAGCTTATCAAAACAAAGCACACACAGCGTTAGCTCGGCATTACTTGCATGATGTCGTATTATGGAGGTCTCTCTTCCACCAGGGCAATCAGCTGCTCCTCAAAGTCCTCGGTCCACACAGCCATGGCTTTCAAAAGTACGTTGGTTTATCCCCAAAATAACGAACGGCGAAGTGTTGTTTGTAACTCTGTGCCGTCTCTGTTTATGTGGTTTGTTTATCATCGTCACTTCCGCCGCCCCTCCCACACGCCGCGCTGATTCGCTGGCACACCGCCAATCAGAATGGTCACTGAACAGCTAGCTAACAACCAATCAGAGTATCCGACGGCTTCCTAACTCAGACGTCCGACTTTGCATGTTCAGTTGGATCAGATGCCGTCCTCGCGCTTCCGCGCGGCTCCGACACAACTGAACACACCGAACAGAAAAGCTCCCTAACTCTTCCGACTCTCTCCTAACGCTTCAGACGTCCGACATCGGCCCCGGTGTGTGGGGGCCCTAAGAGTCTGCCATTGAAAGAGCTGCTCAAGGCTTCCATAGTCTGGTGAGGGGGTGAGAGGTGTTGTCCATGATTGACGTCAGCTTGGCTAACATCCTCCTCTCACCCACCACCTCTATGGAGTCCAGCGGACAGTGCAGGACAGAGCTGGCCCTCCTAACCACTTTGTTTAGTCTCTTCCTGTCCCTGTTCATGAGTCCAGCAGTGAGAACAGTCCAGGGTGGGGGTGGGAGGTGTCTCTCCTGATGTTATGTGATGCACTTTTTTGCAATGTCCTGGATAGGAGGAAGAGAGCTCCCGATGATTTTCTTCCGCTGTCCTCACCACTCTCTGCAGGGACTTCCAGTCAGAGGCACTGCAGACTCCTGACCAGACAGGGATGCAGCTGGTCAGTATGCTCTCTATAGTGCCTCTGTAAAAGGTGGTGAGAATTGGAGGGGGGGGGGTCACGTGACAAGATGGCGTGCTGAAACTCTTGGCGTCCACAGCAAGGACCCGGAAAGCTGGCAAATAACCCTCAAACTGGCAAATAATGCTACAAACCTGAAACGGAACATCTCTAAACTAGGGTTGCACGGATGAGTAAAAAAAACCCGGCGGCACAGAACAAGACAAACTGTGAAGGAGGAAGAACGCGATCAACGCCACAGAGAACAAAGCATGGCCGAGGAGAGACCCCCAGATGGGCGCAAGAACTTCTTAAACAGTTTGCTGATATTAAAGACAGTTTTGAACAGAAGTTTGATGCACTGAACGAAAGTTTGAAAAGCCTGAAAAAGGAATCGCGTGCCATGATTAATCGAGTGGCAAACGCAGAATAACGAATCAGTCATCTTGAAGACTTCAAAGATGCACACATCACAACAACATGGGAGCTCTCCAAAGAAGTGCAGCAGCTCAAAAGTGAGAGAGAAGTACATCTATAAAACTTCTGAAGAGGCGTGTTGGGATCTGTCAAAGCGAGTCCCATCAGCGTTTGGATAAATACAATGTGGCTTACAGGTTAGTTTAGTAAAACGGCAATAAGAACTGTGGTTTAATATGGATAAAAAAAAAAAGTTTCTGTTTCTAACATTGACGCTGGGTAAATATGAGTTAAAACATTTTCATTGCAACACGTTAATATCCCAGCAACAGAAGGGTTTATTTGTTATTTGTTTGTATTAAAAAAAAAAAAAGAAATGTTGAAGGTCCGGGAGTGCTAGATTGATGTGCCATTCTTGGATCATGGACATGGGACTGAGGAATGGTCCCTATAATATGTGTTTTTTATTCCCTTATGGTGATTGTCTAGGTTGTCTATCTGCGTTATGTGTTTGTTGTGGTATGGTGATGCCAGGAAATCAGAGTAAAACGATCAAAATGAACTTAGAAATCATGTGTATAATTAATTATGTTTAAAGATGGGTCTGCCTGCTAAGGTTATATCATGGAATGTTAATGGTATATCAAACAAAGTTAAACGTTATAAAATACTGTCACATTTGAAATCAATAAGAAGTGATATAGCCATGGTTCAAGAAACTCATTTAAATAAGGATGAGTCCTTAAAATTAAGACAGAGGTGGGTAGGTCAAGTCTTCTCTGCCTATGGTAACAGCGCCTCAAGAGGTGTCAGTATACTGATTTCTAAAAATATGTTATTTAAACCGTTGGAGGTAATCCCTGACAAGGAAGGGAGTTATATAATTGTAATGGGTTCTCTCAATAATGATAAATTGGTGCTGACTAATATATACAGCCCTAATATTGGACAAGCAACCTTTTTGACAAATTTGAGTGTATTATTATCAAGGTTTCCCAATATACCCATAATAATCGGAGGAGACTTTAACCTAGCAGCTCGGCCTATTGATCGGTCTAAGCAACCTCTGCCAACAGATGGTGCACTGGGGTCAGCCTTTGATGAATTCCAAACAACAACGTGCACAACCGATATATGGAGATGTATTAATACAAACACACGAGAATATACTTTTTACTCTAAAGTCCATGACTCATATTCCAGGATTGACTATTTGTTATTATCCAGGCAGATGGTTGAAAAAGTGGTCAACTCTGAAATTCATAATATACTTATTTCCGACCACGCCCCCATCTCTGTAAGTTTCTACCCCTCCTTTGAAGTAAATGGTACAAAACAATGGAGACTGAATAATTTGATACTAAGAGATGATAAATTTGTTGATTTAGTAAAGGAGAAAATAAAAGAGTATTTTGAATTAAATTTGTATTCAATGAATTCAATCCAGACAATATGGGAAGCATTCAAGGCTACATGCAGGGGATGGATAATTAGCTATACAACAGCTAGAAAGACGGAGAAAAACGAGCAGAGAAAATCCATAAAAGACAAACACAATAAGCTTGAGAAGGGACATATCAGGGTACCAGGTAGCATTAAGGGATTCCTTGCTACTATGCAGAGCACAATTGCAAGAAATATTGCACGAAGAAACTGCATTTGCGCAATTTAAACTAAGAAGGAAATACTTTGAGTCAGGAGATAAGCAGGGGTGAAAGTAAGCTGGTACGGTCCGGTACTGCGTACCACTAAAAGATTCAGAGGCGGTACTCAGTACCAGGAAGATCATGAGAGAGAGGCTGCCTGCACTCTGGGTCAGAAAATAGATCAATAGCAATATGCGGTCTTGAAAATTGCCTTGTCTGTTAATAAAAACTAATTTTAACTAATTCCGAATTTTTTCTGAACTGTCTGTTGTGTTTTAATCCATGCTGTATGGAGCTTTGGCCGGGCATCCCCTCTCTTCCTCAGGGCTCTTGTCGCTCTCTCCCCCTCCTCTCGGAGAGAACCTGGTGATCTCCACACCCAGCATTCCAAACGTGTACCACACGTTTAACGTTTGTCGCAAAATGTCCCAATTAAAATCAGTAGGAGAGTAAGCAGTTGTGCTTCGTGTTATTTTGTTCAATTTTCACGATACAGAACAGCTCGGAAAATTAACTGCTTATGAGCGAACAACCGGAGAGTTCACTCAGCAGTCTCCTTCCGAAACACAGTGGTTGCTATGTGGATCGGTGCGTTTGATTTAATGCACTGGGACGTTTCCACAAGTGGTCCACAGACGTCAAGAAACGCCGCTTGCGCCAGGACAGGACAAACAATAAATTACACCAACGAAATTCCACACAATCTTGTGGTTGGCTGAAACACTTTGAACATGATTTAAATATCTGTCAGTTATCATCTAATAATAATAATAATAATAATAATAATAATAATAATAATAATAATAATAATAATAATAATAATAATAAATTGTATTTATAACGCACTTTACATCAACTGAATGACCTCAAAGTGCTACAATGCACATAAAAAAAATAATAAAAACAACATAAAAGACTTTAAAAGTAGCAGAGTAAGCATTAAAATAGCAGTTTTATCTGTAGGCTTTTCTAAAAAGATGAGTTTTAAGGCCTTTTTTAATAGAGTCCACAGTCTGTGGAGCCCTTAGATGGACAGGGAGTGCATTCCACAGACTTAGTGCAGCTGAACAGAAGGCGCTGTCGCCCATAGTTCGAAGCCTTGTCCTCAGAGGCTGGAGGAGGTTGACTTGTCAAGAGCGGAGATGGCGTGAGGAGGAATGAGGGGTGATAAGTTCTTTGAGGTATAGGGGGGCAGTGCCATGGAGGCACTGGTGGGACAGAAGGGAAACTTTGAATTCAATCCTGTACTGGACAGGAAGCCAGTGGAGAGATTTGAGGATGGGTGTGATATGGTGGTACTTCCGCACCCCCATCAGGATCCTGGCAGCACAGTTCTGGATGTACTGCAGCTGCTGGATGTTCTTGCTGGGTATCCCGATGAGGAGTGTGTTGCAGTAGTCCAGCCTGGAGGAGACAAAGGCGTGGACCAGTTTTTCGGCATCGGGGAGAGTGAGTATGGGGCGGAGTTTTGCAATGTTCCTGAGGTGGAAAAAGGAGGTTTTGCAAAGATGTTTAATGTGGGCCTCAAAAGTCAGGTGAGGGTCCATTCTGACACCGAGGTTTGTGACTGAGGATGAGAGGTGGATGTCATCGCCGGAGAAGGTGATGCTGGTGACAGTGGATGACCGGGTCTGGTGTGGAGTGCCAACAAGAATGGCTTCCGTTTTTGAGCTGTTGAGTTGCAGGAAGTTTGCCGTCATCCACGCCTTTATCTCCTCCAGGCAGGTGGAAAGTATGGAAGTGTGTGTGTCCAATTTGGAGAGAAGGGAGCGGATGTTTTCTACTTTGGTTTTAAAGAAGGAGAGGAAGCTGTTGCACCGCTCCTGCATGTTATCTGAGTGTAGAGGGGTCTGAGGTTTGAGGAGATGATTTATGGTTGAAAAAAGTTGCTTGGAGTTACCAGGGCTGTTGTTGATTATGTGGGAATAGAACTGGGACCGTGTGTCACTGAGGGACTTGCTGTAGGCCTTTTGATGTTCCCGGTAGGCTAGCTTGTGAACAGCAAGTCCTGAGTCCTTGAAACGGCGTTCAAGGACATGCCCTGTTCTCTTCTGTAGCCGCAACTCACGTGTGTACCAGGGGGCAGAGCATATGAAGGTGATGGTTCTGGGCTTGACTGGGGCATGGCGGTCCAGGAGGGTGCTGAGTGATGAATTGTAGAGATCCACAGATTCAGTGACTGAAGGGGGGTTGGCTGTGGAGAGATGGCGGAGGTCAGTAGTCAGGGTGACAGGGTTGATGTTTTTAAGGTTCCTGAATCTGATTTGTCTGCTGGGCTTACTGAGGGGAGACAGGGTGGGTAGCTCCATTGAAATCGCCTTATGGTCAGACACGCCCAGATCGTGCACTGAGAGATTGCTGATGGAGGTGGAGTTGGTGATCAACAAATCAAGAGTGTGGCCTCTGGAGTGTGTTGGGACATTGACGTGTTGGGTGAGGTTGAGACTGTCAAGAAGATTAATGAATTCAGACATTTTGACACAAAAAATAGTTTGTAGTGTTTCTCTCTCTTTTCTCTGATTTTATTTAAAATAATTATGCAGAGAAAAAATAACTTCTTTGTTCAAAAGAAAAGAAAAGGACACTGAAGATGGATTACCACCACAGAAAATCAGAAAAACACCCAGTGATGAGGATTTTGCGCTAGCTGAGAGTCAGGGTGAGGCACCATGTCAGGATAAAGAAGCAGCACCCCCAGAAAAAAGCACAGGTGATGATGATGCTATGCCTCCTGCTTATCCTTCCATTTGGACAAAGGGCCAATATGAACAATTTAAAAGAAAAAAATGAATGGTTGTATGCCCAACATGGGAAGCTGGGATGCACTCCATGCCACAATGTTAAGAATCTAGGTCTCATGGCATCCTGTGGTGTCAATATTGCCAGCCAGTGGGCTGAGGGAAAGATAACCCCATTCAGTAATTCCAGAGATGTCCAGCTTTTATCACTGTGCAAAAAAATTCATGAGCACCGAAACTCCCAAGCACACAATGAAGCAATTAAAATTCTACAGACAGCACAGAAAGACATTCTACTGAACATGAACGCCACCAGTCAGGAGTCTGCATTTGAGTCCACTGCCAAGGTATTCAGGACAGCATATTATGTGGCCAAAAACAATAAACCATTCACTGACTTTGAGAGTCTGACTGAACTGCAGCAAGCTAATTCTGCTGATTTAGGTCGTGTTTTGCACAGTAAATCTGTCTGTGTTGACATAATTGATCATGTGTCATCACAGATGAAGAAGGAACTCCTGAGGAAGATTATAGAAAATAGATGTAAAATCACAGTACTAGCTGATGAGTCAACCAGTGTGGGGCACAAGTCAACATTAATTGTGTTTTTGAAAGCTAGTGTTGATGGAGAGATGGAACCCATTGCTTTTCCATTGGACCTTATTGAGCTGGATAGCCTGTCTGCTGCTCATATCAAAGAACAGATTATGAACTGCTTGTTCAAGAGTGGCTTCACCACTGAATTGTTGCAGGAAGTTTTCACAGGATTCTGCAGTGATGGGGCCAATGTGATGCTGGGAGTGAAGTCAGGTGTTGGGAAGCTGCTCCAGGATGACTTTCCAGGCATTGTACTGTGGCACTGCCTTAATCACAGACTGGAGCTGGCTGTGGACCAGGCACTGGAGGCAACAGGGGGAACAAAAGACTTCCAGTCCTTCCTTGACAGCCTATATTCATTGTATAGCCAGTCACCAAAAAACATGCAAGAGCTAAGTGAATGTGCTCACAATTTACACATCCAGCTCAGAAGAATTGGAAGAGTGATCAGTGTTTGCTGGGTTGCTTCCTCATACATGGCAGTCACTGCAGTTTGGCACTCTTATCCAGCACTGGCACAACATTTCCGCGAGGCATCAGAGGATGAGACAAGGGACAGCAGAGAGAGAGCTAAATTCAGAGGTCTGCTGTCAAAGCTGTGCTCTGTAAACTTCCTGAAGTTGATGGCAGATGTCCTGACTGAACTGAAGAACTTGTCAGAGTTTCTTCAAAACAGGAAAACCACACTCCCAAAGGCCCATGAGATCATGACGATGTATGTCAAGCGCATAGAAAGTCTCATTTCATACCCAGGGAAACATGCAGTTGAGGCTAGACAGGCAGAGGAAGAGATGAAATTTAAGGGAGAACAGTTAAGAGTTGGCAAGTCTCCCATCATTGACTCTGCACAGTTTACGCAAGCAGTGGCAAAGAGTATGAACGATAGACTCTTCACAACCACAGCTAACAAAGCACAGGCCAGTTCACAGCCAACAGAAAAGAGACTTACAATAGGCTTCTAAATCAAATGACAGTCCTTAACCCTGACAAGTGGGACCATGAAAATCCTCGTTATGGAGAAGATGAGGTGAGGGCTTTGTGCCATGTCCTACATCTGAATGAACAAGAGGCACACCTTGGATTCATTGAGTACAAGGCCAGTGGAGGAAGAAGCATTCCTAACAAGATAAGGAAGTTGCTTGTGGCAGTGGATACATTGTCAGCAAGTAATGCAGACTGTGAGTGGGGGTTCAGTACCATGAACAATATCATCACTGAGTACAGGAGCAAACTGACAGGAAAGAATGCTGCAAACCTCCTCTTTGTCAGCTCAGTTGGACCACCATGCATGCAGTAGGACCCAATGCCTTTTGTGAAGACCTGGCTGGGCAAAGGAAGAAGAGCAGCTCACACAACAAGTGGCATGGCTCGCCGCCACTCAGAGGAGGATGACTACTTTAGGCCTCTGTGGAAAATCTTTTAGGTGATGTGATTTGATGAGGGGTAGTTCCACTTGGAGTTTTTGCCAAGATTTTGCAAGATCATGACCTCATGATCTGTTCTTGCAAGAACAGATCATGAGGTCATGATCTTGCCAAGTATATTTTTCGAATTTCTAGTCAAAATATCTCATCACACTTAATATAAGACAAAATCACCTAAAGAGCAAGATTTAAGTGAGATAATGGAGCTTGTTTTTAGACAGTGCATCTTGAATATCTTGTTAAGTGAAACTGTCTTGAAAACATCTTGTTTTGAGTCATATCTCAGATGAAACAAGCATTTTTGACATGTCATAAGGTTTTTAAGCTGCTGTGTTATTTGTAAAAGATGAATTGTCTTGTTTAAAGAAATAGACTTAACTTGAATTAAGACAACAAATCTGCTTTATTGAAAACTGCAGGTCAACATGCCCAACTCACAACAACTCACAATGCACAGCACAGTGTGGCTATTTTTCGTACATTTCCATCAAACCATGTCCATGTGATATGGAAAAAAAGACAGAGGCAAAAGCTGGAATTATGTTTCCTTCTCTGCTATGTTGCACTCTCGACATGCACCACATTATTCCAAAAGTAACAAGTAAAAATAAATGCTGTCATCAATTACAGTGTTTGTCAGTGCTTAAAAAAAACAAAAACAAAAAAACGCCCAAATACCCACACTCAATATAGACTCGAGAATGATGTTTGATGATGTCTGTGAGATCATACTTCAGTGGAATGTACTTGCTATTATTGAAGTTTACATAGTAGTATGGTGTATAATCAACAAGCTTTTCAGCATCCATGAAAATATTGGCCTGAGCGAGGTCGGGAACTTCTACCTCAGAAGCTAAATAATGATCATTCCATCCAACTGTAGAGAGAGGTTGGCATTCAAAATAATACACTGACGCATTTAAAATATAAATGTTTTTCACAAGTGCAAACTCTGGAATATCATTGATGACATTAGAAATAACCAAAGATTTTCTACATGTATACTTATTTCCATGTTGCATCATCCACTGTACTGAAATTGTATGTTCAACGTGCTCTATTCCTAAGAAGTCTTTAATCTTTCCTTCTACATAGTGAAAATTTTTCACCTCAGAGGCTGGGCCCATGTCAACTTCACTTGAACAAATTGGATGTTTCTCATGCACATTCTGACTACATTCATAAAGTTGGTTGTGCTTTACAAGAGACTTACAGATATTTTTAAAACTACTTTTCAAAGCCCACTGCTTAAAAAAGCAATGCTTTGACTCAAAGCGCATACACATATGCCTCACTGTAGGACCAAGTGCCTTAATCTGAGAAGGAAGATGCAGCAAGTAATGCTGTTTAGGTATAATATTTGCATCTGGAAACAGTTGTTTGAATTGTTTTAAATGTTGCTCTATTAAAAGCTTCAGCCTTGAAAGAGTTGAGAGAGCAATAATAGGTGAAAACAGAATTCTGACTATCTCTAACAACTTAAGTAGCATTTGTGTGTAATCATTTTCTCCAATTTTGTCAATGAGAAATGGCAGGATCTTTAACAAAACCAGCATCTGCCCAGCTGACTGTTTCAATTTATTGTCATTTGATGAAAGTGTATTGACAGATATGGGGCAAGGCTTATCCCTTGCATCCACAGGAGAATAAGGGAAACAAATAATTGCACTGTTGAATGCGTCTAAGTCTATATGCCCTGACAGCACAAGATGCTTTAAAACACATTTGATTTCATATTCGCAGTGCCTGCATTTACTATAGGCAAATCCCCCCCCCATCTTAAAGAGAGTGAGGAGAGTGTCTCCACACACAGACATAAGTGGCCCATAAATTGTCCTCTCACCATTTGCAGTGACAACCTGGACACCATCACACAGCTCAGTTAAGTCATGGTTAATCCTCTCAAATATCTCATCAATACCACAATGGGAAAGATCTTTTGATTTTACCATGGCAAGCAGACGAATGGCAGCAAGTTTTGATCTGTATTTAGGGTTGATATTACCTAAGGTGTAATAAATCAATAACAATTTGTTTTTGTTTGCCCGAGATCCAAGAGGATTGCATAGCTCAATTTCATCTGTATATAAAACCAACTGCAATGCTTGGGGAAATTTCAAAAACAGTGGGTGCGACTTAAAAATGTCTCCATCAATGAAATCATGAAAAAATCCATCCTTGCATGTCTGTGGCCTCTCATCAATCATTGCAATTGTTCTTGGATGTGATAGCAGCTACTCCAAACTTTTCACCAAGATATAATGAAAACAATGTTTTTTAATGGTAAGAACTCTGGAGTCTCCATGTTTGACATAACACACTGTGTGTTTTGCGACAACAATCTCTGGTTCAGCTGGTTTTAATAGTTCTTTGATGGTCTTATCCTGCAAATGGGTGGAAGCAATTTCACAGAAAGGGTCAACAAACTGGTCAAATATCCCCATTGCATCACTCTTCAGTTGATCCAGGTCCCCAGAATGTCTCTCAATCATGTTGCTCATTTGCTGTTTTAGGTGCTCCAATAATGCGGCCTGATATTGCTGGACTCCACTCACCATTTGGTTTACAGCTCTCTGGGGAGTAGAAAACAAACAAACAAAAAAAATACTACATTATAAAATGCATATAAAAATGCAGTCAACATGCAAACTCACAGACACTTTTTTTTAAAAGTAACCTTTTAATTACATATTGTTAGTGACATGCAATAATCAAAATAGGCTATTTCCAGTAAAACATGAAACATCATGAAATAATATTGCCTTCTGCAGCTTTAAGACCTTGTTTACACTTGGACTTAAAATGTGTTTTGAGCAACAGGATCACAAGTGGATAGTGCTAAATAAAAGTGTAAGTGTTGGGTGTATTACGTTGTATCTATTCTCAGCTCATTCTCAACAAATACAGTGGATGGGCAGATTTTGTAAGCAAAGTATGTGTCCATTTGCATATATAGCAGGGAAGTGAGATCCGATCACAAGTGATCACTGAAGAAGCATGTGGAGACACATTCTAATATCAGGTGTTTCTCTGACATACCTTTAGCTGTCCATCTGTGATTGGATCAACCAAGATGCCAGGTCTGAACAGTGGCTAAGTCATTCTACAGTTTAAGCTTATTGCTTTTAAGCTTGCTACTAAAAATGAAATATAATTAATTGGAAAATCAATGGCATAAAATACCTGTGTCAGTCGGTGGGCTTCTCTGGCTTGAAGAAGAAATGCAGTTGCATGTTTAGAAAGGTCAACATTCATGCGACCCTCTCCATCTTCTTGAAATCCTCGCTGAAAGAGATTAACAACAAACATATATACTAAAACAGGGAAAATATTGGCATTTGTAGGTAGCACCACTAGCCAATCTGACGACTAGCTGGGTAAGCTAGCTAGCTAGATTTCTTCCTATAAAAAGGTACAAGATTGGTGTATTTTTACTGATTGGTGTCTTTATTTTGAGTATGTAAAATAACAACAAAAACAACAACTAATAACAACAAAACAAAACAGTACTACAAAAAAACAATGACTTTGACAGCATCAGAAAAAATCTGTACTTCATGAGTGTTAAGATTGACACACATACTAAATTGTATCCATTTACTTGCTCTCTTGCCAATAAATTAACATTACTAAAGGCCTTTGAACTGAACTTGTATTCCAATAAGCTATAAGGAGACAACTTCCTGTCACACACTGTAATGAAGACATGTCTCACCTGCCAGTTATAACTTTGTGAATGATAAGCTAATAATACACATATTACAGCCTCAATGCTTGATTCAAACTGTTGAAGGATAACCTGTAATTTTTAATGTGTTGTTTAAATGACGAATATTAACGTTACTGATTTTTATCAATGAAGTCTGGTAACTGCATGGCATAATTAAACTAAACAGATTAAACTAATAATCAAATGAGTGAATTAATTTACCAATTACTGCATATAAAAGTAAGCAGTTGTCAGAAAAGTAACTTTTGTGTTACTTCTAAATATTTGAATTAATTCCCTTGTTAATGTGCAGATACACTGCTATTATTTTAGTGTACCTAAATTTCTTTTTCTTGAAATTACACATTTGAACACATCATGATGACATTTTATTTAACTTGCCTAATAGTCATTTTACTGAGCCCACCTTGAACACATCATATGTAAACCTTCTGTGAGCTAACTAGCTTTCGCCCTGCTGATTTCAACATTTATTTCAACACTGGTTTACCATTTTTAACTAACGGGACTTGCTTCTAAGTTTGAATGCATTTACCAGCGGATGGATGAGTAAAAAACTGTCTGACTGGACTGCTGCTGCAGCAGGAGGCAGAGACACAAAGCTGCAGTCCAGTACATCTACGTATACACTCCACTACACTGTAGCAAACCACTTTTGGTTCATTGATTGTTGTTCCCCTTTTTGTACACCAGAGGGCAGCTTGTAATTGTTTATGTTATATCTTTAAAAACAAATAATTAGTTTAAAAGCATTGTGACATGATTTCGTTAAACACATATATTTCATGATTTAAGTGCATTATATTAACATGTAATTCATCTGGGTTTATATTGCCCGTTTTGAAGGTTATATTTGTAATCATCTTTTATTTTGAAGAGATCGTTGACCTACCTTTGTTACTTCCTGACTGTAAGGCTTCCGGCAAAAACGAAGGAACGGTATGAATGAGCTAAAGTCACAGTGAAAGTAAAAGAGTTTAAAGTAAAGGAAAATAAAGAAATAAAGCTACGGTAACTCAGGAGTGAAACGCCGAAGACAGTTTAGCTATCCCCGAGGAGGAAAAAGGTTAGCGAGAGTGTGTGTTATGGTCATATTTACGTTACGTTACGATGCTAAAGCTACGCTAATTCTCGCTGCTGTGTAATATTGTTGAGTAGAGACGGAAATGTAATTGTACTTTTTGTGTTTCGTCAGTTCTCACGGTGATTTTCATGGAGCTGTTCATAAAATAAAGTCAAGTGAGAAAATCATCAGTCGGGTCTATCATCTTTCGGAGGGTACGCTACAACACTTTTCAGCCAAGGTGAGTTTGTAACGACTGAGTCTCATTTGTTTGCAATCAAATGCAGTTAATTGATGCTCGCTGTAATGTAATGTCTGGTGACATTAGATCATAAGTGGACAATCTGTGGGGAGGCTGCGTTTGTCAACATAAATGTAACCATTTACCAACTGTTTAAATCTGCCGATTTAAATCTCAGTAGGCTAGTTGTATTTGCGCTACTGGTTCGATTACTCGTTACTGACAAATGTAGTGGAATTACAGTAACGCATTACTTTCAACACTGCTATTACTTTATCTTAAAATAACAACCTGAGCCTGTCATTGACAAAAACAAGCATGTTAAGTGGACGTGCTTGGATCAGGCACAGTTGACCTAAATAAATGTTACGTTAAATTTTAGCTTGTGTAACGTTAACGACTTACCGCTGGAATAACGATGCTTGAGCCCTCCGCTTCAGCCACAGGGCTTGCATTAGTTTGGTCGTTTACGGCTGTCCTTTCACCTGCTCCAGGTAAACCGTAGCGAGTCGGTCCTTCCTCCTCTGCCGCTTGAACCAACAGTGGCCGCGTTTTCCAGATTCGCTCTTAGCGCTTAAGAAGCTCTTAAGCGCTAAGAGCTTCTTAGGAACGCTCTTAAGAGCGCTGTGAAAGAAGGACGTGTTTCCCAGAGGCGTTCTTACCTTAAGAAGATCTTTCACTAAGAAGGAAGTGTAAGATCGCCCTGACCCACTCTTAACAGCCTTCTTAGCGACCAAACGCTCAGTGCAGCCGCATCAGGGAAAGTTATATCGGACACTCAAAGGAATACTAAAACCATGCGTAATGATGAATGTGCACTCATAGCTGCAGAACACTGACGCAAGAAAAATAATAGCATAAGAAGAAAAATAATAATAATAACGTGTTCCTGTAGCTACATAAATAAAATAAATCATCATTACTATCACTCGTTACGTTTTCACACACATTCGGCATCTGCATCTGAGTTTACAGTAGCTATAAAAACATCAACCACCCTGTGGTATTACAGATATGAGGGAAACTGACAGGTGTAACTGAACTCAGCTGGAACCTCATCAAGAGAGTCTCCACCTGCTAGTCTATATAAAGGCGTTGCCAAAGCCCACGCGTGTGAGACACCATGGCTGCAATACAGCATATTCACGCTGCTAACCAACAGCGTCGCCGTGCGCGAAGCCGGACGGTTTACATAAATGCTTATGTGCGTCAGCACTTCTCCCCACTCGACGTGCTGTCGGACCGGGCTGTCCAGGCCAAGTACCGGCTCCCCCGTGAGGAGATCCAACGCCTCGTCACGCTCGTGTCACCACACATCCAGAGGGCAACCCGCTGCAATTTTGCCCTCAGCCCGGAGGTGCAGCTCCTGGCCGCGCTGCGTTTTTACGCAGTGGGGAGTTTCCTGGAAGTGGTGGGGGACGACCACAGGGTGTTGTGGGTGACTTAAGCGCTGATAAAGTAGTGGGTGATCGATTTGCCTGGCATCGATTGATTCATATTTCAGCACCACGGCGGTGGCCAGCTCCCACTAAGAGCTTCTTAAGAAGCTTCTTTGACGGGATGGAGAAGGCAGTTAAGAACGCGTCTGGGAAACACCCCTATCTTAGCGCTCCTTCTTAGCCGAACCCTTCTTAAGAGCCTTCTTAAGAGCCTTCTTAAGTCCTTAAGAACGATCGAATCTGGGAAACGCGGCCAGTATCTTTCTGCAGGCTGTAAGCGAGGGCGTGTAGTGACGTCACTACACGGCACGCCCACCACACGCTCTTCTTAAAGGGATGTGAGCGCATAGTAGATACTAACTGTTTTGAGCACGGTTCAGGTGCAAAAACGTCAGTGGTTTATGCTTACACAGATTCTTTGCCCTATAATAAATGTATTCAATAGCGTACAAATATTATATTTAATATATAATAAATACAAAAAATACAACACATTTCAAGGCTTCCCACATTTTATTGGCTGATTCGACAGTAACAGGGGTATTTTCTGCACTGAGTAAAATTACTTAATAATTTTAAGTAGCCTACATTTTCCAGATTATACGTCACACTTTTATCTAATTAGCATTGCAATGGGAGCGGAGCTTTCCGTGCTCCACTGCATATAGGCTAATGTTACATTACTGCATGAATTACAGACATAAAAATTATATTAATTGAATGCAATGTAACTTTAACAAAACTACAATTAAATGGTTTAACTTTTTAACAGCAGCCACTGTGACAAAAGAATGACAATTTAGCTCCTTAATGTTGGTTACAACATGGGTTACACAGAACTGAGATGACATGTTTTGTAGCTTGTGTCATTTGTTTTCTCAAAAACACACACAGCCTCATTTTAGGCTCTCCTCAGACCACATCCAAGTGATAGACTTTGACAGTGACTCACGCCGCAAACATAGCCTTGACAAAGAGGAAACATCTCCTCTAAATGCACACTGCCAGGAGTTAATTTAACATTTCAAGGCTTTTCCACATTTTATTGGCTGATTTGAGAATCAGAAGATATTAGAGCCAGCTGAGAAATGACTCAGAGGAGAGAGCTTGTTTCATTCTATGACTGAATGCTTGAAGCTTCACTGTTGCCTCCTCTGATAAGTGCCCCATCAAGTCTTCTTGCATCACTTTTAGTTCACTGTCAAAACAAGAACATTAAAGGTTTTCAATTAGATGTTGCAATATACTTCATTCATTACACATTGAAATGCCTATCATCAATTCTTTACATATTAATCTTACAGTGGTTCATACTGTGGGCCCCTTTTGAACTTGGCTACAGCCTCTGGCACTGTCAGGTTGTATTTTTGCAGCAAGGGGGTCGACTGTCACCTAGACAAGATGATTGACATTTGTTAATTAAAAAAATTAACCCCCCCCACGCTGCAAAATGCGCTGACAAATGACAACTGTTGGTCACTAGGAAAATTCTTAGTTGGTGGCAGCTCTAGTTATACTAGTAACGTCTATATGACAACAGCAGCCAATGAGGTATCTACATTTCTATACTAAGCTGGTTTGCACTAGCTACCTAATTTGAATGAAGTGTCAACTTCCAATAGTCTCATGCAGTTAAATTTCTAGGGCACTGTTTCATCTTGCTATGTTTGTCTTCCAATGTTTTCATAGCTGCAAACATTACAGAGACAATGATGAGCACCCTGTCTCGTGAAGACTTGCGGGATCTTTTCCCAGGCCCAGAGAACTTTTTACGGAGAAAAGCGGTCTGGCGTGCCTGTCATGGTGCGTCGGAGGAGGTCAGTTTCTCAGTTCAGTGGCCTAAACTAACCACCTATTTAAGTTTGCAGCAGCACAATGAGCTAACAGCACAGTGTTTTTGGAACAGGCATGGTAGTCTACATGTGTGTTCAATTCAGTTTAGATTAATTGATAGGTGTTCAGTTAGTTGATGTAAGCAATTTCACCGCTAAAATGGAACATTGCTTATTTATACGTAGAGCTATCAATGCTACACTGCATTTTGTGTTGTCACAAAAAACAAAAATGTTGCTTTTTGCATCAGGTCATTATCTTTTATTTTACAGGAATCTGGCCAAGAACACTCAAAATTATCGGAAAGTTCCTCCTTTAGTGCGTCACCCATGCAACAGACATCCACTCCTGTGAATGCAAGTCCTGCAAAGTACACAACCCCTGAAAAGGTTGTGAAGTTATCCTTTCCAGAATACGTATTGCACACAGAACTTGAGCAAGTCCGACAACAGTACTTTCAGTTGTCGAAGAGAGGCGAACAGCGCAACTGCCAGATGTCAAAGGAGCTCAGATGCCGGCTCATTCGAAACACCATGACCAGTATGATTGCAATCCTGAGGGCAAAGGGGAATGGAGAATCACACAGATACCCATCAAAGCCAGAAATCACAGCAATGGCAAAGAGAATCGTACTGTACTACCCCATGCTGCAGGACCAAGGCCTCCATACATGGGTAAGTGAAATGCATCCAGTTGATGACTGTGTTTCATGTTGGACATTTTAAGTAGCGATTTGAAAAATTGATTAAATGTCTTGTGCAGGTCACTGTGTACACACAGCTATACAAAAGATTGCAAAATGTGAGATCCCCCCAAAAAAGAACTTCAGATGGGAGACATTCAAAGAGGTGAGTTGTAACTAATAATTATTTTCATCAAAGATTCATCTGTTAATCATTTTCAAGATTAATTGATCAGTTGTGTGGTCAATATAAAGTCCAAGGTGATGTCCTCAAAAGTCTTGTTTGGTCCACAACCTAACGATATTAATTTCACTGTCATAGAAGACTAAAGAAGCTAGAAAATATTCACATTTGAGAAGCTTAAATCATATTTGGACATTCCAAAAAATAACAAAGAAAAAAAAGAAAAATGACTCAAAATGATCAATCATGTCAGTGTCCTGGGTGATCAGTCTGTAGTGTTTCCTCACTTCCCGTTTTTAATTAGTGTTGGGACCCACAGATGAAGTCATTCATTGTGGATTTCAAAATGGACTCTGAGCTGAACTCAGTGTCCCAGAATTCCCCATTCTTCACACCTAGGTGCGAAATTCAGCTTTGCGGTACAATTGGTCAGGATGACAGACCACCTGCTGATCAGGTAGTCAAAACTCCTGCGCCTTCCTTGTTCTCTCTCTCTCTCACTCGACGCCCTCGGCCTCTTCAACTTCAGATCTTCAAGGGCTCCTCTCCACTTCCCCCACACGGGGCTGCCTGTCCTCAAGATCTCTTCTCCTGGGCCTAACAGCTGTGGAGAGCTACAAGCTGCATTTCCAGCAGGCCCAGAGAACTTCTCCTCACTGCAGCGACACGAAGTCCTGCCAGTATTCCAGATCAGTTAGCACCAGCAGCTGCGACGCAAAGCTTGCCAGCTAACTCCACAATCTGAGGAACACCAAGCAAGTTAGCACCGAGCTGCTATCCTTGCAAAGGAAAGGAGCGAACTGTTTCCTCCTCTGCCGACTTTCATCAGACCTTGCACAGCAAGAAGAGCATTCAACATCGGAATCCCAACCTTCTCCTGCAACCACCAGCACCTTTTCTTCAAAGACTGGTAACGTTGAACTGGGCTTAGATAGCATAGCATAGCACGGCTAAGCACAGGACTTTAAACTCTGGTTGATGTAACGCATTTGTGTTCAATGTATGTGTTTGTTCACTGTTGGTGTTATTGTGACCTCAGGTCAGTTATTGGTAGTTTGCTTTGCTACACGGCTAATTCGACGTTAGTCTAATGCTGCTTCACACAGACTCAGGGTCTCTGCATGCAACTAACCATCTTTTCTAATCTGGCATCACGTCACACACACACACATTCCTTGAGCCTGGAGCCTATCACACCTACATGTGATATCAGTGACCACCATTGTTTCTTTGTTCTGCCAGCCACACACACACACACACACACACACACATACCTGTATATAGTACATGTTAGTTAGATTGTGTGCTTTCATCTTTGTGTTAAATAAAGACTTTTGAACCTTCTTGCTGTTTACTTAATGTTGTACAAGAGTGAATGTTGCCAACCTCTACACTGTCAAGAACTCCAAAATCCTTCAACCATTACTAGCTGTTATGTTAAATTTGGTTGTAGTTATTAAGTTAATTATTAATCAGAGTTACAAACAGTTTAGTACTTTTTTATGAGACTGATTTGGTAAATTTGCTATGTTTTCCCTTCTTCAAGGGTGGTGCCCCGAGGTGATCTAATGTAAATTGGATCATATTATTTATCATAATTAATAATTATCCCTGATAATCATTAATTATTATTGATAGCTAAATTTTACCTAAATTCCCCTTTTGATGTTAATTAAACACTATTTAATTGTGCCTTATTTAATGCAAGGCCCAACATTAGTGCTCTTATTTTAGTGTTGGACTACAAAGTAATTGCTTTGGATGTGTGTGGGGGAAATTGCATTTTATTACGAAGCACTTTGTGTTACATTTTGTTCGTATGAAAAGTGCCATACAAATAAAGTCAGATGGATTGATTTAGTAGTTGACAACTAATTGATTAACTGACTATTCTTTGCAGCTCTACAAAGAGGCGCTGTCTTGAGCAGCCAACAGACACGGATGAAATGGATTCAAGTGACTTAACAATCATTCTGGATCGGTCCACAGAAGGAAGTGGCAGCCCAGGCTCAGAGAGTAAAGAAAGTGAGTTAGAAGGTGAGTTTCAACTTTGCATTTACATATTTGCATATTTGTGAGGTATTTATATTTTAGATAAACTAATAATCCCACTTTATTGGTCAAGATGACAGTCCTGACATGACAGAAGTAAAAGGCTTTAAAATGGACATCAGAGGATAGGTATTTACACTACATTTGTCCTGTTTTATTATCAGTTTATTAACATTATTGTAGAAATTAAGTTTAAACAGAAATCTGGTATTAATAAAAATCTGGTATTGTATCATTTTGAACCAAAGGGTACAGCAGTACCTTTTAGTATCAGTCTACTGTGCAACATTACTTTCTATAACCTCTCCAGCATTTCAAATAATGTTAAGTATTTAAAACCCATGTGTCTCATTAGTGGCATTTTTGCTCTTTTAAGAATCATTTCGGTATTTTCAAATCAAAAATTAAATTCAATTAAAAATACATTGTCCTATTAGAAATATGTCTGTGTTATGTGTTGAAGGAAAAAGAAATCCCAAAGCCTACCTGAAGAAACACCCTCTGCCCTGTCCAGTCCTGATGGTGAGTTTGTCCAACTGCCTCATGACTGTGTGTAGTGGGGGTGTGCGCATCTTTGTAGGGGTGCACTTGTGTGCCTACATGCAATTGTGTGTGATTGCTTGACCATATGAGTTTTGAACAAATAGTTGCATTTATCATATAAAAAATGATTTGATTTTTTAAAATGGCATTTAAATGGTTAAAATTCCAAAAATGAATAGGTATTTGGTAGTTAGGATCAGGGCTGATATTTGTTAAAAGATTTAATTCCATGAAAGTTTAATCTAATATTAATGTATAATTTTTATAGCAGTTTTTTGACATATTTTTTGTCATGCAACAACATGGGATGAACTTTTTTAAACTGAGGCATATTAATCATGTATTTTTGTGTCTTACAGCTAACAAGTCTGCAGATATTGACAGTCCAGACACCTACAGCCCAGCAACCTTGGCCAAGCACTACAAGACCCTACAAACTTTGTATAAAAGAAATCTTTTCTCGAAGCATATCCTTGTTTCAAGGACGTTGGACATGTAAGTCATTATTGACTGTGCATGATTAAAACCATGGTATCACACACAATGTTTAAAATACCAATTTCCTCTTAAATGATATATTCAAATGTCTGTATTGGTATATTTGATATTTCATAGGTGATGGAGGAGCTTCAACGCATTTTAGATAAGGATAATACCAACTTCATCGATGAACTGAAGGGAAGATGGCATGACTTCTGCCAGAAGGTGCAGTTTTTTGGTGTATGGAAAAAGGCGCTGAAACCCCCAATAGGAATGGACAAAGGTAGGGAATGCTGTTTTGGTGTTATTAGTGAATAGGGTTTAGGGTGGACCTTCAGGCATGTTAATTGTCAAGTACATGAGCTAGTGTTTTGTCGTCCTTCTTTTTCATCTTTTATGGCTATCCCATTATTTGTTGAATTTTTTTTCAAGCATTGTGTCTGTTGTATACCTTTGATCAGATTTGACCTTGTGCACTTTGTCCAAGTGTTTAGTAATGAATCTTTTCCTGTACAGATGAACAGGCTCTTGAGATCCTACGTGTGCTGCCATCACTGTTCCCCTCCACGTCTGCTCCTCCAAAGAGGGTAAGAGATGCGAGTGAGGCTCTGCTGCATGTCCTCGAGGTGAGCTGTGTAAAATGTTGCAGGATCATTTTGACTGCAGTATCAGAAAAAATTATAACTGAAGGTGCTGCCTCTGACGACTCCCAATGTATTTCCTATTCACATACTGTATGTTCTAAGCCTTCAAAGACACCTAAAACATTTGTTTTTAGAAAGAGGATTTTCACTGAGTAAATGTCTTGGCTATGTCACAATATGTCCAAAAATGTGTGCATTACATGGTAGCAGGTTTTATCACCCTAATGATGACCAAGCAAGACTAGTCTAGCCTTGGGTTTTAGTTCTTTTGGAAGGCTAGACGTGTGTAAACAGTAAATGCATTGGGGATAGTTAAAAACATCACTTTCAGATGGAGCTTTCTCAGTACTGTAACTTTTGTCAGAATTTTGCTTTGTAAAGTTATATGTTTGTAAAAAAAACCCTCTACCCTAGGTTCCAAATTACCAAAATGCATTATCCTGACAGAAAGATATCTGTGTTATGTGTTACAGGAAACAGAAGACCCCAATTCCTACTTGAAGAAACGCCCTCTCTCCTGCCCAATTCTGATTGTCGGTCCGTCCAACTGCCTCCTAGCGGTAGGAAATGTGGCAATAACCACCTTTCCAAAAGACAAGCTTACAGAGAGTGCTTTATACCTTATGGCCTACTATTATACCCTACACCTGACTTATCCAAAGTGTGTAGCCACTCTGCTTTCAGTCATACAGACGGAGGTCCTCTTAGACAAAATCCATGAGAGAGATCTCACATTGTCTGACAAGAAGAGCATGGCTGAGTGGAAAGCTTTTATTGGCCAATAAAACCAGTGGTCAGATAGGGTGTAGGATAGCACTTCCTCTATCCCTCCAAGGGTACTACAGTCCATGTTCATTGTTATAAATTCTTGGTTGGAATTTGGCTAAGTTAGCAGTGTTAATTTGGGGTGCACGACAATATTAGCCAACATGCCGATATCCTGTGATGTGATGTTATATTGTGTGTTGTTTGCACAATTCAGTGCAGATTCTGCTTAGTTTTAAGTTTATTTGAACTTTTCAGTTAATATTGAGTTCAACAACTAATTGTCTGTTCAGCAGATGCAGTCACTAATTTAGGCGCATCTACTGTGAAAGAATAAATTGACTAAGCAGTTAGGTTGGGATAAAAGTGAACATAGCGGTATCAGTTATTGTCCAGTTGAGTTGTAAAATATTAATAAATTGGATATCAGCAAAAAGTCCAGTATGGTGCATCCTTAATGATGATATTACAATGGTTAATGGTGTATTGAGGGACTAGTTGTTCATGTAAGCCCAGAACGTTTAATTTGAATGTTACAATGTTAAGCATTTGTATTAAGAAGGAATGTTACAGGTGGAGCAGTTTTAGTGTGCCTAGTGTGTCTATATGCTTCGAGTGTGCCTGTGCAAAGCTCAGATTTTGTACGTGTATTGAGTGGCACATTGGTCAGATGTTTGGACCTGACCTAACCTTAACCCTGCCAAAATGTTGAATGAAGCTGTTTCCCTTTTATGCAGTCCTCTGGGACTTTTTGCTGTTTAAATAATTTTTAAAAAAAAGTTGGTTAAATGCAAGACTAGTTTTCATTTTTTTCTGTCTTATAAGAAGTAGTTAATGTCTTGAATCTAGCAGGTGAATGTCTTGAATCTAGAACAGCATTACTTTTGTAGAGCTTACAATAAGGTCAATACACTTGAGATGATGACAGGATGGTAAATTACAGCTTATTATGGCAAAAAAGCACTGCCTAATATGAGTCAGGAATGCTAACTTCAAGACATTTTGTCTCAAAATGCCAGTTTCTGATCTTATTTCAAGTAGGTGGTGGACTTAAATCTAGAACAGTGTAATAATTATAGAACTAAAAATTAGTTAAATACACTTGAAACGAACAGGATGACAAAAAAGATACTACTTTTGAGGGGAAAATACTATTTTTGAGCATCACAAGCTTATTATGAGACACAAAACATCACAATACTATAAATATATAGCTAAAAATGAGTATTCCCAGCTAATTTCAAGATCACTCTTATCTTGTAAGGCTTATATATAATGTCTTATTTCAAGAAATCTTACCAAGAGAATTTTTACTCGTTCCATTGGCAGATTTTTTTGATTATTACAAGCAAAAAATATCTTGTATTAATTTTTTTTTTGCTTATTTTTGGAGTGGCCTTTTTTCCAGTGATAGAGACATGTATTCCAGATGTTTCAGTGTTTCAATTAAAATTGTAAAATAGTTTTCCATATTGTCAAGTGTTTTTAATTCCTGCCTACTTGATAGGCCTACAGGTAGCCTACAGTGAAATATTGAAATGTTTTTATTTGTTTAGGTTTTAACTTTTCTATTTTAAAATGCATGAAGTGAGAGAGAGATGAAAGTTTTGGTAATAGTACCGACAAGAATTTAAAACTACTTTCACCCCTGGAGATAAGGCTGGTAAAATGTTGTCTATGAGACTCAAACAAATTGAATCACATCTAAAATTAGCCATGCAGCCTACTGGCAGACCCACTACAGTGTGCGGAGCTTGATCACTGCACAATCATCTTATTTGGCACTGGGCCCAGGTAAAAGATGACAGTCCCGGCTGAAGTGCTAATGAGTGCATACCAGGTGAAAATTACAAAATGTCTGTTACCATACTGTAGACTGTACTGTAGAGTGACAACACAACTAACATAAGCATGCGTGATTTAAGGATATCGTATTCTTAGCAATTACAAGTTGTTATTGGCTGGAATGTAAGAAAGCGGGGCCAGCCCTATAAACATGAAAGACTGTCCCTGACTTACGGCACACGCACACATATACACAAAATCAACAGTGGCAATTCACTTCCATTCTATGCAAGCAAATGGGCAAATGAACAAAACATTTGATGGAACACGTAGATATGAGGTTTAAAAATGTGCTACATATTATGTGGTAGTTATTGGCCCAAAATGCTTTTGTGTTGATAATAGTGCCACCTGCTGGTCATTTTTGGTGTGTGAGTTACAGGGGCCAGTCTATTCCACCTCTATGAATTTCACTGACATAAGTGTTATGGTGTGGGCACAGTGCCAAATATTAAATTAGACTGCCACCAGAGCACCACCTAGTGGTGGATTGGTAACACCTTCGTCAACTATCCTCAGGAGGACATTGATAATAAATGTACCAAGTTTTGTGTTAATCCGAGCAACTGATGTGGAGATATAAAATACTTAAATTTGAAGAGCGCCACCTAGTGGTCATCTGCCAAAATTTTGCACAGAGCCTCAGGGGCTCATGGGGAAGTAGTCACCTGCATTTCATGTCACCTGAGTTTTCATGTCAACACTTTGTGTTTTGAGCAAAATGTACAGTGAGTTGTTATTTAATAACTTAAGTATTGTTTGGAATATCAAAATTCTTTTGATAACTTTTTGTCAGGAGGGTCCACAGATGCTGTGTGCAAAATTCTGTGCAAATCTCTTGTGCAAGACTCTATTAGTCAAATAGGAATTAAACCAATTTAAGGCTGTACCAGAAATGACAACCCAGTTCTGTAATCTATCCAGTAAAAGTGGTATGATCGATGGTATCAAAGGCTGCAGTCAGATCAAGAAGAATAAGGATGGAGCTTTCACCTTTGTCAGCATGCATAGGAATGTCATTAGACGCTCTCAGTGATGCTGTCTCGGTGCTATGTTTTTGGTGAAAACCAGATTGGAATTTGTAAAAGATTCTATGACCTTCTACCAGCTTCAGGAGCCGGTTCGCGACAATCTTTTCAAGGATTTCAGATAAAAAGGGAAGTTTGGAGATAGGTCTATAGTTTTCTAACTGGTCTGGATTGAGAGAGGGTTTTTGAAGAAGTGGCTGAGCACTGGCAATTTTAAAGAGGTCAGGTACGGACCCTGATGTGAGAGAGGAATTGATGATAGAAAGCAGGCTCGGACCTAAGACGGAGTATGGTTTTTAAAAATGTTGTAGGAACTATGTCACAGGGACTGGAGGAGGGACGCATATTATCGAGAGTTTTTGAAAAGATCTGTAGAGAGATAGGACCAAAATCAGACAGTAAAATAGGAACAACTGAACGTTGCAGGGGGAAGAATAGTTAGAGGAAAATTAGACCTTATACCATCGATCTTGCCAATAAAAAAAGAGGAATTTTTCAGTCAGCAGGCGAGGAGGCATGGAGGAGATGGAGTTACAAGCTGGTTGATGGTAGTAAATCAAAACCTTGGGTTATGTTTATTGCTAACAATCAGCTCAGAAAAGTAGGCAGCTCTTTAATAGTCTGGTTGAAGTTAAAAAGTAGTTCCCTCATGTAGAGGCAGTGTACTTCAAGTTTTTGTTTTTTCCAATTTCGCAATACCCCCAAGACAATAAGACAATACCCCCACCCCGGCCTGTTAGTCTTGGTGAATTTAAAAATGTGTAAGTGGGTGGGCAGAGCTCCACTAGTGGGGAGCACTCCCCAGGCTTTAGCCAAGGTTTCAGTAAGGAACAGAAAATCAAGCTCATGGTATGAGTATGAAAGAGTATAGTGCAAACGTTCATCCAGGGAAAGCAGTTGGCAGGTGGCATTCCAGCTGGTAAGAAAATATTGTATAGGGACGGATAGCCTATCCAAATTGCTTAAGGTCTTGTGCTAGAGATTTAATTTGTGATTTTCTGCCTTTTTACTCTGAGAAGCATGAAAGTGTTTTGCTTTTGCCAAATTAAATGCACTTGTAGCTCTATGTGGATACTGTTATGTGATGCTGTGATGTATGTACTTTGTCAAATGGATGATGAAGCTGTTGACTGGAATGTATTAATGGCGTGAATAATTATATCTTAGTTTTCCTGTCAATATTGTAGGTGATGTCATCATTCAGCAGTTCACATCCTTCCTCATCTGTTGAGGGCAGACATGAAGAATGTGTGTCCTATCGACCACTGAAGCAGCATGTGGATGTCCTTCTGCACTCCAAACTCAGCACGTCCCACCCTGAGCTGCTAAGGTTCTGCCAGAGTGTTCTCCTCCTGTCCCATGGACAAGCCACAGTAGAGAGAGGCTTCTCAGTAAACAAGGAGGTGGAAACGTGCAACCTTCTTGACGAATCTCTTGAAGCACTGAGATGAATTTGTGAATAGGTCAGTGGCTGTGGTGGCATTCTCAAAGTGCTTTTGACCAAGGAGCTCCTGGCCTCTGCTGCTTCAACAAGGTCATAGTATAGGCTATACCTGGAGCATGAAAGAAAAAAGAAGGAGAGTGCCACACAAGAACTTAATAGGATGAGCTGGAGGACCTCTGGAACCAGCACTGGGTACTCAGCAATGTGACTGAGTCACTCCAAAATAGACGCAGACAAGTTAGCTGAGATGGCTGAGGGAAAGGCAGAAACGAAGATGGCCAAGCTAATTATGAAGTCTAACACTCTTCAAAGACAAAAAAGCTGAACTGCTAGAACTTGACAAAATAATAGAGGAAAAGGCCACACAGTTGAGGCACTTGTAACTCTCTCTCTCTCTGAATTTGTGCATCAAGGGTACACACACACACACACACCTCTATTCATCTCTGATGTTCTCTGTGTTGGACAGTTTTTGAGTCCAGTTTTAGTTGCTGAAACTTGTTGAAATGTGTTATTCCTTTTAAAGAGATTATGCCTAACTGCCTAACTCAAAGGTAGGCAGCTCTCTCTCTCTCTCTCTCTCTCTCTCTCTCTCTCTCTCTCTCTCTCTCTCTCTCTCTCTCTCTCTCTCTCTCTCTCTCTCTCTCTCTCTCTCTCTCTCTCTCTCTCCTTACTGCTACCTTACTCCTTTTGGAAAGGAATTATTATTTTATATACTCGTCACTTTCCTTTTTACAGAAGTCCTTTAATTAAACATTTCTGTTTTTAAACTTTTTAAACCTTTTCTGATTTTCATTTGTCATTTTGTCTTCATTGAGATAGAATGATAATGAAAGAAAGAGTGTAGCGCTGGAGAAGTGGTGTGTGCTCTTCCTACACATAACAATGAAATAATTTTTTGTCTTGGGTTTGGATTAAATAACAAATATTGTGTATAGGTCAGTGTTTTTATTGAGGCAAAAAAGTAACAAAGTATCCAGTAATAATAGGTACTTGATTTGAATTGTAAGCATTACTACACTTATTCACTCAGAAAGTTAGGAAACAAAATTACAGTAATCCATTACTTTATAATTAGTTACCCCCAACACTGAAGTTCGAAAGGTTGCCACTACAGTTGCAGCTCTAAGTTGTGTTGGTATTAAAAAATATTGTGAAGGTATTAAAAAAGGTATTAAATTCAACTTAAGAATTTCTGTATCCCTGTCGAATTTGTGTCCCTGTCTATTGATTCATCCAATCGTGGACATGTGAAGCTGCTGCCAATAATGGTCAGATATTTATCTCTGGTTTTTGCAGCTCTAGTGTCAAATGCTGCAGACATATGATAGAATAAACAACTCATGCAGCCTTAAATGCCCCATATTATGAAAAACACGTTTTCTCTGGTCTCTACATATATAAACTGGTCCTCCCTGAGCCTACCAACTCCCAGAATGAGGAAAGCAAACAAGTCCTGCATAGTCTCTGCAGCCCACCCACTGGTAAAACGGCGCTCCTACAGGCTGTTCAGATTCAGCTCCTGTCGTTACATCACGACAGTAGAGATTTTCATAAGCCGGCCTCCTCTGCGCGATGATAGGAGATATCGAGAGGGGGGCGTTGCGTTCATCCCGGAGGTGAAGTTCGGTGTGTCGTCGCTCAGAGCTAGACACGCAAATTACTCTGTTGTTGGTTGTAAAAATCAACATAAGTGCATATATTCTGTCACAGCTACAGAAGAACACAAGAGACAGTGGTTGCGTTTCATTTTTAACTAGACAATTCCCCTGCGGGGAATCACGAGAGTGGGCTGTGCGGTTTGGCCCCGCCGTGACTATGAAAACGATGAAAACTGCCAAAAAGTCGACGCACATGTTGATACTTTGGACTTTTCCCTACAGTTTATAGTTCGAATGGTGTCTCTAGGTCAAAGTATGCCAGAGATGTCGATGAGTTTTGCAGAGGATCTCTCTGTTGGCCCAGTGGATCTCAGCACAGCACGCTTAAGCATGGCTGTGTGTGTGTGTGTGTGTGTGTGTACATGCATGCACATTTGACTGCATATGTGTGTCTGTCTGTCTGTCTATGTGTGAGTGCGTGTGTCTGTGTGTGTGTGTGTGCGTCTGTCTGTGTCTGTCTGGCACTCTCTCTGTTGACCCAGAGGATCTCTGTTGCCACGGTGATGGTCAAGTGCACCTGACGACAGTGACTGAGACAGCTGATTTTTCAGAGTGATTTCAGCTGAGGATCACCTTGTCAAACTACTGCTATTTCTTCAAAATCAAAGATGATATCGGCAAAATCTTTTCACCATCCAACGGGAAAGGCCTTAAAGAACACAGTCATCAAGTTTTGTGGTCCTACTTTGAAAAATGTCGTTATAGGAGCGAGTTACAAAAGGGTCAGTTTCTGCTTTTCTCCGAAAATCCTCTTCCCGTTTAACATTGGGGTTTATGGGGCAGTTGCTGGAGTTTGTGTCAGTCAGACGCAGATAATTCAAAAACCGTACATCCTACCGATAAAGTGGACACATTGTGAGAAAGAAGACAAGTGTGGCTACGTTTTTGGAAAATATCACTATTGTACTGTGAAATCTGTGGCGGAGAGTTTTTTTCAGGCTCCCCCACTCTGCCAGTTGGTGCTTCACGAACATTCCGCAATACACACACATTGAAA